>VYZM01004702.1:1990575-2053057 GCA_013398915.1 Dromas ardeola | reverse complement strand
CCATTGTTGCAACCACAGCAACGGAATAAGAAACCAAGTAACAGAAGTAGCAATCCTTGGAGCTGTTAATGATGGATCTGGAACAGCTTTTTGTCCTGTGACCTTAATGATAGGTACGCTATAAAAAGAGGCTACTGAAGTATGTAGGAAACAGCACTCTGCACAGGGCTTAGTTAAATCATGACTTAGTTAAAATCAGCTTCTAGAAGAGACTGAGACAGACAACTTCACTAGATTAAAGCAAAGGCCATTCCATCAAGGCAACAGAAAACAAATCTTCAGTTTCTGAATAAACAGCACTACTATCCTGATCCATGGGACCTTATCCTCCCTCCTCTTTGCAAAGACCAACATCTTTCTTCTACAATGCTAGTGATGTCATATAAACTAGGCAACACAATGATAACTGGAGAAGCTGACCCAAAAGAAGAACATCGGCAGAAATGGATTAAGCGTGAGAAGACAATTAAGCGACGACTTAACTACAAAAATGAAACTGCTGGGCTAAAGTATGAAAAACAGCCAGAAAGACCATAATTCCTGATTCTAAACTCAGTAAGTCTTACCAACCAAATATGCAAATAAGTCCCTATCTAAGCCTGAAAAAATGGGGCACATTAGGATAGCAGGATGGCTTTCCTTCAGATTATATCAAAAAGATAGACAGAAATTATTTGTGGCATGGGAAAGTTTGCTCTTGTCACAAGGGAAAGAGCTACTAAAAAGGCAGCCTTGGATTGTCTCAGGGGCAAAGGTTTTCCTGATTGAGATTATTTATAGAGAATTAGTTTTTATGGTGGGCGTTTTATTATTTTCTTTTTCTCTTGAAAATTCCATCCGTTCCTTGTTATTCATTTCAGATGTTCCACATGAATGAAGCATATCAAGGTGTCCTTTGTAGAAAAAAACCCAGCAGCAACTTAGTAAACTCACCATCACTGTAAGTAAATTCAACAATCAGAAAATTACTAACATTTGTCAAAAATGTTTTGTCTTTTCCCTGCTAATCAACTAAATGCATTGGAATAAATGGTGTACTTTCAAGTGAATCATCCATATCACAGAATGTGTATATATATATTATGTATGGTGTAATGAATTTCTCTCCAACCAGATCAAACACTCGTGAGCAGTCTGCATATTTTAAATATTTCCTGAGTTGTATTTGCCTGGAAGGACGCTTTGCATGGGAAACTGATTGCTATTTAGTTTTTATTGTAGTTGCAGAACTGGCTTTTTCACAGCAGCTGATTAAACTTATTAAATTTTACCAGGATTACTATACCACACTGCCTTCTATACTATTAGCAGTTCTATTATATTCAGCGTGATTATAATATGAGTTTCCATTCTCTGGAGTTTTTTGTTCTTCTAGATTTTTAATAATTTATATAAGCCCCTGACCTCTATACAATAACAGACGCAGCCAGCCATGAAACTGTGTAGATTGTTCAGCACCAAAATTCTAAAATATCATCCTGACGAGTACTAAAGCAGCTAAAATGATTTAAAAAAAAAACACAAAACAAAACAATAAAAACAAACAAACAAACAAAAATCAGCTTTATAGTCTTTGAGTCAATCCTACAGCCGGTATAAATCAGCACTACCTTCTCTGACTCCCGTGGAATTCTGACAATATCACCTGAGACTAGTCCTCTTCATGCAGTAATGTGGAGAGTATCATGTTTAAACACAGGTCTAAAAAATGGCAATTCTCATTTTGACTGCCCTTCTCCATTTTTAACAGGACAATGAGGAAGGAATGGACTGTTTCCTTGCTTTTAAATAAGGTCTTTTTTCAATCCACTCTTCTTGTGGAAAAAAAAAAGAATTGTAAAGGTAGTTTTCATTTCCATTCTTTTTTTATTGAAAGATAATTTTCTTTTTCAATGAAAATCTGGACAGATAATTGAAGATGGATTTCTCTCCAGAGAAAATATAATTAGAAAGCAGTTTCTTCAATCAGGAGTGATTCAATAAACGACATTCATCCATTTGAAGGTACAGGATCTTTTAGTATCATTAGAATGGGCTCATTTTACAGCTCAGTACCTTGTGTCTCTGCCATCCCACCTTTGGGTATTGTCTTTCAACATGCTGTACAACAGCTGCCAGAAGACACTGAGGCAAAGTCTGAGATATTGCAGGTATCAGCCTTTCTCCTTTGAACCATTTGTAGTTCTGTATCATTGGAAAGAAAATTATTTATATAAGCAAACCTGATTTATGAATCTAATGGGCCAATCCTTGCTTAAGCAATTAACATTCTTCTCACTTCACATTCCCTTCTAATTTGAATTGTTTAATAATTTCTTGCTTCACCTTCTAAATACTAAAGTGTATAGTTTCTTGTAGAGAATTGCTTTTATGTTGTCTTCCAGAAATGACTGCATTTTAAGAGTATGAGTTTGGTCTTTGTATATGGTATGCGAAGTGTCCCTTTGATATCTTTTAGATTGCACAATACCATACAAATGCGAATTCTTTTTGTATAATTGCAGTAATTGTCAGGAACTGCAGACTTTGCAATAAACTGTTGGAGGTGGAAGAAATCTGTTCTCGCAGGGATGATTTATTCTGAATTTACCTCAGAGAAAATAGAAGGATCTGCATGCTTAGCATTAAAGAAATGATTACAGTGATTATGGATTTCTTAGTTGTAGAACTCACAGAACAAAAGTGCCTTTAAGAAAGATTTAATGTCTCACTGTGTATTTATTCTGTTATTTGTCTGTTCGATTTACTGTATTCAAGACCTTTTCAAATGATAATATGTGTGTAATGCAAAGGATGGGAAAGAGTGAACTAGTACAGATCAGAACACTTCTACTATTTTAAATGGACCACGAAAAATTCATTTCATCTGAAAGTCTGATTAATGAATTCTAACCTGTTCCAGATGTGGATATTCCATCTAATTATTTTTAATAATTTTCCTGTCTAAAGACCTTTTCAAAACAAAGTGATCATCAATCAAAACAAAATGAGCATCAATTTCTTTATTCAAAATTAGAAATACCTTCTCTGATTCAGTTTGACTTGATAAGAGTCTGATGTTTCCACATGTAAAACATACATAATAAAAGAATTATAGGTGGCGGTGTCTCTACCTCAGAGAACAACAGTAGTATTATATTTGATTAGGGCTCAGAATGTGTTTAGTGCTGCCTAAAGGAGTGAAAAATTAGCAAGTATATTTGTCAAATTCCAACTTTATGGAAATAGAGGAACTAGAGGATTGTAATAAAGCAGTACTACTCTTACAACAGAAACTGAACATCAGTGTTGGTCCCAATGATGTTTTGGAGTGGGATCTCTCCCTACTTCATTGCTTACTTTTCTTCTGTTAGCTGTATATGAAATCCTACATATGACTTTCATGACAGCAGTTCAATTTCATGATGTTCTTGTAAGACAAACAGGGAATTTCTTGACATAATATTCATCAAGGATGTCATTCTTGGCATCAGGGGTGGTTTACGCTTTGTACATTTACAAGAACTTTTTTTTTCCTTCCCTATTCACCCAATGATTGCCCTTTGCCTGCAACAAAGGACCCTCTTAGTTCAGTCCGTCTGATTTTTCATTACATCTTTATTGTTTTCTGTCCATGAAACTGAATAGAAATGGCTGCCAGGGGATTTTTAATCTGTTCTGGTGAAGTTTACACTGTTTAAATAGTACACAGCTATATGAGGAGGAGTTCAAAGAATCCACTTGTCCCATAAAAAGATTGTTACGTTTTGTTTTTGATTTTAAAACCAGAACTCGAGGTTATTCAGTGTCAAGAGGTCTTCTACGCTGAAAGATTAAAGCTCCAGGACTTCACCAAGGCTACAAACAGCTAACATATGAGAGCACTACAGCTAAGGATACAAGAGTTTCAGTTCCTTTCTTCTGATGTGACTTCAGATAAATACTTTAAGTTTAACTTGATTCCTCATCTATGAAATGAAAATAATCTCATGTTCCCTCAGATAAGAGTCACTGTAAGCCTATTCCCTGTTTGAGCAATAGGAAGCACTAACTAGCTGTGCTGCAAGAAGATGAGTTTGTCTGTTATAAGTAGCCTGGAAGCTACCCACCTCTTCTTCATTAATAACAGCAATGGTTCACTTTTTTATACATTTGAAATTTGTTCAGATCTGCTCTCTGCCCCATGAAACCTCAAGGTTAGTCTGGTACAAACAAAAGGCTGTTCATACAATGCATTAAGAGACTGCAGGAGCCCCAGATGGTGGGCATTTATCAGAGTTCATCAGTGAAAGGCTTGTTTTGTATGCAGTACATTTGAGCAAGTAGGGAAAACTAATAGCTTTGACTTCAGGAGGCCAAACAGTTTGTAGACAAGCACTGTGCAGGTCTCCAGACCGCCCTGCGAAGGCTCCTCAGTTCTTGCCCTCAACACTCCTATTATTCCCTTGCAATTGCTGCCAGTTGGCTTAGTAACCATGGGCATATTTGAACAGCTGAATTCTTCCCTCAGTTACACTTGGCACCACTATGGACTTCAGGGGAGCTACAGGGTGTAACTGAGGGCAGAACTTGGCTCCCAGCATCCACAAACCAGTTCAAGGCCACCAAATGCATTTTTATCCTTAATGTTTTAATCCATACTATTAGGAAAAAGAACCTAAAGCATTGACTGTACCACCTTGCCTGAGAAATCCTGTCTCCTTCATTTGGGCATAAGAGTATGATGTACACAAAGCTTTGTCAGTGTGGCAAGGAGTGTGGAAAGAAACGCATTTCTTATACCTGAAGTACAGACTCAGTGTTACTCACGCTGCAGCCTGCCCACCTATCACACCGAGTTAAGCCAGCTTCCGGACCTGTACTTGAAACAGTGCTTTGTTTTAACCACATATTTTTATTTCATGAAACAGAGCTAAGTATCCTAAAACTAAAGGAGTTATTTTTCATGCTGCTATAATTTGTGAAATAATGAGACATTTTGGTCTGTTAACTCCTCTTAAGTCTCACCACAATGTTATGCTTTGACTTCATTTGTGGTTGCAAAATATTTACTTTTCTCTTTAGCAGATTATATGAAGCTGTGTATTTTGTCTTGGGAGATATATACATATATTTTTATATATATAATCTTAGTAGAAGCTGTTAGTAACCTTTGTGCTCTGATCTGTTTTTGGATCCTCTTTAAAAATATTTACCAGGATATTGTGGATTTATTTGCTGATGATATCTTTTCTCAAAAAAAACAAAAGTTAGGATATAATAATGTTTTTTTCACTGTGCAGGTCATATGCACACAAAGGAGTCTTCACTTGTATGGGGAATATATTCCCCAAACAATTATTTAGTAATATTAAACTTTCCATCATTAGACATTATTAATCCAGGTGGTATTTCTAAAACTGCCAGAGGGAGTTAGAATCTTAAGCCTTCTAAAAAGTCAGAGTGAGCTTTTACTAGGAGAAACTCCACAGTAGACAGTACTCTGTCTACTTAGGATTTAAACAGCAGGACACCTGGGCTTATTTTCCTTCCTTTTCTACCAACGTACACTAGGTTCAATCACCAAAAACCTGATCATCACTCATTTATCAACTGAACTGCTATCCAAGCAAAATTCAGATAGTGAAGATCCAACCCAAAACCAAACAGCTACAGTGTTCATGAGACTTTTGGCCCACCTGTAGTTACAGTGCTGCTTATACAATATGACTGTGAAGTAAATAACAATTTAATTTAATGCTTATAAGAGGTTATGATAACCAAATGTGTATCCAGTCATACTTCTCTCCCCCCACACCGCCAGTGAGAATCCAAGTATGACTTCCTTATTGTCTGGGAATGCCCCTTCACCATGATTTTTCTTGGTAATTAGAGTCTATCTCAGCTAGTACCTTTCTCTCTTGATTCCCTATCAGCTCAATGCCTTGACGTCTCCACTGCTGTCATTATCTTGGGGGCTTCTGTTTTCCCTACAGAGTCCCTAAATTTAGTAGCTACTGAGTCTTGTAGGGATAAGTTTGGCATCGAGGGATAAAGGAACCCGCAAAGGAATTCAATGTACACAAAGACACTAACACTGCATCATTCCTGCAAGCTAAAGGAGCTTTTAGTAATCTTTTTCATCATTCCCGTGGCCCTTACTTAAGTCTGCCCAGACTCTCAGCAATTTTAAAGACGTATAGCACCTGAATCTGGCAGAGATTTCAAGAGTTGTATCACCAGTGCCAAATACAAAGACAATATAATCCCTCTACTTATTATTCAGAGTCTTCTTTTCCTAAACAGAAGTATTTGCATTCACTTTGTTGTCCAAGGGATTCTAAAGGAGGAAAGACATATTCTGTTGAGCCTTCCACAGAATTCGAAGATCTTTTTCACAGGTGGATTTTCCCATATATATATGATATATCATTTGGTTATATTGAAATGCAGTTTAATGTTCCCAACATATTGAGTGTTGCAGGCTCCTGTCGGTGATCTTAATTTTTCATGACTTGACAGTCTGTATGCAATGTGCAATTCCTGTCAGTTAGCTTACATTTTCTTGATGTCTGACCTGAAACTCTAAACTTGAGAAAAGTAGATTTTCAGAAGCCTTTAGGCACATAATGAAATGCACCTTGTTACATTAAAAAGGGACTTAAAGAAATAAGGTACCTAATTCCTGTCGACTTCCAATGGAAAAGTGCTTGAAATATGTAATGACTTTTAACAGCTTAATTAGCTGCTTGCATGTGTTGTAAAATCCCTAAAAACGGTTTTGAATATAACAAACTTTGCTTTTAATTTATGCATTATTTCCTATTATGGAAGCAGAGAAAGGACCCAGAAATGAACATAAATTATATACACTTTAAAGTGTCTTTGTATTTGAGAAAAAGGAGAAAGGAATGGTTTCTTGTATTTTGTACTTGTGGACCTGTGCTTTTAACCACACTTCCAGCTACATACAATCTGCAACTGGGAATCTTTATGCTGAATATCTATATTAAGTATAAGATTCCTCAAAAGATATTAAAGTAACTCAAACTGTTTTATAGAGATAAGATAAATTCCTGACCTCTGTTTTCATTCTTATATGGAATTAAAGCAATTTGGGGGAAGAGAGGGGAAAGAGGGAGGAGTGAAGGGGAAATTCTACTTTTTCCACAAGACAAATCTTGGAAAGAGATGAATTAATTTAGGAAACAACAGATGCATATGGCTTCCAAATGTCTCACGTTTTTTTGAGCTTGTGAGGAAAAAAGATGTGTTTTGTTGTTGTCTTTGATACCTAGCACTGAACAACTACTTTCTCCTAGTAGAGTCCCAGGATTTCTGAGGCTTAGGTTACATAGGAGCCACAAAAGCTTGATTCAATGAAACAGTCTGACACTGGTCTTGCACCTCTGGACAACAAAATTCAGGTTTGCTAAGAAACCTCAAGCTGCTGCTTCTAAACCAAACATTAAAAGCTACACTAAAGAATTTCAAAACAAGCACTGACGTGATACTACAATAATCTCGTATACTTTAATCAAACACTTCTGGGTCTAATCAGGGATGAAATCCTACATAGTAATATATATCTGGTGAAAACATGATACACGCCCAAAAAGTTCTGGGCTAAGTGAATTGAAACACTACATATTCGTCCTCCCTTTCAAAGAGCTTAACCAAGGCTTTACTTGTTCCCGTGATAATTTACCTGGATGCAAAGAGGAACTGCAGATGCCTATAAAACTTTTATCATACACATGCTTTGTCACTGTACTCCAGAGGGCAGTATGGTAATACCTATGAGATTTGTCTATCAAGTCATGCAAGAATGCTCCAAATTTTCATAATAAAAATAAGCATTAAATTACTTACTAGTATTTTTACACAGAGAAGCCATCAAGTATACGAAAGCAACATCTGAGGAAATGCTGTCCAGACTTAATAGGTATCTAGATTAAAAGAGTTTATAAGGAGATAAGGTTCAAATTAAAAATATCAGTCTTCCTATACAATATTTTAGTTTTATAGAAGGATTGCACAGTCTCAAGCTAAATTCAAAAAGAAAACAAAATAAAAATAGTTTTCATTTCTTTAAAAAATGTTTCTTTTCTGATGATTTTCCTGCTCAGCCTCAATTTTGGATGAGAAAAATGTTAATATATTTACTGCAAGTATAACATATCCTGTATTAAGTGCTTTCTTCAAAGTCAAAGATATATGATATTAACTTTCATAATTTGTAATATGCAAGTTAGAGAAGGAAAAAAATCAAATTTCTAAGTACTTCAGAAAACATTAGCTGTTGGTGCTTGAATATAAATAAATATTCATAGCTATAGATATTGCAGGCTAAGAAATTTCTTTCTTTGTTTCTGTGATTTATATTTAATATTATATTAATATATTATAGTAATGAAAATCACAGCTCTTCACAGCAAAAAAAACTTCTGCATCCAAAATGTGCACCCAAAAATTTGAATCAAGTTTCCATCATTACTTTCCATCATTATTTTTCTCCAAAGTATTTTCTACAAGTAACCATTGTTGGTTATTAGGGCAGTGCATATCTGAATAGCAGAAAACTGACTGGACAAATCAGGTTATCCAAACTTCTCAATAAGGAAACAATTTGCCACAGTATATTGAGCAATGAGCATAAACACGGAAAAACTAAATCTTTGGTATGAGAAGCTTATTCCATAGAACACTGGGAGAAAGGAAATACTATCTCTATTTTATAACACTTTAATATTTGAGGAATTAGGTAACATGGCCAGAATCAAACAGTTTGCAACTCTTTGGCCAATATATAAACCTCATCTTCCTGACCTCAGTGCTATGTCTTAACACAAGAGTATGTACTCAACTACCTTTATTACACAAACACATAAATTTAATAATCAGCTAAAGACAGAATCCCAAGAAATTACACCACTGAATTAACAAGAAACCATGAAATCCTAACTTTCCATTCTACCTGATTTTATTAAAGACACCATTTTGTATTCTCTATGCCACCACATGTTTACAAGTCAAGCTATTTTTCTCTCAATGCAACAATTTGGCTGCATAAATATCTTGAATTTCTGAAGCTCTGATTTAGCTGTTTTAAATTCTCTTGACTAGAAGTAGGGATGTGTATTATAATTGTCCACCTATAGTGAACAAACTCTGGAAGTAAGAATTCCTTCTATCCCTCTCCAAAATTAAAGCAGAAATTAATTTTGTTTAGGTACATCTCTGTCTTTCAAGGTGATGATTACTCCTGAGAGACCAGTTGCAATGACCGAGAATATAGTTGATTCTTATTAATGTGGGGATTGGAGATATGTGCATGCAATATCCTGCCCATGTTTAGTGGCTATGGTTTGCTCCAAGTCTTAGTATGAACTGTCCTAATTTGCAACTCCTGCTTCAAAAGCCCCAGTGGAGTAGTTAGAATAGTGCAATAATTCACTTGTCCTCCCCTTGTACCAACTTCTTTTTTTGTTTCCCATAATTCTTTTAACTGCACCTTTACCAGACACCATTTTCCTCTCTTCCTCTGTCCCTACTATACACACAGAATGAGTGTGTGTATAGCACACTCTGGACAGCAACTGTCTGGACAGAGAGCTTTGTTTCATTCAGTCCCTGTATCAGCAGCCTTATTATTTCACTTTCCTGAGCAATACTAGATAGGACTTTCTGCACAGGTTTCATGATTGCCTAAATGTGATGTGAGCTATGGCTTAAGGCATTTCCCAAAGGTCTGAGGTCAAAGGGCTGATTACAATATTTGACTAGGTTACATTATTGGAGTAAAATTTATCCCCTTTATCATGGTGCATGGTATACACACAAGTATGTATGTGCCAGAATGCTAAGCAACTGAGAATCAATAGACACCATCACAGTAACAAGTAGAAAATTATTCCTCAAGAATATTATTATATAAAATTACAATAGGATCAAATTCCAATTGCTTTAATAAAATGACTACAATATGGGGCATTGTTTAGTCAGGATTGGCCGTAAAATTCTGAAATTAAGCCCTAACCTCTATGTAGCAGAAGATTTAATGTAAATAATGCCAGCAAGACAAATGGGAATCCCTATATATTACAACCATAAAAAAGATTATGGAGTGTTGCTTTGCTTATTATGGATTTTATCAGGATTTTGTTGAGTGAAGCAGCAACTAAACTAAATATGCTGTCCCAGAAACCATTTATGACTCTTCTGTCTACATAGAGCAGACTATACTGAAAGAGACCGTGACTTGCATTTCAAAACATGCTTTAGGCTTTCTTTTCAATGGTTGTAAAGAACCTAGTACGGGTCTTTTCAGAAGGGATCTGATGAAGCCAAAAATATACTGTGTCAAATTTTTAGGATTTTGGGTCCTATGCCTCTTGCCTAACACAGTAGCTGCCTTTCCCAAACAATTCTTAGGTAATTTATGATGACTTCAATAACCCAATATAGTGTTCTTAAAGTCAAAGGAAGCTTTTGTATTTGACGAGCTCTGAAATAAGCCTTGTAGCCTACAGATATTCTTCATTCTGTACGTTTATTTCCAGAGTATTTTAGACCCAAGAAGCCTTCCCAAGGAATTTTGGGGAAAGTTACCTTTTCTTGTGAAATTTTTAACAAATCAGTATCTTTTGAAGGAAAAGTGTGCAGAATCGCTTTTATACTGAGGCCTTCCCAGTCCTAAGCAATGCCAGGTCTGTATCAACACAGAGCACCTAAAGATGCTGCAGCACTACTGCCCACAGTATCCCCCCAAAGAAAGGATGTATTCAAGGAAGGATTGATATGGGGAAATCAGTAATTAGAATCTGTAAATAATTAAGCTTAAAGGAAGGTTAGCTAATGATAGTATCTTGCAGGGGAAATACATTTTCTGCAGTCTGAAAAGACATAGGCACTGCCACAGTGTGTTTTTGACAGTTCATTAACTTTATCTGCTAGCCCTGCCCATAGAAACAGGGATTTTGGGCTGAGTTCTGCTTCACTATTTATCTGTGTCTTGCAGGTCCAGCAAAGCTTCTTTCATTTCCCTTTGTCCACTTGCTTGTTACGAAAATAGATTTTAATAGTCCAGCCAGGCCTTTTAAGATATGAAACTCAAACTGCACACATCTGCAGTCTGTGTTCAAATGTGCACCAACCTAGGCAGCAACAGAATTTTTAGCCCTGTACTAGTCAAATCTCATCCTTCCATGGGCATCTATGATGATTACAATGAACACGTAGACATAGACAAACGTGGATAGAGACAAATTGTGATAAAAATATATGGTATATACGTATTCAACAGACCTCTTTAGTTAAACTATAATGAAAATATTTCCATTACACAATAAAAGTAACAATGTGGATTATCACAAAACTGACACGAAAGAATGCTCTTGTAGGTATAGAATTCCCTTCAGAATTGAGATCTGTATTCAGCTCTTCTCTCATAAATACTTTTTGTTTCACAGAGCAAAAAAACCCTTTTCTATGCTATATTTCTCCATCTGTAAAACTCAGCCTCTGTCTGTTACACTAAAACAGCAAGATATTTGGGACGGAGGCTGTGCAATTACACTCTTTGTAGAACCTTGTAGCAGTATTGCTGATCTCAGCTGGGGCTGCTAAGTGCTGTATGTAAAACAAAAATTCTTGCATTTGGCTTGATTTCACTGCCAACGCTTTAGGTCAGCTCCTAAGCTGCTTTAATTTTTAATTAAAATACATCGATAATACCCTTTGAATTCTTGTATCTCCGTTGTTTCCAGCTACACACTAATTTTGTTGTCCTCTTTTACACAAAGTTTAATTTTCTGGTTGTTATCTGGAGAAATTCCAGTATTTTTCAGAGCTTTTTTTCTTGCTGCTGCGGGTATGTCGGCTTTCTCCAAAAGACACCTGTCCTGAAGGTAAATCAGACTCTTTGCTGTCTTCTTACTCACTCCCCTCATGATTTCCACAGGATAAAAGCATCACTCATTGGCCTGTAATTATCTTTAATTCACTGGTACTTTCATCGGACCAGCTGCATGAGGGACTGAAACTGGTACAATGAGAAGACTGAAGCAGATAGATACATAAAGCAGTCATCCGAAGAGTGAAGCAATACACACTTACGCATAACTGCATGTGCATCACTTAGCCACTATACAACTATGACAGTTGTCCCAAAGAAATTATGATCCAAAGCACTGATTCTGCAAGCTTTAAGCAAGTGCTTCAATGACTCAGTGCTGTGCTGTCTACGGTGCCAACTCTCAGTTCCAACCAAGAATCTTACAAGGTATGACATCTGCCCAAAATCCCATTTCTGAAAGCCGTAAGTGTGCATGAGAACCTCCAGATTCATTTTGGGGGAAGAAAGTTTCTGTCATTGCACAGAAAAAGACTGGAAAACATGACACAGGTGTTTCCTTAAGGCTCAGTAAACAGAAAGCAAACTAAAAAATACTCTTTTTTAAAAGTTCTTCAGTTTAAATATCACATCAGGCCAGCCTGATGATGTTTTGGTACTTCAGGTTGACAGAACGATCAGTGGGACTATTCACAGAGTATAAAGATAAAAATGTGCAAAAGATCTTTGTCAGATCTGGGCCTACAGCCAGCCTCTCACTCCGCAAGAGTCATATGGCACTACTTCTAAATTTGGCTCAAATTTGTTTTGGTGAATGCAAAATTTGCCTAGATCCAAAGCTGGTTCTGCATCTACCATTTAAAGCTTTTGCATGTCATGTAGAAACCTCCAAATAAATAAAAATTACAAAGAAGCTTTTATCTGGATGTAGATGTGTTTATAAGAAAGTAAGAGTGATGAATGCAAAACAACATTGGGCATGGAAACAGAGGCTGTTACCCGAGCTATAAACTACCACTGATTATGGTACTTAGCAAATACACTAAAAATCTTCCTCAGTTTCCCTGCTTGTAGCCAGATAACCTCCTGGCTCTTCTTGTCTGAACTAAAATTTACCCCCATAAAGCCCCAGGGAATCAAGATAAAAGCAATGTCAGAAACTGAACGGGATAGTTTCCTTCCTCCCCAACATTGTTCCATGTAATGTTGGCAGCTAAATCTGCAAAGTAACAGTTCAGCAAAGGAAATCTTTGACGATGACTGCATGTCTCACATTGCAGCCCCTTCCTCCCCCTTTTTAGCTGTTTATGCTAAATCACTTTTCATTTGCCACACGGAAAAAACCTATGTCCAACATGAGGATACACTGTGCATGCAGTTTCTTCCTTAACCCCTTCCAAGCCACAGAAAACTCAGAAAAAAAGGGTAGAGTTTGCTCATCTCCCAGTAAAAACATAAAATATGAAACCCAAAAGATAATACCGTGAAAGCAGCAAAGGATCCCTTCACTTGATCTGCTAATACAGAATTTCACATGAATAACCCCCCTCCTCTGTCCCTTCCTGATCGATTCTTCACCCTGTGAGCACCAATTTTACTCTGAACAGGAGGGGGAAAAAAAAATTACAGCAAAATCAACACAAAGATGGCAGGAAGATATCATCCAGGCCTCAAAAGAAATCCCATACCTGTGACTAGACCAGCCTTTTACCATTAAATCCCTCTGGAATTTTCTAAGCAAGCAGCACCAAATCAGTGAGATGGCAAGCAAAATGGCACTGGTGTTGAGCATAAAGGGTGAAGTGGGTGAAGGAGAGTGTATAATTAAATCTTCCAGCGTAAAGAGGGGGTTCTTTTCTCCCAGCTCACCCTCAGCACAACACCGAGGTGCTGCCGGCCCTGTGGCTCTCAGGCCTTTCCCAGAGGAAAGCTCCTCTCCTGTCACCTGAAGGAAAACTATTGTCACCTGAGGGAAGCCTCCTGTCACCTGAGGGAAAGCTCCTCTCCGGTCACCTGACAGAAGGCTCCTCTGCTGTCACCTGAGGTAAAACTCCTGTCACCTGAGGTAAATCTCCTGCCACTTGAGGGAAAGCTCCTCTCCTGTCACCTGAGGGAAAGCTTGTCTCTTATCACCTGAGGGAAGGCTTCTCTCCTGTCACCTGACAGAAGGCTCATCTTTTGTCACTTGAGGGATGGCTTCTCTCCTGTCCGGACCTGCCCTTGAGCTGCATTCACTCTGAGGCGCCCCACTTTGCCACCTGCGAACTTCCCGCCTCCCACCTGCCCTCCAGAAGCTTCCCCAGCCCAGCCCGCCAGGTTCCCTCAGGGCAACATGGCGCCTTCCCTGGGAGACCGGAGCAGAGCCTGGGTGTCACAGGCAGGACCAGGGAAACAGCCATTCCTCGTCCCAGCTTCTTCTCAGCAATTTAACAGAGCATATGCTGGAGTGCAGGCAGAGGAAATGCTACTGGAAGGTCATAGTCCCAGTGAGTTTCTGGGAAGATTGGTACAAATTAGCGTTTCCTGTGGGTGGCAGGGTAGAGCTTGTCCTGAGCTCGCTCAGGCCTGTTTCAGGGGAGGTTCAGTACAGCTGGCGAAAAGTGGCATTCTGAAGGTGAAAACTCAGAAACCAGGGATGAAACTGTAACCCCATGAAATGCAGCTAGTGCACTCTCCTAGATATTAGTGGGGCCTCAGAGGCCTCAGAAGCCCAAGAGATTTGTTTGGGACAGCAGTGTGTCCTTTGAAAGGTTAATGGTGGTAGGGCCAGGTTTCAGACATCTTTCATCTTCACTATACTCTTTTCCCACAGCGCCATAGTCGCTGGGGCTGGGGGGCAATCGTCTTATGAAATCCAATGCGGAGTTGGGCTTTCAGGTTGCGGAAGTGGGTGGAAAGGTTTGGCTGTAGGCTGAGCTATGGGGGTGAGGTTCCCGAGACTGCAGTGGACAATCATTCAGTTCACACAAAAAACACCACTTACATTTTAAGATGCAGTTTTGAACTTCAGCCACTTGATGGCCACATTTAAAAATTTTGTTTCAGATAATGCTGCTGCTGTAGTCCCTAAGATAATGACCCTAAAATATCTGTGGTCAGAAAACCATCTGACAGCCTCCCATACAAGAGTATGTTTGTGCATGTGTCTGTTTTGATTGCGTAAATATTTATTCCAATACATCTCTGAAACAACTGTATAATGTAACATGGAGGTGAGGCAAAAGTTTTATACTAGAAGTGGCAATTCAAATTTAACGCTCTGGTCCCGTGGCCTGGGGGTGTGGTGGCTCTTTGGCACCCATGGTCTTGGATCCCATAGCCATGGCTCACACTGCAGCTAGGACGTGACTGTTCAGAGGCTTGGAATAAATGTAGCATTGCCTGTATATACTTGTACACAACATAATAATAGAAATACTATTATAATATTACAATAATATACTAATAGAAATATTATTTCATACAGTTTGTGAAAGAACTAGTTGTGGTGTGAGAGAGTGGCTAGCCAATCCATCTCCTAACTTCAATATTGAAAGAAAACACACTAGAGGATATTTTAAGATTTGTTAAGTTTTTGATTTATAAAGCAATGTGGAAATCCAATGGTAGTTTCAAATGGAAAAAGGCAAGACACTTCATGTGGAAAGTGGGTAAAAAATTGGCATTCTGAAATTTTTCAGATTTCATTTTTTCCTAAGCAAAGCATTAGACAGGTCAAAATAATTTTTTAGCTTTTGAAAATTTGTGGTTTGAGCCTTTATTTGAACCCTAAGCCAGTCTGGCTGAGATCATGGTCTAGGCCTTTTACCTGAGAAGTGCAAACCTGCAATGGTTTTGACCTTTTATTTATTTTCAAAGTATTGACCCTTCAAATGATTCAAGAATATAATCCTAACTAATGCAATTTCCTCTTGGAATTTTGTTCTGATGTGGCAAATTCGAAAGTTGTAGGACCTGCTATCATTTCTTGTACTAAAAATCTTTTGCTCCTACCATAACCACGCAGTTACAGGGGCTCATTAGCAGGATAATGACAGTGTTACTTCGAACAGCGTGGTTCCTTTTAATTGTTTTGAGAGCACTTTTGACCATTTTATGAAAGGAAAGTAAATAAGTTTATTGTTGCCAAAATATCTTGGGAAATACAGGGAAAAGGGGCTGTGACAGTACTGAATAAAAAAAATCCTATATGTTCCTACTGAAATTTGACGAGATCTGGACAATTAAAAAAGCATACTTCTTTGATAACTTTAAAAATTCTTGGTGGTATTTTCAAAGATTAGAATCTTTGCTTTTTTCTTTCACTCTTTTTTTGTCTTTCCTCATCCTCCAGGGTGACTGTGGCATTGAATACAGCTGAAACAGCGCTGATTCCAACCTCTGGTACTTATTTTTGGCTCATTAATTTTTGGCAAAGAAGGGACACTTAATAGGTCTGACGTTCCTGGCTAGGTGGTGATTGATCAAAAGTTAGCACAGTCAATGTTGTTATTTTTTCCAAACTTGTAGTAATGTTATTCCCTAAGAGCCCACAAAAACAAAGCAATTAAGTTGGTCTGATAGGAATGATGGTAGCTAAACCAGCATCAAAACTGAAGATAGCAGCTTTCCATGGGATTGTCTTTCCCCTAATTATTTCTTAGGTCGGCTGCAGTCTAATTAATAAAATGACAAGGTAATGCATGTCTTACTTAAAGTACATTATCTGGATTATGCCAACTGTGCTCTTCAGGAATGTGACACTGTGAAACGAGATTTACACACACCTACAGGAATGAGCAGACACTGTATTTATTAGCCTAGTAAAAATACAATCTTATATCAATAACACCCAGACTCTCTCTCCATTTCTTCCTGTTTGTGTTGTGTGTCTGTGTCAGCCTTGTTCTGAGCCAGTGTTGCCAGGTGTACTCGCCAGAGTCTACTCAATTGGAGCTGTGAATACCAGCCAAAAATAGCTAGCACTGATCAGATGCTCCAGCTGAGTTAATAATTCAGAGTCAGGAAGAGTGCATGCAGAAGGTACACACAGCTATTGGCTGCTGGAGGTTTGAACTTGTCTGCTGAAGATGAAGTTGTAACTGACATCGGGATGTGGAACACTCTTAACTCTCTGGACAGGCTGGTTATTAAGGAACTGGGTGGTAACTTCAAATATTGAGGTTCGAATCCTACCTTAAGCCATTGAGCTACTGGGTACTTTCACTCAGCCAGTACCTTTCTTGTGACTTGATGTCCCCATCTGTGAAGTAGAATGACACTGCTCATGAAATGGGAAGATTAGATATTCCAAACAAAAGACAGTATTGTTATTATTGACAGGGAAAATATCCCAGTTGGATTGATTTGGGATTTGATAATGTCAGTAATACACTCCTGAATAAAGTGGTGCTGCTGGTATTCAGTGGATGACATTCACCTTTGCACAAATTAGTAGGTTTACGGGGGCTGTTGGAGCTGGTGATATAAATGTGCTCCATACACAGATCCATTTCACTAATTCCCCTTTGAATCTGTGAAAGAATCTCTGTGGGTGTTGATCAGGTCCAGAGTATCCGAGACCTACCAAAACTCTGGTAGAACTTTCTGTCTTCATTTGGACATGTACACAACTCAGAAAACAGAAACTGTCCATTTTGGTTTTATCTCAGTAGGATTAGTGTCTCCCTAATTCTGACACAATTTTGCTTATATTTTAAGAAAATTAGGTTTTATATGAGCCCTGAGAAACTACGCTTTCAGGGTTAATGAAAACAGTAAACGAGTCTGGTTTGGAACCCGGTAAAGCAGTTCTAGATTGCGTGCTGCAGCTGGTAGGCTTCCAGGAGGGATCTAAAAAGGGAAAACTCAACTTTGGTTAGGAATACCCGTGGATGAAAAAGGCATGGGAGCCTGAAATGAAGAATTTCTGGAAGCGTCTTCCTATATAATGATAGATGCAGTGGGAGATAATTGCTTTCTTTGGATGTCAATGTCTGACTCATTCTTGTCTGAGCCTTACTTAGTAAAGCTGAACTGTTGGTGCTTCAGAGACCCAGGGAGCTGCAAGAGGTCTGCTGAGGTCTGAGCTTGAAAGGAGTGAAAGACTGTGTGTTATTTGAGCTTTAGGAAGGAATGAAAAAAATGTTATCTAACTGTAGTGCTGAGTCATTTTAGCCTGGGAAGTGTTAGGAGCTGCTTAGGTCAGCTGAAAGATTGGGAAGGAAAATACTGACTCAAGTATTTTCTCGCGTCAGCAAAGAGTCCCTGCTGCAGTATGGGCTGAAATTTAGAAGTGGAGATCTGAAGGGGAATACTAAAAAGAGCAGATGCTTTAAAAATAGTATCATTCCTTTGCTTCTGAGGATTGCCTAAAGTCGTAGGAAATCCTGCCATAACTGTCCCTTTTAATTTTTCAACAAGTAATATTCACATCTCTGTTAGTTATTTTCTAGCCTAGTTACATTACTTAGTGCTTGCTAAAGAAAAGCTTGGTTGTACATTCTTACCTTAAATTGGCTTCATCTCAAACAAAAATTTCAGATGCACCTAAGTAATTTAGAAGCCTAATCTGACTGAGATTGAATCACTCCAGTGTTATCTGTGGTCTGTTGCTAAAATGAATCAAAATATAATATTTTTCAACTTCTTTGGTTGAAGGTTTCAAGAACCTTGTGAACTTCTAAATGAATAATTTCCTTCTGTCTATGTGTAAAAATATTTACTGACCCTTGCCCCATATGATGACATCCGTATGGCTTGCCCTTGGTGTTGGGAACAGTTTGGGAATTTTCTGACAAAACAGTATGTTGTTGGAAAATGCTTGAACTGCATCTCTCAAGGTTTAATTTATTACACGTTCTACTGTAATTCTTATGAGCTCTAGTAACCAAGACCTTTACTCTGGGCCTTGCGCACAATTCAGTAAGTGCCTCAAAACTTTGCTTTATTCTCCATTCTAAAAGGGTGTCCAAGTAGTAACCACTTCAGTCTCTTTGCTTTTTGCTTTCCACCTGAAATAGAAGACATATTACATTCCACTGCTTCTTCCAGCTATATATGCTGCATCTCTATCATATCAAGATATTTCTGTTAATGGTTGTAAATAGCTCAACTGTGGGAGGGTTTTCTTTACATAAGTTGTGAAATGGTTTGTTTTCTATCAGTTCTCTGCACAAAGTAAAAGAAACAAAGATTTAGAGCAAAATATGTTCTCTTTAGAGTGCACTAGATCTTTCATTCAGGGAATGGGGTACAATGAAATTTCCACAAGATTCCTTTCTCCTCCATTTTCCTCCAGCCTGCTGTCTACCCAGGGGGGTGAGAATAGCACCTCACTGGCTGGGCTTGTCCAGAGAAGGTCATGCTTAAAGCCTTGTAACTGTAATTATTTCGTCTCCTTTCTCTCCAACGCTGCCATGTGAATGAGGTCATGGTAATAAGTGGTTCTAGTCTGGCTCCATAATATCTTTGCTTTATGTCCTAAGGACTTCTGGGATCTAAGCACTATATTTGGGTACTATTAGGTAAGAATCTTTTCTGAAGAATTTAATGACATTGTTGAATTTATATCCTTATGTGCTTTCTGTCTTTAAGTGTTTATTTCTTCCCTATAATATAAATGCTTCAAACGTCAAGATTCTGATACTGTGTATTCTGCAAGGAGGGTGGGGGAAGAAATCCCAACTCATCAATTGCAAGTCAAAAATGTAATGCCCTCTTATTAAATCTGTGTTACCTCAAGCATTGCAATCAGATTCCAGTTCGGCGAAATGATTGAAGGCACTTAAACTTTTCTTCTGCCACTGTGTTTAACATTTCTTTCTTTTTTCACTTGAAGTGTCAGGAAGTGGTGCTGAGTTGGCAGCAGTATATACCATCCCAGAGGAGGCTGTAAAGTAAGTGCTAAAAATGTTTAGTCCTGTCTATAAAAATGACTTTTACTGAACTTTAAAAAAATAGGAACAGAACTGCCTCTTCCAGCAATTTTTGTGGTTATTAGTAGATGTTACTGCATTGATTATTTTCTTATGGAGATTTAAATTCTTACCTGAACTCTCCATCCAAATTGAATACTTTCTTAACCTTAGCTATCTGATAAAAATTCTATGAACTCCTTTACACAGAATGAAATTCACCACTGTATAAATTAGTAGCCTTGTGGGAATTATTATTGATTCATATAACTAAATCTTGTGGAGACTTCTCTTTTTGATGAAGAGCTTGCCTTGAAGATTCATGTTACAATTCATCTGTTCACATGTTTCACCACAGAAGTTATTGTAATTAAGGTCTCTCATACACTAGAATAAATTTAGGAAGCTGTATTAAAAGGATGGCCCTTCAACAGAATGTTAAAATTATTTCTTGTTATTTCTTCTAAACAGAAGATTTATTATTCTAACAGTTATACTGCTTCTGATGCTCATGCATCTTAATTGTCAGCATTACGGTGCTAACATCAATAATGTAATTTAACTTACTGAAGTGGAACATAGTATCTGTCAGGATTATTTCAGCCTTTGCTTTTCTCCTGGTAAAGAGAAATTGGGATTTTTTCCTTTTATTAAGACATAATATCATTTTAAAGGAATATCTACCTTTTGAATGCCATGATGTTCATTATAATAACTGTTTAAAAATCCTTTTCCAGTGTTATTGTGCCCTCACAAGATTATTAGAAGTATTTTTTAGTTTTTCTGGGGGTTCAAAATGCCACTGGAGGACAGATGACATACTATAGTATACCGTTACAGTCTAATGTGTTACTTTGTGGTCTCAGGTTGCCTTTCCTTGAGTAGTTGGATACTATCAGTTGTCAGTTTCTCATCTATTGTTTCTTTCCTGCAGAAACTCAGTAAGTGGGAGATGACAGAGCAGACGCGCTGCCTGTGGCAGGGGAGCAACAGAACTCCAATAGGGATATAAATTGTTGGAACAGTGTTCATCTAGGGAATTGCAGACAGACAAAGCAGCTCTGTGGAAATGCATCCCTGTCAAAGACAGTTTTTTTCAGCTGAGGCTTGAATAACAGCAGAAGTAAAAAACAGAGCAATCTAGTGAGGAGGAAAGCGAACTGGAGCCACTCTATGTAAGTATTTTCACATAATTTCTTACATCATTCACTTATCTGATGAGCAGGTTACTAAATGCATTTCTGGACACAATTTTTCATCTTTGAAGAATGAAAATGGCATTTCCTTGAATGTGATTCATAAGTAGATTATTTCTTTCCTGTTCTCTAATTATGTGGAATATTTTATATGAAGAATGGAATTTGAAATATTTATAGGGGAGAAAACACTTTTGTTTTGCCTTCCAAGTATATGCTGATATTTTAATCCAAGCATATAGTGATACTTTGATTGTGTGGTCAATGCCTTTTAATGGGACATATTTATAAACAAGTAATCATCGTATTTAAGACTGGGTGTCCATAATTTCTATTTATGGAACTGTTCACATTTCTACAGTTTTCTTCAAGAGTCAGTTTATGGGTGGGTGTTAATAGAAATAACTTACCTGCATTTACACATGAGAAAACTCAGTATGAATAATTGGCAACCTGGAATGAGTATGCATAGAGTTTTATGACAGTCTGAGACAAAATGGTTTTTGTGAAAAGTTCTTGTTTCCTTTGATTCTCAGCAACAAGGTGTGTGTGTGTTTCTTTCTGATAACTAGAGAATAAGTAAATTTTGGCATTACCAAAATTTTTATGGGACCAGTTTTACATGGGACAAATCAACCCCAGACAATGGAAGATTAAGGAACTCTGCATTGTGCTACCCAACTCAGACTGCCATGACAAATGGAATGAAAAAGATTCATTTGGATTTTCCAAAACCTGGTATTAACCTGAGAATATTTTTCAGTATGTTTTCCAAGCAATACTCATTAGCAATGAATTCAAAGCTCATGTGTCTGCTCTAGCAACAGCACTGCTAATTTTTAGAACATTATGGGGAACTGTGGCACTGCACTGGGCTAGATTTTTTGCATGTTTCATAAACTGATTATGATGCCTTTTGAAGTGAAAAACAGTGGTATAACTTAGCTTGAGTATATCTTCTCTGGAAGAATTTGATTTGACTGTATCTTGTCAGAGGCTCTAGATAAATAGTGATTCATATAACTAAATAATCTCACGGAGACTGCTCCTTCTGATGGAAGAAACTTGGCCTGCACATGCATGTTACAATTTAATTGACTGTCTTGGAAATAGCATGACATTCTTGTCTGTACTCTTTGCACATACTCAATGAAGTGGTACTGGTTTCTTTTTTTAAAGATAGCTTAACGGTTTTAAGATCACAGTAAGGAAAGCGTCCAAAGAACTTACCTAAAACTTTGTACTGAGCTCAATGCATGCTATGACAAAAGAGTAGCCAGTAATTCACTGCGGAATTAATACCCATTTCCTTTGTTTTCAATGTGATGGCATGCCCAGCTACACTGCATCTTTACTGAAATTTTGCTGATTGTGGTTAAAACTTTACTGCTAATCCCAACAGGACCTCTCTTGCACTTCATGCCTTTATTGTCCATAGAGCTTCCCTAGTGTAGAGTTAGTGGATGATGTTATTAGACGTTATAAATCTAGGTTTTTACAAGTATTTTCTGCATTTTTAGAATAAATTGAGGACTCCTTATTCAGCCAATTTGAATAATGACAGGCAATTCTTCATATAATTAGGGCTGACTAGAAATACTTTCCCCTAAAACCAAATAAATTTCAGTATTGTTATTATTAAATCCACAAGCTACAACTACTCTTTTTGTTGTATTTGACTTCTGTTTAAAAAACAATGTTTCAAGACTAAATTTAGCTCTGTTTAAAAACTAATTTAAAAACAAACCCCTCTAATAGGAATTTGACCTCGAATTTTCATTTAAATTTTGGCCATTGAACAAAATACAAATACTCCCTATTAATGAAGTTCTAAATCCAGGAAATTAATTTCCGGCTAAGGGATTGGCTTTTCAAGAAGTATCAGAACTCCTGTTATGTCGTAATGCAAGTCTTCTGAATTGCACAAAAGAATGAATTGGGGATAACAGGCTAAAACCTGGACAGGTGCTGACGAGGAGAATGCAGCTGAAAAGTTTGACTCCTAGTCACACCAAATATGAATGGAGGACGAAAGAATGTACCGACTGGGATGGAATTAGTCCTCTTACTAACACATGAATGCAGTTCTCAAAGGGAAGGCAAAAGATCAGAATCTTTAGTCTCAAAAATTCCCAGTTCAGAGTTTAAGGTCTATTATAAAGTGAATTCACACTGAGTGGATACAGCACTTATTCACCTGTTTCAACCTGCAAATTCACTTTGTCATTTGTCTGTGATTCTACGTTTTTAGGATGATACAAAGAAAAGTGTTGCTTCAAAGACTTTGCCTTAAAGATATATAGGAATCAAGGGAAACTCATTTGCTAGTGGTTAACACCAGAGAATAGCATTCTTCCTCCTTTAAATTGTTGCATTACCTGAGCATGTGAAGAAACTCGGTATGTGTCAAATGAGTTGCTAGATATTGGGCCTAGTATTCAGTTAGCATTTATTAGTGTAAATTATTACTTCAGAGCACTTCTTACACAAGAAGAAAACATATCCCTTAGAACTGACATTTCCGTGCAGAGTACTTAATAATCATGATGCATGCATTGTTCTACTATGTTCCCCTCCCACTTCCACCGAATTTCTGCTTTGCAACCCAAATTTACTGATCAAATGGCCTAGCTGATTATATGACTTGTTACAAACACTGTTAGACTGCTTTTAAGTGGTATTAGAAAAAATGTGGGGAATTGTAGACACAAACAAGCTAGCTGAGTTGATGTTTAATGGATACAAGAAAGCTCTATATTGAAAACACAGTTTTCAATCCTTTTATTATATCTCTTGTAACCAGTCTTCAGCATTTTGATACGTTTTTGAGCACAGTAGTGTATCCCCTGTCTTCAACTTTTTAAAAAGCACAGTGGAAACTCATCAGTAAGTCAGTTGAAAATATTCTGCAGCCTACAGCTGTTTCTGTGCTACATGGCCTTTTAGTTGCCTGAAGAACAATTGGGGAGTGTGGGAATTGCTTTAGAGAAATCACAAATTGTTTTGGGATTTACTCAACAGATTCTAATTTTGGATGAAATATGTGATTATGGAAGCACATAATAAGCATTCTCTCCTACACTCACAAAGGGTCTTTCAAATATTTTCAAATAATTCTCTGTTAAGAGTACTCAGATTCTGTTGCAATATATCAGCCCAGTCACATGCTTCAGTCAGGTTCCATAACAGATTTTCTAAGGATGGAGAGTTTTTTCCTTCTAAGCAAATAAGCAAACAGAATTCCTACCTGTCCTACAAGCAACACTGTTCTTGTGACAACTGCTATGCAGTGGTGCTGGGTTTGTTTCAAGTATGATGCCTTCCACCCTCCCTTAGAACACAGAAAGTGAACGAAGAGCACCGTTCATTGGAAACTACCTATAAGCAGGTAGAACCTGTTTCTCATGCAGATATTATTGAAGAATTAGCAGAGAAGGCCTGATGGTAGCTGTAGTTGGAGATACTTGGTCAACCTCCCACCCAAGCTTCCAGTGAGCTAACTGAATTAAGACCTTGTCTATGTTAAGGCCCTAGTCCATAATTAGGGACTTGGTTATAGAATGGGAAGAATCTATATCAAAACATGGCAAAGATGAGAACATATTTTAAAACTTTCTGAGCCATGGTAAACATGAGGGATTTTTTCTTGGTTTAAGGAAGCAGATAAAAGTTTATTGCATCTAACACTTTTTTCCAGGCACTTTTAAAATCATGAACAAAACTATAATTCAGTTGGCAGTACTTCTTAGTGTCCTTCATTAATGTAAAGAGGTAAAATAAAAGCATGGAATTAAGTGGAGAGATCCAAAGCACTGCTTCATGCCCTTTATATGTAAAATATACTATAAGGTTCATATTTAAATTTTCTGTAAGCATAAGTGAATTTTCTCCTGCTCCTATCCTTAACCCTGGAGAGGATTTTTCAGTGACTATAAAATCAAAAAATGTGGTTATTAAATATAGAATGTATGTTTTGCTGTGATATTCCTCTTCCATATATAGATATCAAGACAGTTAGAGATTACTTAATGACAGCCTTTTGGTCTGATGAATGTGCCAGTAAAGGAAACTAAGCATGTCTCTTAATAAAATGGCTTTTAAGCATCCTCAAGGACACTTTAAAGTGGTCTCTTTAGAAGTCATATTTAGTAAGCTAATTAGCACGATCAGAGTATGCATTCCTTCCTTATGATTAACTTCATGGCACTGAAAGGAAAACTAGGTACAGTGACACTAAATACATAGATTCTTATATTCTGTATTGGAATGCATGACACACTGGCTACAGTTTAAGTAACTGTTTAAAGTATTTTGAAAGCAGCAAGGACATAATTCAACTTAAGCTCTCACTTTTCCTCAACAGAAATACACAGGGCATTAAACAGCTTGGGCAAACAGTCTGGAAAGTTGTATTGCGGTTCATCTTGTTACACTTGGTGCTTTTTATATAATGGTGATTTCTACTCTGAGTTTTACTCAGTAAAGCTGGGACTTCAGCTTTTTAAGGAAAACATAAAAATTTACATTATCTCATCTTCAGTATTGTGATAATCTGTTTATTGTGAAGCAAAGAGAAAGCATATGTAAGTGATAAGGATCACTTTCGTCTCAATCTGTAAAATTTGATATCTAAGAGATTAAGAATATTACCATATTAACCACAGGAAAAAATGTTACTGATGGCTTTTTTAATTTTTAAAAACTGAAATATTACTCATGTGGCCTATCTCTAATGCACTTGCATTGAAGTAACTTGGCACAATGATATTTTTATAGCATCCACATGAACATTGCTCCAAAGGTGCTCAGGGTATAAGATCAGTACTCATGCTCAAGCATGCTGTTTCCTATAAACCAGTATGACTGTCTATCTCAGTTTAGATGACTGAACTGTACTTAAATTATTGGAAGACAATAGCCTTTGGTGATACAATTTTGATTGTAGTAAGATGTAAAACCAAATGTTACATTCCTTGGAGTTTGGGGCTGAAACAGATGAACAGCATGGTGTTACTTAATACAGCATACAGAGTTTGGGCAATGAGTTCTTCAGCAGAATTGCACAGCTTAAATATTCTGTTTTCTACTGTATCTGATGTGGTGTACTGATTGTCTGCTCTTCTTAATTTGCTTGAACAGAAGTCTTGTTTCAGTTATGGTGAGATACATCAATGTAGCTCCCAGTGATACTCTCTGATTTCTGTTTTATGGCTGGTTTATATCTCTCTATCAATCCGTCTCCATTTGGAGATCTCTGCATGTTTCCCCTTGTCACATGGCCATTGAACTTCTTGAGAAATTACTTCTAGTTGAAGACATGATAATATATTTCTTTAGATTAAATTCTTTACTGATTTTCAGCCACCAGGTTCATATGAAAATTAGTGGAATTCGGTAATTGAAATAGCTTTAAAAGTATCGTTCCTGGGAAATTATTATTATTCTAGCCTTGAAAACAATGATGAAACAGACTGTTAATGAGCTTACTCTTAAACATTTGCCTAAACAGTTGTTCAGTTATTTAGGCTGAAGCCATTTATTAAAGTTAGCTGTTATTAATATGGCTAAAAAGAACATGTAGAGACGTTTAAGGGTAGTCTTATCGACCTGAACCTTAAAAACATATGTGCCAAAAGGGATGGAGCAGACACTGGTGAGAACTGAGAAAGAAAAATGTCAACAAATAAACCAGGAATTGTTTACATGAGATGACTTGCTTGGTCTTGAGACCACAACAGAGAGGACAGGTATAGCAGGCGTTTCAGTCCCATTTTAAGAGAACTGGAGTTCCACCTTAGTCATTGGGAATAATACCTGAAATAAAATAGAAATAACTTTAATTCCATTAATTTTTTTCCACCTAATGAACAATAATGCTATTAAAGACATACGTAGGTTCCGCTATTTCCTTAAAGTCCTATGAGAGCTCCTGTTTTTCTTTTGTAAGAACTGACTCCTGATTACATAGTCCTGGTCAGGTCAGTGAGGAGTCCTTGTTTTGAGGAGTAGCCATGTCTGTAGGAGAAAATCCATGGGCTAATTCTGAAGTTATGTCATTGTTTTTTTGTTTGGACTGGCAGACAGGGGAAATACAGTTTTTTAGTCCGCGCCATGGCAAAATGTGCTTATAGGCTTTGCATAATAAATTCAGTCAGTCTTCCACGAGAGTGTGGGAAACAAATCGCTTGAGAAAAGTGCTGGCTGGAGACAGAGCCATATCCTTTACAGAAAAATGTAAGGTGCAGCCTGCACCTCCACTTCCTACTGTGCATCATTGGTCTTGAGAGTGTTTTCTGGTGCATCGTTACCAGTGGGTACATTTACTGGTGCACCTACATTCAAATCAACAGAGGCTGCTTTACCTTACTATAAAAATGCTGTCAAAAGCATACACTAGTTTATTTATTGGTGGCTTTAAGGGAAGGTATTACTTGATTTCACAGCTTTGACTATGCCCATACTTCCTTCTGAAAAGGCACTGTATCTTGAAGGCTGGTGGTGTTCATATCACCCTACTTCGGGATATAAAATGTAGTATGGGTTTTATGATTCCATCCATGCAAAGATAAGTAAGAAACAATGATCTAGGGCCATAATGCCAAAGTTATGTGGAACAAACTGAACTGAAACAAGTTCAGAATATTTTTCAGTTTTGAAACAAAAATAGGAATGTGCTGTATAATGTAATTCTACATTATAAAAATATTACCTTTCTAAAATTAGATGCCACAAGAAGATATTGGTCAAGCAAGAGACTAATGATGCTTTATTTGCAAAATAATAATAATTATTAACTACTTAGAAGGACTAAATTGCATTGCTTTCAGTAAGAAATTATTATTGATATATTTGACATTATGGGACCGTAATAATAAAAAATAAGATTATAATGAAAATACAGATTTCCATCCAGACTCCTGGTTTCTATGCATTTTCTGACTGTGGTCATTAAACATCTCTTTAAAGGACTGGAACACTTGATGAAAGACCATCATTTAGGCTTTAAAGATGACAAATTAAAAAAAAAAACAAAACACCAACAGTATACCAAGGGTGTTTTTGCTATTAAATTAAATCTGGAATCAGAAGAATTGTCCTGATAGCTTTATTGTCTATGATAGCTTTTAGAACTTCTGTTGTTTTATTTCTTTTTTAAAATACAAAGTTCTCTGTGAATTTTACCAGAAAATGCTGCTTTATGGTACACTGTAATTACAGATTACTGTCCCTGAATTTTGTCCTACAGAGCAGAGAAGGGGAGAATGCAATCATATGTTCCATCTTTACTACTGCATTCCTTGGAGGGTTCCATATGTTTACCTTTAGCTGACTTTAGATTTTGTGCTTTTGTAGTTGCTGGCAAGAGCAGTTGAATTCTTTCATGCCTATTGCTTTAATAAGGAATGTGAAGCCACATACATAATAAGACTAGAACACAACAGTATGAAGCCCAAATAATCCCTGATGAGGTGCATATCTTGAGTAGGGATTAGGAATGCTTTGCACCCAATTCTTTATTTGGACTGTTACACTTAAAAATTCCAAAAGGGGGCAATCTTACCCTCTGCCTGAAAGTGTATACATGTAATTCAACTGAGAAAATACAGCACACTACTTTCTAAGTTCTCATTTACCTTAGAAAACTGAAGGTTAGTGCAATGATAAAAGCAACTTTTAGGGTTTGGTTCTGTTTTTGAAAATCAAATTTTGAAAGTGTCGCTGGATTTTCAAACTTTATTAACTGCAATAGTATGAATACATGTGGTCACTCTCAAAGTGTGATAGTTAAAATTATCTGAGGCCCTTACTTGTAGAGAGCAATCATGTTGTTGAGAAAGAGAACCATAAAAAAGTAATAAATTATACACTTAAGTTGCTCTTGGACATAAATCAAACACATTTATAATGGAGATTTAGGGAAAAACAGAATCTCAAACTCATCCTCTTTTTCCAGCTGATGGCCACTTATGAATTTAAGACAAAACATGTATACTGTCTTGGAGGAATGTAATGATAGCCAAATTAGTGCAAGTTGGTTTTTATAATTTCTTACCTTTCTGTAGCGTAAGTAGGAGAAACAAACTGTAGCCTTTTAAAAAAAAAACCTTCAAGAAATGTGCTTGCCATTCATTTTTAGGAACTTTCAAATTATATATAGCATTTTCTGTAAGAAGTGTGCATATTTTCTTTCTATATGCTTTCTAAATAATGTGTTGTTGACCCATCTGTTGTAATTTGATGGCAACAATAATTTAACTATAAGAAAATATTCCACGTATATGATATATATATATCTACATCTACTAGCTGCCAAAAAATAGTACTTCTGTAAATATCAGAAAGCCAATATTAAGCCAATATCCTTTGGTTGAATCAAATGGATGTTGAAAAGGAAGGCTGCAAGGAACTGACGAGAAACATTTTTGCTCTTGACTGTGTTATCACAGGATGCTGAAGTCACACGCTTTCAGTTTTCTCCAGATACCATAGAATCATAGAATCATGGAATGGTTTGGGTTGGAAGGGACCTTAAAGATCACCTAGTTCCAACCCCCCTGCCCTGGGCAGGGACACCTCCTATCAGACCAGGTTGCTCAAAGCCCCGTCCAGCCTGGCCTTGAACCCCTCCAGGGATGGGGCAGCCACAGCTTCCCTGGGCAACCTGGGCCAGGGGCTCACCATCCTAACAGTAAAGAATTTCTTCCTAATATCTAATCTAAATCTCCCCTCTTTCTATCCTGTCTTACTCTAAGACTGAATGTCTGCTATGTGTTCATAATTCTGGCATCTTACTGATAACTCCCTGCCTCAGAAATCGGGGCATATCCTGCTGATACCCCCGACCTCAACTGAAATAGACCCAGCACACTGAAGTGAAAGATCTAGTACTTCAGATGTGCTGTTTGTTTGTTACAGGGCAGATGAGGGCTGTGCTGGGTGGAAGGAAACCGAGAGATACGGCTGAGACGTATATTCTGATCTTGGCTTTATCTTAAATTTAGAGAACACTTCTAATGTTCTAAAGATTTTAAAAGCTTTGAAAGACTTCTGAATGCTGATATTTATGAACTGAAACATCATCATTCATTAATTTCTCTTTTTACTTGCGGTTCATCCCACTAACACTGGGGCTGCATATCTTCCCATGATAAGGCCAAATCCTGTAATTAGTCATTACTACGTGGAGTCTGGTTAAAGCTGATAGATTACTTGTAGTAAAAGGAGTTGTAGCTTGTGATATTTGAAAGCTTTAGCTCCAGTCCATGCAGTATGAATAAAGAGGTACAGCTTGTCAACCTGTGTATGCTGAAGTAGCTCTGACCCCTGATTCACAGCCAAGAATATGGCTGGTACAGTCACAGTTCAATAAAATGTTATGGTTAAGTATGTTTTCATAAGATGTAAATGAAGCTAAAATAAATTATAGCGCCACTTTATTTTTATTGTGATAAGCAGTATACATAATAAAGGAATATGATTTTTTTTGCCTTGCTTTGCATTCATGTGATGTAGACTATTTTAAACCCAGCTACATTTTTTTCCCCTCTGGAGAAGATGACCATACCAATTGCCTCACTATCTGTTTACATTCTGGAAAGAGTCATTTGGGATTTTGTCTTTCTGAAATAAACGTTTGCTTATGGATTTTTTTTATTGTCACAGCCATGGCATTTTTAAAGTAAATAGGAGTACAAGGTTTATATTATTTTAAATGTATATTGTATTTGTCTTCCCAACACTGTGGTTTTTAGTACTGTGAATAACGTAGTATGGAGCCAGCCTATTAAACAGCCTGTTTTTGTAAGGAAACTGTTAGTCCACCTACAATATTCTATTGCTTACTGTGTTCTTCCAATATGCTTAGCATTCCACAACCTAAATGATCATTTGTTGAACAAATTCATGCTTTTATTAGTCAAAATACAGAGAAAACAGAGCCCCCCTGTTTCAAGATATTTGCTAATGCACGGTTAATTATCACATATAGCTTACTATAATTCATTTTACAGGGAGACCTCCTGCAGGTAACATACTAGCAGTTTATGAAGCAAAATAACCTCACTATAGATTAGAACTGTTTCACTACTGGTCAGACAGTTGCTGCTTCTAGGCCTTCTCGCTTCACATTGCTAATTTGAACAAGGCTTTATTTTTATATTTGTCAGCAGCAAGACTGTAGCATGGTTGTTAAACCTCTCCCAGGCCTAATTAGAGTAGCAATGCTAGCATTCATAATGAATCTCGTGTCCTGGGTTGGAGGAGGTAGCCGTGGTGCTACAGTAGCTTCCTGGCAGACAGTTGCTGGCAGGTTTAAGGTAGCTTGTGGCTTGCAATATTAAGTGACTGTTGAAATTCATTGACTCCACTGCGGCTTATGTGTCTAGATGACAACAAGTTTACACGGTTCTTTTATAGTTACAGCAAATGGGTCCATTTAAATATTTATTAGGTGATTATGGTGATGTGAAATGGAAAAAAATTGCAAAGTACAGTATTGCATGTATAACTGTTTTAACTGTTTGTACAAAATAGGCCTGTGGTATCATTTGAAATTACAGCATCTTTTTTTTTCTCATAAATATTTATAGTGTATCAGTAGCTAGGAATGCTAATTTATTTGCATTTTGTTTCTTATTTAATTTGACAGCCATTTGGGTAGCCATTAAAGGCACTCACTCTGATTTGAATGAAGGATATTTCAATCAGTAGTTGAGTGGCATTTTGATTGGAGTGGGTGAAGTTCAATTTTAGGAGTTCTTTTTGCTTTTACGAGACACAGAAAGGAGTATTACCTCTGTGTGCTTGATGACGGGAGCACCCACAGAAGGCCTGCTTCTCTGAAACTTAGTTTTGAGGAATTTGTCATAATTATTGGATTAGATGTAGTCAACTTTCTTTATTTTGTTCTTCATCTGGCTTCACCAAAGTGAAAAGAACAGAAGAGCCAGGTATAAATTTCTGCAAAATTTAACCAAGAGCTGTAAAATATGAATTCGACTTGGATGATAGAACAGGATATATAGATAAAAGGATTAAATGCGTACAGGAGAAAAAGAAATCCAATTCATTGACAGCTCTGTAGCTACTGTTTACTTTTTCATAGCAACAGAAGGGATGGAAATGAGTCAATCTCACTCAAGGGCATGAGAGGACATGATAATGATATCCAGAGTTGTCAGAGCAAATATGTACATTGGAAATGCACTCGGTGGTAGCACAGAAAATAGGTACAGTGAAGAGAAATCAAGCATAGTACACTAAATTTATTTTGAATGTATGTGTATTTCTATATATGAAATTAAACATAATATGAGATACTTGCTCTTTGTAAAGAGAATAATTAAATATGTTACAGCAGCTTCACTCATGATGCTATCACTGAACTTTGCTGTTGCTTAGAAATTTATAGTTGCTGTGAGTGGCCTAACTTTCTAAATCTATATTTTATAAAGAACAGAGATTAACAGCAGAGATAACAAATCTGAAGTCAGCTCTTGTCAGGGGAAGTGTAAGATGCATATCTTTGTCAAGTAGAGGCAGCAAACACTAGCTGAAGTAATAATTTAACTGTGTTTTGAGATATTAACCAACAGGTATCCACAGGTCTGATTTGTGCTTTGCTAATTCTGTGCAAATACTTTCAATGATAGATTCCCATCAATTTCAGCAGGCTTGGAATACATTCTGTTTTCTTGTACTGAAAAAATAATTGGAAATTAATTTAATTTTATTGTTCCTGCCCTCTTTGGGTGTTCCACTTGTTTGCATTCCTTTGTTCTTCTTCAGTGCTTTTCCTTCTTCAGTTCTGACACAGTGTCTCCTATGGCCACCTTTGCTCTTGAAAAAATTACGGCCATTCTGTTTCTTTTGCAAGAGATTGACATGAATATTTTCGCGATTATAGTTGGAAGGAGCAGAATTAAGAATTTAGCATAGAAAACAATGAGCATAATTGAGATTTAGAAGACTTCCATGATTAATATGAGTACACTGAGGTTTCTAGAGACCAGCAGTAGAGAAGGAAATATCTATCTTCATTATTGGAGCCAAGTAAGTTGTATAGCCCAGAATTATTTACACCAGCTTGAAATGGAGAGGGAGAAGTTTCATACTTGAAATTAGTTACTCTTCCAAACAGGATAAGAAATTTCCAGGAAGTAAAATGGAGACATGAAGCTGAATTACCTCTGCCTCACTAAACTACTGGAACGTCCACAGGCTTCCTTAGGACTTGCTGTAATATGTCCAGGGATGGGATTTATTCTACTGTATAGAGCACAAGACTGGCTGATATTCTGTTACTCCATTTATACTTATTTCATTCCTAGTAGCAAAAAGCAAGACAGTAATCCTATAGGGATATGTTTAATGCTGGCTTTAGCTCAAGTTTAGTGCCCTTGCTCAAAATTGATAAGAGCTAGTGACTGAAGGATACCACTACAGTACAAATAGTAAGAATTAACATATTAGTGCTCAGTTGAGAATGGGTTATTCAGTTTCGTTTCTGCTATGAGAACTTAAAAGCTTAGGTGATGAATGACTGCATTAATAAACTGTCTATATGATTATATAGATATTTACACTCAGGCTTAAGAAATCTGTGCTTTATCTCTGCACTAGTTTTGAGGGAACTCGTATTAATGCCCAAGACGGTAAGTTAAACTTGCAACTCAGAGTGACCGTACATCAGCTTGACATCAGGACACTGAAAATGGCTGTGTTCTTGTGCATACACAACAACCCTTGGTCTTTAGGGTTGTCGATCTAATTTTTTTCACAAGCTCTAAATTCGTTTAAAAGAAGACGAAGGGGGAAAAAAGAACATTCTTTAGCTTTTTGAGTCTGGAACTTCTGTCCTACTGTTTGCTCAGATTTTCCAGTGAGGTCACTTCCTGAATGTGGCATAATATGAATAAGTGTTCTGAGAGGCAGGTTCAAAACTAAGCATGCAGAAACTACTCAGTTTTGATGGTGTCCAACCAGTGTCAAAGCTGATTTTGATTCAAGTTTTCCAATAAGCTCTGAAATTTCACATGTGCAGCTTGAATAAGATGAGATGTTGTTGTATCTTAAGTGATAAATTTCATTAAATGTTAAATTCTAACAATACTATTTAGGTTTTAAAGCACCTTAATGTATATATCCGCCTTGTGATTTCGGTAGAACCATTTGGTCTGAATAGAAAAATGTCAGAATTTCATTCTGAAAGTACTTGCCAATTTACATGGTATTACCTCCTTATAAAGTACAAAGACAGATTGCAAAATATCTAAAGTTGTATGGTTATCATCAGTTATTTTAATGGAAAATTTGTGTCCTAGTTAAAGACAGGATTAAAGGATTCTGTCCAAACACAGTGCAAAAGATGTTAACTTCCCCCATAAACATTTCAATGCAAGCTACTTGGAAAAAAAAAAGTAAGATAAAATATGAATTTACAGTCAACTGGTGGTTTATCCTAGGGTTCATATCGTTGGTTTTGCTTGTAGTAGTTCTTAAGAATGAACGAAGAGAGAATGGCTTTCTTACTTCCATCCATCACTTTTTGTGATTGGTTTCCTAAGTTAGATGCCCTTCTAACTTTTACTTCATTGAGTAACTAAAACTATTTATACAGCATAGTAAAACTCTCTTAAATACAGGTGGAGTGCAAACAGACATTTCCCAAATACAGTAGAAGCATAAAATTAGTTATACAAAAGTTTATGAAGACCAACTATAAGAAGCAGAACAGAACTGGTCAAGGCAAGCTGCTCTTTTCTGTGTAGGCTGTTATTTGGACTTCAGAGAAATATCCAGGAACATCCCTGGAATTTTGCTAGCTCCAGACATGGGTTTTTTTCCTTATTATTAAGCAGTGGTAAACACTACATTAATTATCCTTTTCACTAGTTAAAGTGCCATCCAGGTGTCACTTCCAATTTCAGCAGTACCTGTACCATCCTGGACTCTTAAAGCTTCTTTAATAGAGCAGGCATTGCACCTCTTGGCTGGCCCTCCCTAGTTTTAAGAACCCTTGTTCAACACGTGACTGGGTTTTTTGAAGTGATCTAATATTTTGGTACTGATGAAGTACTCTTGTCTGCTGAATACAGTCTGAATTTTTGAAGTAGGATCAATGAAATATTCACACATAAAAATGAGATTGAACTGAAAAAAAATCTGTATGTGCCTGAAAGCAGAGCTGAGTGTTTTGGCTCAGTGAGGCAAGGTTACAGGCATGGGTTTTTTCTATTAATTCGTGCACAGAGGCTTTCTCATGTTCAACTTGCTACCTTGGAGAAATGGCGAAATAAACATAGATTTGCAAAAAGGCCATGCTGGAATAATTGTTTGGTGTCCATAATGATCCATGGATATCTGAAGCAAGGTTTGTATCTTTAGTTAGCTGAAATTATATTTCAGATAAAGGGGGGGAAATGGGAGAAAACCTGCAGAAGACCATATGGACACACCAGACCCTTCAGCTCCTGATTTGGGGGAATAGTAAAGGGAAGAGTGAATCAGCAAATTTAATTAAGCAAATACAATAATTAAAAGGAGTGTTGGAACACGTGGGCTAAATTAAGTTTGTATATACATTTTTGTCTTAAAGAATCTGCAAAATCAAATATTTGATGTGTGTGTGTGGGTGTCATATGTGCATTAAATATATGGTTGACAGTTCATCCTGTGCTATAGCCTTCTCTGTCTCTGTTTTGTGTCACAACTTTGTGACATCTTTACTCAAGATAATGGTAAATACTTTGTTTTCAAGAGATTTCTGCAGTTTTGTAGTTGAATTTAATGTATTTTATACATCTATCAGAACTGTTACAGGCCCATTATTATTATCCTTATGTATTAATTCTGATAACACTGCAAGATGGGGATGTACTGTTTTCCCTCCTGAACTAATACAGAAAATAAGACAGAGATCTAGTTCCAAAGATGGATATTAAAGTCTGTCTCTGAGTACAAACTAGTTCTCTCACCACTGAGTCCCTTTTCTATTGACACTCCATGTTGTGATCCATTTAGATGAAAGGCACTGAGGGGCAGGGGGACTGCAAAAAAGGATGCGGGCATGAGAGAACAGCACTAGCTGCAGTATGGCAAAATAAGGCTTCTTTTTACAATATCAGGACAAATAATTTTAGGTAATCAGTAGTACTATAAACTATATTCTATTGCTGTGCATGACACTGGGAAATAGAAATCCATTCTTCAGCTGAATGAAAAATAGGAGGTCCAAGTGTCAAGATCTTAGCACTAGGACATGTTGGAAAATTTCCAGTGGAACATTTTTCTCTCAGCTAATGCTGGTTCACCAAAACCTAACACGTTGCATGAAAATGTCTATTCCAATGAAATTTTTGATGGAAATGTGCTTGGTTTCCTGCCAGCTCACCCGCTTTTCCCAGCTCTCAGCTCCCCGGCATCTCACGTGGAACGGTGCCAGAAAGTCAAGTTTCTTCACGTTCTTGGCCTGTTTGGCAGACTGCCACAAAGGATGGGAGTCTGGGCTCACGAAAGTGGACAAGAAACCTTATACATGCACATACAACCATACACATACTCTCACAGGTCATTTAAATCCATGTCAGTTCATTCAAAGTAAAGGGTTTTTTACATAGAGGGTCTTTTAAATATGACCCTCCTATGGAAAATTTCTCATGTTGGAATTTTAATTCCAAGTTGCAACTGAAAAAAATACTGAGGAATATGAAAAATTTTCCTTATAAGGAAAATACTGGTTCCTGTGCAACTGCATGTTGCACTATTGTCATTGAGGCTATCAACAGCTCCATCTGCTGCTCTTTTTCGTTGCATAACAGGATCTATATTTGTAACAGGTAAGGTGTTTACACACTTAACCTTAACAAAACAAGATTATATTTTTAGGGTTTTGTAAATATTTATTTTAAAAATTCCTCTTAAGCCACCTTAAATAAGGCAGGCAGTTGTTTCTTAGTTGCTAAGTTTTAGTCTGTGGACTGAGGGGATAGAAAGTTTCAATCTTTTGGGCTGAATAATAAACAGAAAATAGACATATATATTGAAATTCTGACTGAGAGGTTCCTGAAGCAGGAGCACTGTAATGTACTTTTCCATAGCCTCACTTCATGCATTGCAAGCTGCTCAGTCGCTTGTTATATGTAAGTAAATAAATAAACTTCAATCACACTATGTTAGGTAATTTCTGACTGGGGGGGATGTGTTCACATTTAAGACAAAAAGCAGTTGATTCAAGTCACCATTAATGAACTCCTTTTCTGATTAATCTTAATACCTTGGATTAGCATAACAAAGTCAGACTCTTTAGGAGATCAGTATTTGAAGCAGTTAATTTTTCAATTGAGCTTTTGAGGAGCAGGGATTTATAGTAATAGATAAAGTTCTTACTAGAAAGGTTCCTGAGAAGCATTCCACTGTTGTGTAAATTGGCATTGTGGTCGTCAAGTCTGAGCCTCACTGCCAGTCTGTTAAAAAATGTTGCTTTTGTAATAATAGGAAAATGTTAAATGTCATGTATAAGATGCTAAAATTTCTATTAAACAGAGAAAATATCTTTCTTTATTAAAATAAGGGGAAAAAACATTACTTGTTGTTCTTTTTGTGGGGGACATTGTATAGTAAAGCAGGAGGCTGCACTGATGCTGTCCCTGGCTCTTTCATAAAATTGTAACGTGATCTGAAATTGCTCCCAATGTCTTTTTTTCTGAGTAAAATGGGAGTGATCAGCAAAATACTCCTGTACTAATGACAGCATTATGTACACAAACATTTATAAAAGGTTCAGATAAAATGCACTGTTAGACTCACTAAGCATTCATTTGGGGTGTTGAAAATTTTTATTATGCTGACAGTTAACTTTGAATATTCATAATGTACACGTTTCTGCCCTTGTCATTGCAATAATGCTGAAGACTCCTCCATGGTTTGCAAGCAGCAGAAGAAAGTGGGTAAAGAATTTATTGGCAGAAACTTTAGTTCAGTCCTAAAAATTGTCGTCTCCCTCGCTGTGGCTGCACAGGATCCCAAGATCCTTTGCTTGCACTAACCTTACCATCAGTCTGTCCATGAGGAGGAGAAAATGGGATGTGTGTTCGTGCACACACATACACAGCAGGATTGAGCGATTCAAATTAATCCTCTGAAAGGAAATTTGCAGATTAATAAAATCACAAACTTTTAAATTGGTTTCATATTAATTGTTCCTTGCTAAAAATGATGCAACAGAAACCTGTATGTTAACGGTTGCCTTCTTATGTCCCTAAATTGAACTCTCAGTTGCCCTCTCTAATCTCCTAATCTTTTTGCAAAGGAGAGCAGAAGGGCCTCTCTACAAAGCAATCTTGACTGCTTTATTTGACTCATTGGGGTGAGAGGAAAAAGGGGGGGTGGTGCAACACATATCATGCTGCAAATACAATTCAACATGTGCAATGAAGTGACAGCTGAATTCTTCAGGCCTTTATGTCAAAGAATCAGTGCTGGACTGGGGTGTGTAAGCAAAGACGTCTCGTACTGTTATCTGCCTAGTGTTCTCTAAGAACAACCGTCTGACTGAAGGGAAAAAAAAATCAGCTCAACTCTCCAGAAAATAGAACACTGACACTGACTTTCCTTAGGAACTACCTTGCATAAAGTTCAGCTCTTTACCGTAAGACTGAACTAGTTCTGACCTCTTTCCACTGTTGCAGGCACTCACAGCTGCTCTCTGGTGGAATGAAGAAAACCTGATTTCCATACAGAAGTGCATCATATAAGATTTTGAACTTTTGTCTATTCATCCAGAAATAATATAACACATTTTTCTGATTGTCCTCTGGATGTGTTAAGGGGCTCAGATAAGTCTATGCTTGAAAATTTGGATCTGGATACGAGTCTTCAACCATTTCTCCCCCATGATATGAAGGTATTGAAAGAAGTAATTCCACAGAAAAAAATTACACTCACAGTATTTTGTGATGCTGGATTTGGTGTCACCTTAAAGAGAGAGCGAGATATGATAGTGTTGTGCAATGTACGTTGTGCTGTATGTTTTCATAAGGAAGCTGATATTCTTAACGCAAACAAAAAGTTTGAGGTTAGACTCATGTTGTTTCTGTTCCCAATGTACTAACCTTCATGACAATTTCTGTTAGCTCTTGATGTTGTAGGACCTCAACTCACAGTGAAATTACCTTTATCCAGAAGTACACATCCTGGTATATTCCTTAAAATCAGGGATGGATAAAGATGAAGCAGAGATTCCTAACTCCATATGCTGAATTGGACTGAAACGAATGGGCCTGTATAGAATGTAGATTCTCAGATATTTGGGGGTTCATAAACATGACCAGTGCAGTGCTGGGCCTGAGGGACAAGCGGCAGCAGGGGAGAGCAGCCACAGAGAACAGAGCTAAGGATTCAGGCTTGGATTTTAATAGGATCCTGTGGAATCTCTCTTCTATAGTCTGTCATGAATACCTGTTAAAAGCTTATATTTCCTGCTATGGATCTCTCTCTGTTTGCTGTAGCAAACTGAATCTGATTTCTTGATCTATCTTTCTGTAATCAGCTACTTTGATCCCAAAGGCTGATTACAATAACTAAATTAGGCTGTGTGCAGTGGTGTATCGTCCCATCAGATGGCACAGATGAGTTCCACAGTCTCCTTGGAGTCACCCAAATCAACTGTTAATAGCTGGTTTTAATGTAAGAATTCCTCAGTGGTTCAGTTTTTCTTTGGTCATAAGATATTCTGTAGGTTTGGGGATTTTTTTTCTTCCTGAAATTGTTGTGCTGTTTTCGGTACTTAAGAGACAGACTCCAGCAGCCATTCCTAACCTATGCAGACAAAGGGAGTGGTTCCCTTAGCAACAGGAACCATGTGGAGGTTCTCAGAGAGCTCTCTTTTCCCCCTACTCGTGTTTTCTTTTAACTCAACATTTTGCACAGCATCTTGCATGGATACTCCGACAGCTGGGCTGGAGGCAAACGGTTCTTCCGGCTCTAGCTAACCAGTGCTCGAAAGGCAATTGTTCTACGCTCATCAGACAGAAAAAATGATAATCGTGGGTAAGTGAACTGGCACACAATCAGAGTTCACGCTGAGGAGGGGGAAAGTTTACTGGCTGGCAACCAGAAGTGTCCAGCACTTCCCACTAGGCATGTATGTTTGAAACAGGGGTACTAATGTGATGCTTACCTTGTTTACTGGTAGGATTGTATGTCTGCATTTAGCATTTCAGGGTTTGGAAACATTAGCACAACTGGGTTCTAGTCTTCAGTATGCTACTGACTTCCCTTGTAGCCCTGAACATCCCACCTCACCTCTCTTTTCCTTCCCCATCCACTAAATGGAGATGATATGCCATGAGGATCTTGAAAGGACTGTAAAGTACTGTAGAAATATGCCATATTGCTTGTCAAGATTGTATTTGCTTTTGAAGTTAATGATAAGATGTGCAGAATTTGAGATAAAGTATTGCTTTTTTATTGAAGATTTAACTCAATTAACTTTCCTGTAGGGAGATCTAGTTGCTTTTCTTCACGGTAGAGAAGAGGAGATATGTGCATGTAGTGTCTGTACATACATGTGCATGTGCATAAAAAATTGTTTATGCTGGTGTATAAATAACAGAAATAGAGCAGTTTATTTCCCTCAAAATAGCTATCGCATTGGTAAAATAGTAGCTGTGTTTCAGTGAAATCCAGCATACTATAAAATAATGGTATTTAATCTTTGTATGTATTGAAATAAACACTTGTTCTGCAGTCCCTAAAGTGTTATGTGTTACCAGAGCTCTTGCCAGCCTCAGCTGAAAAAGTCTAATGCATAAACTCCGTAAGTTTGCACTCATTTTGCCTAAAAAGAGACATGGGAATTAATCCAATTTTAAGTCAGTTATTTTGTGGGGGACTTGCATAAGGGACAAATTTGTCTCTCAGTTCTTCCTAATTTAATGTACAAAGTTCCTCTGGTCACAATTTTTCATCACATTTGAATTAAAATTCAGGCATTTGAGTTCATATAGTGCTGCATACCGATCATTTGGATGCAGGCTTCCTTTTGTTCCACACTTACAGATGAGTCTCATAATGTCGCAGTGCATGCATTTACCACTACAGGCAACTTAGTTGCTCTTATTTCAAGTGTGATTACTGCAGGAAAAAACAATGGTTGGTAACTACATGCGCAGAGCAACTGCAGAAGTATCATGCATCAGCTACCCACAGTCATGTCAATAACGTACTGTTATTACTCTTCCTATCACTTGTGCAGTGCTAACCTTCTACATAGCACTTGCTATGTGCGTGTACAGCACCCAGTACCACTGAGCTTTTCTGAGATAATCACAGGTTCAAACAGTCATAATACTCCCTTTTGTGTGGTAATTGACAATTTGTCTCTTAGGTCCAATTTAAATTAAGAAAAATTGCCATGTTTGCACTTTATGAATAATGTTAGCTTTTGTGCCGGAATAAAGATGAAGGCAACAAAGTAATGTCATTGAAATTAATTGTTCCACTTTTCTCTCTGTGGTTTTATTTCCCTCCTTCTTGCTCTACTTCAAATAATACTACTGCATGAGTCAGTGATACTAGCTGAGGTACAGGATTAAAATATTTTACATTTAGTAGGCAGTGTTTGAGTTCCAAATTAGAATTCAGTATGTATATTTTGTAATATGTGAAGAAAATCCTGATTTTAGGGTTTGGGGTTTTTTTAGCAAAAATTTAAAGTAATTGCAGATTGATCTTGATTACTTTCCCCATCCCCGTTTGGTGTCTAGTTCTGTGGTTTTCCCTTGTTCGACGTTTACACTATCTTTTTGGGTAGAGTTTATTTTTATTCAGATGAACAAAAATGTCAGTCCTTTTGCCAGGCCTGCTGTTAGAGATTTTGTATGAATAAGCCACTGAGAGCACTTTGAATTACTTCAGATTTAATAAGTTTGTACTGTTATTAGCAGTAGTTATACTGTGCCTTTCATCCAAGCATTTGAAGTGCACTGCAAACGTAATGAAACTTCTCCAGAAATCTGGATACAAGGAAGTAACACTAAGGGATCACTTCATCCAGAAACTAAGTAAATAACAAGAATTCTAATAGCTTACAGAAGTGCTACATATCTTAGAACAGGAAGCAAAGATCTAATGTAGAAGAAGTAGATTAGATTGATACCAACACCTATTTCAATTTCTTGACGCTTTACATATAGGGCACAAATATATAGACTAAGCTGAAACTGAAGAAAAAGTGGATGTTAGTCTTTAAAGAGTAAAGAAAAGAATGATGATTGACCTATAGGAAGAGCTATGAGAAGCTTATTTATGTGGCTGGCAGCCAAGAAGTTGGAGAAGTTTCATGCTTTTAGTAAGAAGGATAATCTCACACAGATCAAATTTCTGGATCTTACCATTTTTTATATACTATGTGATTTTTCAACACCAAGTAAAGGGCAAGGCTTATATTGTAATTCTTTTTTCAGTTTGATTTATTAATTAAAATATCAGCAGGTATAACTCCTCCAAGATAGCTCTGGCTAAAAGCAAATCCTATATTAGCTTGTGCATGGATCACGGCATTTTATATTGTAGCCCTGAAAAAAGGATTGATGTTATTGTCTGTTGTGATACTACCCCTAGCAACTTGTTATCACTCATCTGATCCATTGCTAAAAGACATTACTATTGCATGAAGGTAGGCGGTGGGCATTCTCTTCTGTAAAGACTTTTCAGGATCTTTCGTGGGAACAGCCAGAAAAGCTAGGATTGTGAATTGCTCTTCCGCAGCTGTTCCCAATTCTGGAACTGGTCTGGCATTTGCAGGGAGCCTTAAAGGATTTAGGAAGCCAGGACTAGTGACTATATACAGTCTGTAGCTGTTATTCATTAAAGTAGCTAGAGTCTTTATCCTTGTGTCGTTTAAGTCCTGACTCTGGGTGCATCTACATGCCAAACTTTGTAATGTAGCTAAAGGGATGCACGTGAGTCAAATGCCAGTTACTCCATGGGACTAATGTCCCAGCTCTACTTGATTGTATTGATGGAGGCCCTAAAAGTAGACAAAGTGTCACAAATCTTTCATTGCCCCAACATCCCACTTAGTCATGTTGTACCACTGAGACAAATAAAATTCTTACTGTAGCATATGCTAATGTGCTCCTACTGACATAGGTAACAGCAACTGTAAAAACTCTGCAGCAATGGGTTTAGCTTGTTCCAGGTTGATAAGAAGACAAACTCTTCAAGGACCCATGAGAGCACTCTAGTTTCTAAGGTGTACTAAAGCTAGTGCCTTCATGTCTTCATTGCTAGCATTGTCCTTGCTAGCTCATTTATGACAAAATTTGCTATCATCACATTATGTTAGCTTGATGTGTGGGCATACTTGATGTGGTATAAACTGTACCGAATAAACAGCTGGAAAGTGTTGTAGCCGAAATATTTATTTCACTGAAAAAACATATTTCCCAGCAATTACGATGTAAAAATAACAATGTGATGTGCTTAAAACTTAATGGAAAGGAGCAGCACACATACCTCTTCTGAAGTGCAAAAGTAGGTGGAACATCTGAAAGAATTCAGCAAGGAGTTTGGATAAACAAGCCTTGTCTCAAAGCCTTTGCAAATTCACAGATATCATACACATGAGAAGACTTAGGTTAATTTTTCTTCTCTCTACTTGAATATTATCAATAGAGTTTTAATGGACAGCCCTATAGAGAACCGGTATACTTCCTTAAGTCCTCATTTTTAATCATCTGCTTCTATTAATTCTTTAGTCACGGCATTTGTGGAGTTGTTTTCTCCTCTTCCTATGACAAGTTGATTTTGCTTCTGTATCAGTTTTTGTTTGCAGATGTTTGCTTTTCATACTTCCTTTCTCTTATTCTCTTACTCAGTGGATTTTCTTTATTTTCCCTTCACTCTCTATTCTTTGGGCGCGATTATGAAAAAGCACATAAATGTGTGTTTGTAGAGTCTGCCATACGGAAGCTATTCGGAATTGTAATAGATGTATTCATGGGATCATCCTTCAGACTCTAGTCTATTGCCTGGGACAGTTGTAGGAAAAACTAAGCATGAGAGTCTTAAGAATAAAGAATAACTGTGGTTTATCATTTCATTTCTCTGTCTCTAGAAATATCTCTCTATGATCTAAAAAAGGAAAAAAAACCAAGACCTGAAAAAAGTCTTTCACTGATTTTGTAGCCTGCTTTTGTGTCATCAAGCCTGTTTTAAGGATCATCTCATGTGTGATTCAGATTAAGTTTGTTCTGTAGTAATGAACCTTAAGAGTTCGGAGTGCATTCTGGAGGAAGGTCTGGAAGTTCAGTATGAGCTTAAAGTTGATGTCTAAACTTGCCTTCCCCAAAACATATCAGAAATTCATATACAATGGCTCTGAGTTCAGGGTTAGTTTCCTGCCTTAAGGCAGATGGTGAGCTGAGAAAGACAGAAATCTGCAGAGGGATCCTAAAACACCCTTTTCTAAATCTTTTAAGGCTAGTGTCTCCTTTTCCTTTTGCATCCTGACAATGTTGAAATTAATGATCTTTGGATTTAAATTTCACACGGAGTCAAGCTGAGAAGATGTACCTGAATCCAAGTTTCTTCTAAATACAAAGTTGCTGCAGCTTTTGTTCAGAGCTAATCCTTGTGTGAATCATATAGCAACGCTCAGCATGCCTGCTCTCCTGAAGATGTTCCTTTGAGGTCAGCAATTGTCTCAAGCAAATATTTGCCACTTCATAAATCTCTGCTTGTATAGGCTGGATTCTATAGCCTCTCTTTTGGGCAGCGCAAGATTATACAATAGCTATCATGCATCACCAGGGGAGTAACAAATTCTTTTGGAAAAGGAGGGTAGATATTCATCATGAAATACAATGTTTTTTGTAGCCAAACTAACTTTTAGATCAGTCAGATTGTCACTTGAAACAGATAGGGATTTCAGGTCCAACATTTTAATGACTAAAATAGCACGTTGTGGAAGTTGACATACGTAGTCAGTGCACTTTTGAAAAGCAAAGGAAAAAGTTTGAAATATTTCACTGAATGTATGATTATAGTGCTTGGGGAAGTTTCTGTAATAATATTTAGAATTATGACTGTATTTCAGAAATTATTATAATGAAGTGTATCGAATTTGTTGAGAAGTTAATGTTGAGTTAGAATTGCCATTTAGCTATTTGTACCTCTCGAAAAGTATATATATCGCTAGGCATTTTATATATGGAAAATTTGATCTATGGTCATTGCAAAAGGATATGGGAAAGAACTGTCCATTTTTATTGGATTCTGTCTGGTGTGACAATTCTTTTTGGCTCACAAGTGAAGGTAATCATTCAATTTTTATTTAATATATAGCCAGAAAGTTATTCTTTAAAAATAATCAAATAGCATTTTACTTTGTTTGAGTTGGAATTTAAACCAGATGATGGTTGTCAAGGGCTTTTGAAAACTAAATGGTCTGATATATTATAAAATATTCCACATCTAATTAGTTAATGTTGATTATTTTAGAAGTGACTTCCATTGTATAATTCCTTCTGTATAATCTGATTGCGTTTCACTGCGGTACTGTGTGAAAAGAAACTCTGTGACATCATTGGGCAGCTGAATGACTCTGTTGTCTGTTTAAGTGGTTCTTCAGATTTCTAACTCACTGTTATAAGGCTTAGACCGACGCTGTCTGAACTTGACCATTGTGGTCAATTTGGGATTAAAAACAAAGTTCATCATAGCTATATGTTCACTGCTTTCCAGGATATTCTTATATAAAGTATATTTTGTGTCTCATTACATGTATCTATTTTAAGCATTGAGGACAGAAAGTATGCAGTCTGAGTTTTCACAGGGGGAAGGATAGAGCCTCAGCTGTGACATGTTTCAGCACTACCAAATTCAATTGAACTACTACAGTTTATGTTAGCTAAAGAATTGTTCCTTGCAGCAGTACGTTAAAAAATAACTCTGTTTCATTTAGATAATAATATGATGCTGAGTTGCAACACTTCTTGAATCACAGAATCACAGAATGGTAGAAGTTGGAAGGAACCTCCGGAGATCGTCTAGTCACACACCGCTGCCAAAGCATGTTCACCGAGAGCAGGTTGGACAGGAACGCATCCAGGTGGGTTTTGAGTATCTCCAGAGATGGAGACTCCACACCCCCTCTGGGCAGCCTGTTCCAGTGCTCTGGCACCCAGAAAGTGAAAAAGTTTTTCCTTATGTTTAGGCAGAATTTCCTGTGTTCTAATTCGCCTCTTGTCCTGTCGCTGGGCACCCCTGAAAAGAGTCTGGAGCCATCCTCTTGACACCTGCCCTTTAGATATTGATCAGCATTGATGAGATCCCCTCTCAGTCTTCTCTCCTCCAGGCTAAATGCACCCAGGTCTCTCAGCCTTTCCTCATCAGAGAGGTGCTCCAGTCCCTTGATCATCGTTGTAGCCCTCCGCTGGACTCTCACCAGCAGTTCGTTGTCTTTCTTGAACCAGAACTGAGCCCAGAACTGGACACAGTACTCCAGATGTGGCCTCACCAGGGCAGAGTAGAGGGGGAGGATGACCTCCCTCCACCTGCTGGCCACGTTCTTTTTAATACACCCCAGGAGACTGTTGGCCTTCTTGGCCACAAGGGCACATTGCTGGCTCATGGTCAACTTGTCCACCAGGACTCCCGGGTCCCTCTCGGCAGAGCTGCTTTCCAGCAGGTCAGGCCCTAAGAGTTTGATGTCTTGTGGTGAGGCATGTATTTTTACATTGTGTCATGCTACAGGCATGATGGTTTAGGCATTTTTAAAACTCCATAAGATGATAGGAAGATGAAGTTTCTGAGCAATGCAAGAGAAAAACAGGGTGTAGACAAAGACTGGCTTGAGGAATTGAAATTTCTTCCGTTTTGTCACTGCTTGTCTGCAGTTTGGTGATAATCATTTCTCCATACACCTTCTATCCTATCTCCTTATTGTCCTTCTTGAACGACAGTAATTCTTTGCCATTTTCTGTTTAAGGGAACAAAACAGAATGGCAAAAGCATTTCTCCAAGTGATATCTGCTGTTGTGTTCATATGGCTATTTCTTTAAACCCACAGTATGCAATAGTAAAGCTGTGAAGGTGGTACTGTTTACACTGAGCATTGTCAGTACTCACGGTCTGATTATAGTGCCAGTTAGGATTGTATTTAGGTTCATCATTCAAGAAACAATGGAACTGGGACAGAGAGAGGAGAGGTGCTATAGCAGGATGGTGCCAGGAAAAGTACAAATATTTTAGCCTATTACTTCCGAGTCTACCTGGCTACCTGGTCACAGAGTACAGTGTGCCTTTCCAGGCAGAGGTGGCTAAGTGAGTATGTGGTTTTAAACAATCTTCATATCTTGCAGCTAAACATTATTTATAGATATTGATTACTTCTCTGTCTCTGCCATTTTGTTATGAACCTCTGTCCACCTTTCTGGCATGATCTTTAAGGTCCCTTCCAACCTAAACCATTCTATGATTCTATGATTAATAGCGAATTTTAAAATTATTTAAAAACTAACTCACCTGCAGGAATCTGTAGAGAGAAGAAAGGTGATAGTGATGCACTGCTTCAGTGCCATACTGAGAAACTGTATGTTGAGAATAAGTGTAGTCATTGCTGCGTGCAATTTTTTTTTCCTTTGAAAACTTTTGCTGAGTTTAATATTGCTATTGAAAACAGTGATGTTTTAGACTTCATATTTAAGTTGTTGACATAAATTGTATTTAGTTGTAAACCCAGCAAACTCTCTGTAAATGGTATGTCTCAGACCTTACTCTTGCAAACACCTACTCATGGGTCTTACCTCATCAAAATCAGCTATTTATACACATAAGTGTGCCGACTGGACTTTCTTGTTTTAAATCAATGAGTTAAGAAAGACTACTGCTTTCAGGACACTGATTGATTTATGCATGTTAGCAATAAAACACGAAACGTTCCATAGTTCTTTCAAAGTTCCCAGCCAACTTTATTGGGACTTTTATCCTATTTGCCTTACAGGACCAGGTTTCAACAGTGACAGACTTCCCAACAAGTGGCTAGATTGTTTATTTCATGTTAGTTAGGCCATTACATTTCTTAAATAGGGCTTTTAGATTTATCTTGGGATTTCATATTAATATTATAAAGGGGTTTTGTTGGGACAGAAGGTGAACATGATCCAGAAGCCTCTGAAATTAATGGAAGCTTTTAGCTGATTTCAATGAGCTTTGAGTTTAACTTTTAGAGGATGTTTTGGAGAATTAATTAGCTGATTTAAATAGATATCTCATTTATGAACCTGATAATATTTTTTTCTGTCTTGCTAAAAACCACAGGGTCTTTAGGATCAGAATCCTGAAATTTCCAGTACCCAGTCCTGTAGCTGAAATCGTAGCTCGTACTTCATTGTACTATTCTTTTTTTTGTCGTTGTTCTTAAAGAGAAGATTGAAATCATATATAAAACCCAAGACATCCAACTGGTCGGACACCAGAATTGGACTGAGCAGGGTCAGCTGCTAATCATGTCTCCACCACTATATAACTAAACACACACAAAACTACCGTCTCTTCACTTTGCTGTTTCCTCTGTGTCTCATTTAGTTAAACTGTAACCTTGAACTGGAAAGTATTCTCTTTTGCTAAGTGTTTGTAGAGCATATAGCCCCAGTTTCAGGAGGGGCCTCTTGATGCGGTAGTAATAAAAATAAACAATTAAAGTCTAGAATAATTCCTTTAATTAGATGTTTTAGAGCTGACCAGCTGCAGATTATGGTAGAAGTGTGTCATGCTGGGTGCTGTACTGGGTACAGAAGAATTGTATGGTGTCCTTAAGCTTGCTAACAATATTCTTTTCCACTGCAGTTACTAACCTGTGTTCCTCCCAATAAATGAAATGTAACACCAGTATGATAACAAACATAACAAAAACGCACGCCGTGTTTCCATGTATTACTAAATTGCTTTATTTTGAAAAAGTTTAATTATTCTCTAATGTATATTCCTTCCCCAAGCCAAAATTTGTAACATTAGATATCTCCACAGATCGTAATTCAGTCTTTGCTCTCAACACATTGTCTCTTATTTTCTTCATACTCTGTATTGCAAGAATAAAAGTAATTTTCTTAAGATCCAGACATTTTCTTCTTTCTGGAAGGTCTGGTTTCTGTTCATAGTTCTCTGTTTTGTAGAGTTGAAAAAAAAATATTTATTAACAGTTGGTCATGTGAAAAGTCCCAGTTTGCAGCAGGTGGAAGTTTTTAATTTTACTAAATTTGTGTTGTCAATTTTTAATAGTTGAGTGCTACAACACAAAATGTGCACCATGTTTGGTAAGTATGGAAAGCTGGAGGGAGAGACATCTTGGTTTTGTGCAAAGATTTACTGGAATCTTCTGCTGTGCTTGTCTGGTCTGGTGTGACTAGGGAAATTCTTGCAGACTAAAAAAAATAGACTCAGGGTTAGAAGTGTAGAGTAAATCATAGAAATTATTTCCTTTCCGTAATGAAACAAGAACAGTTTGTACATGACACTACAGGTGAAATTAATCATTAATGGTTTCCTGTTCTTTGGTTAAATCTGAAACAGGAATGGATAGCTTTTGAAAGTCCTTACTTATAGTGTCCTACTATAGCCACTACTAATGGCTGCCACCATATATGTGACAATGGTCTCTATGTGTAAGAAAACAATGAGTGTTGAGCGTTCAGTAGGAACTTAATAAAATAAGAGCTTGTTCTTCTGAACAAAAAGTATTTTAAAACAGTGGCTTTTAGAAATTTCTCCTTATTGGGAGTCACTTCATTTTTTGATTTAAAGGTTGGACTCTGAGATTTGTGCGGAAAGAACTGGATTATTAACATGCAAAACCAGGCACCAGCAGACACATAATATATGTGTCTCAAGATATTTTTGAAATGTCAACTAACATAGTTGATAGCTAATAGAAAAATGGCTGCAAAGGAAGCTAAAGTGTCAGATTATGTGTATTAGCACATGCAAAACCTCTGTGTGGTCACTTTGAACACTCAGTAAGTACAAGACATTTTATTCCTCTGTCTAAGGATTTGGGGTATGGTGAATGGATTAACACAGGGAATTACTGCAAAGTAATTAGTATGCTGTAAATTTATGTCCCAGTGTAATTTGCAGTGATTTCCTAGGTAGAAAAATGCAACGGAAAATGAAAAGGAAATAAACGAACAGACAGAAGCAGAGCAAACCCCAGCTTGCAATCCAGACTGCAAAGCTGGAAAAAAACCCCAAGTTTCCATCTGGCTGAATATAAAGGAAACACAATCCATAAAAGGGGATACTGTGATCTCCCACAAGTTCAATCGAGGACAGCTATGCATCCTTAGAGAAGCCATAACCAAACTTGTATTGGAAGAAATATAAAAATAGACTGTCAGCAACTTTGTGGGTTTGTTTTCACGTTCTGTAAGACAATCACCGGTGGCAGACGGACCACCCCAGTTTGCATCTGACTAATCTGTATAGGAGGTTTTAAAATGCAATACAACTTTTTCCTAGTTCCTCCTGGTCTGCTTGATAGTGCGTAGGGAGGGCTTTTATGTGGCATATTTAGTCAGACATGTTAGGAAGAAATGGTAAAAATAAATTATTTGCTAACCACTATGAAAATTAAATGCAGCCCCTGTGGATGGGAAAGGTGGAGAAGATTTTTTAGTGTAATTCTGTCTTGGTGTACTGAGGCATTTGTCCCTCAGCAAAGTGCTGTTGGTATAGGAGTGGGACTAAAGGCCCCACAGCCATCTTTTCTGCCTCAGTTAAATGCATTCATTGTAGAAATGTAGAAATACAAAGATAGAAAATGGCTCACGTAAGCCAGGCACCTGAGCATGTCTTCACTTTAACTCTTACAATCTGATCTTTTCATAAACACAGTGTTACATTTCCCTTTGAAATTTTATTTTGATTTTGAAAAGTAACGATCAAACACAGCAATCTGAAACCTTTAATGGGAACTTCCACAACTAAATCTCGTAGGCTCCTTTGCAAAATCTTGCCTTTTGAACAACCGTGAAATATATGGGTCATTTCCTGGTCTGACTTTTGGCAATGGGACAGTAGTATATTTTTGCAAAGTGAGACGTTTCTCCCCAAATTTGAGCACCTAGTAACATCTGTCTTCAGTGATCCTTGCAGGGTGGCAGGAAATACACAGTCTCACAAATGTGTCCTGGTCACAGACATAACAGGTTTGCCTATGCCTACTGTGCAGGTTTATCTGGATTCATCACCTCCAGTGAACAGAGCAAAAGAGGTCTTATAGGCTGATACTGCAAGAAAAAGTTATTTTAGCAAAGGAAAAAGGACTGCTTTTCATTGCAAAATTGGAAACATCAAGACAGAAGAGAAAAAGGGAAATAACAAAATAGACTAGAGTTGTTACCATTCCTCTGAGTGAAGGAAAGACAAAGCGATCTTCCTATCCCTCTTCCCCAGTTAGGCAAGACAGATCAACCGACATGCATTCTTTATCCTGTTACCTAAAAAAGTTCTAGGGAAATGCCTTTAACTGGAGCAGGGAAATAGGCAGTTCATAGATGGGCTCAGTATCATCAGGTTACACTAATCCATGACTCATAAATGCTACCACACTATTACTACTAATAATAGATTCTACATAGTGTGTCAGTCTGAGCCTCCCTATAGTCATCCCCAGCTCCATCTCCTTGGAAATCTCTTTGCAGCACTTCTTGTTGAAGAAGGGAAGGTAACTTGGAGTTAACTCTGTTCACCAGGAATGGGGTAGTGCCCCTTCATTAGGTCATGCAACAAACTCATAAAGAAATAAAAATAAATCTGATGTTCATTCCTAGTTTGTTCCAGACAAAAAGTTTCCAGACAAAAGCTTGTTCTTTTGTATAAATGAATGTTGTGGTTCTTTTTCCAAGAATGATGTGGCTTGATGGGATGGGGAATGGTATCTTTTTAGTTTACATGGAAATTTCCAAGAAAAAGATGAAACAAAAAGTGTATTTTCTTAATTTAGAAGTCACTCCAGGAGGCTGATTTCTCAAGAGCATAAACCTCTGCCACATCATTTTATTTTGTGCTTTTTGCAACTGATTAGAGAAGATAATGGCGGAGAACTTTAAAGAAAAAAATGAGAAAAGCACAAAGTCATGAAGTGGAATAATAACAAAAGCTTGACTGTCATCTGTAAATAAGCTGTCTTGATAGGGGAGTGTTCCTACTGGCCTTTTCTCTTTCAGGGCAAAAACTAATTCAATATAGTTATTTTCCCAGTTTTCTCCCTTGAAAAGTTGAGCTCTGAATCTGTCTATTACCACAAAAACATTTAAAAATGACATCCCTGATGTTGTATGTAGAGCTCTTCCCCTTTCAGGTATCAATTGACAGAGATATTTCAGCTGTGACTCTTAATATTTTACTGTGTAGGAGGAAAAAAGTCTTTCCATACTGATTGATTGAATGTTAGAAAAGACGCTAATGTTATAGGGAATTCTAATGTTGTGCTACTAACTGCTGTAGTGGTGCTCACCAACTTGATCTATGAAATCAGGATCTGAGCCAAATTTTGTCAAAGTTTTATAGCCTAGATTTTCACAGTTTGCAAATGGTAGAAATCTGTTGCTCTGAAACTTCTAGCTTGTTCTTCAGGCTGTCAAAGCTCAGAAGTTCAGACAGACATTTGGCTGAGAACCCAAAAACTGAAATTTTCACCAAGCTGGAAAATTAGTTGAGTTTTTCTTGTCACTGCATATAACACTGATACTGACGTTTACAGCAGAAAATATTCCTTTCCTAGCTAGAATTGCAAAGCTTTTAAAATAAGGTTCTTCAACCTAAATACTGTGACATCTGTGGACTTCTGCCAATTTTTAACAGCAAAATCATTGGTTGTCTGGAAATAAATAATACAAGCCTCTTGATAAACCACTTTAGACTTCAGAAATTTCTAAATTTCTAATTGTGATCAGTAAAGGATTCTTCAACTGGCAGAATAACTTCTCTTTATATATATGCTTTCTTTACACACCAATTTTGTTGAAATCAGTGAATTCTGTATGTGAAACAATACAAATATACAGTAATGTCCTGAACAGCAAGAACAATTTTTCAGTAATTGAGCTTGCATGTAGAGTAGTGAAGAATTTGCATAGTTACGGATGTTGTAGAAGATTAAATATAAAGGCACTGTTACCTGCAGGAATGAAATCCATCTTGTCAGCTAGTTGGAAGACCCATGAGAAGGAATTTCCTGTTGTGGCCAATTTCATCTCTCCTTCCTCCGCCCCCATTACGTCTTTGCTGTGCCTGCTTCTTCAGCTCCATCCGAATATATTTTCACTACGGCACATTTAGTTATCAATCAACGGGAATCTCAGCTGCTGTTGTGCTTGGTGGACAAACTGTTCTTTCTTTACACTAACAAGGAATGCCTGAAATAGCCAGACACACAGCACTGATTGATGCAGCTACAGTTTATACACCTAGATTCAGACAGTCTGCAACTGCCAGAATTAATGGCTTATTATTAGAAAAATACTTCTGCTAGACTTATAATTTAAAACCATTTAAATGTCTCATCCATAATCACTGAAGTTAAAGTTTTAGCTTGAAGCTTGATGGTATGAATTAGACATGTTTGCCTGTCTCAGATGCATTTTCGCTTAATGTTTTTGTTGTTTTAAGGTTTTTCTGCATTTCTAGGATGTGGTATCTGGGATAATCAAGATTGATGCACAGCTTTCTACAGATTACATTATGTCTTCAACTTATATGGCTGAGCAAAAGAGAAAACTGTCCCTCTTCCACTGAGTCAAGCCTAGTCCATGCAAGCAGGGTCTCTCCTGTAGAAACAGCTCCCACTTTTCAGTTCTTGTAGATAGCAATGTTCTGGTGTTAACTTCAGGGAGGGGGGAATAATTAAGAAGTTAAACGCAAACTTCCCCATTCCATAAGCTACAAAGGGGAAGAGAAGGACATAGCAAACAGCATCAGAGATAGGAGCTGTTTCTTGCTTATCACATTAGTGAAAAGCGTGTTCAGAGGCTCTTGCAATGAGATGGTTCTAAAGGGCTGAGAGTATAAAATGACCAAACTTAAAATCAGCTAGAATTCTTAAAACATGATGGGATCCCAAAAGTTTAGGACTACATTTCTGTTGTTGCACAAACAGAAAATGACCATACATTTTCACTTACAATCTTGAACTATCTGGTTATCTCAAGTCGGTGAGTGCCCACTGCTCAGGGAAAACACCAAAGGAATCTACATGTGCTGTACTGTTGGCAAAAGCAACAACTGCTTTTTCTCCTGGACTTATTCTATGACATATAACACAATTCAGGGCTTCAAAGAGAACATGTTGGAAATGAAGTGAAGGTACCAAATGAGATGTGAGAGGAGTAGGATACCACACGAACAGGGGCTATGGTCCACATAGCTCAATTTTGCCACACACATTCTTACTGCCTTTGACTGTGACTCTTAACATAACGGTTAGCCTTTCTGTTTTATATATGAGAGTTTAAGTTTGTGACTGCCTTTCATCATGAAAATGAACCATGATTTAAAAGCTCTGCCAGCACAAAATGCAGACTATTGAGCTATGGGAAACCTGTCCAAAGGCTGTATTAGTACTGAATGCTCAAAAATGGTGCATGGGCTGCCCAGCTAGGTGAAATCAGAAAACATGAGGAACTAAAAGAGGATTGTGGCTCTAACTGAGATTCAAAGCATAAGGCTGTGTGTTGTCTAAGCAACATTCTGCACTCAGAAAAAGCTATCGAAAAGACCTGGATATTGTCATCACTCAGTGTGTTTTGTAATGTGCAGTACATAGCACCAGCCGAGATGCCCGAGCCAGGACAGTCTGTTACATTTTGCTGAACTGTAAATGGCTATAGCTTTGCCACCTGTGTTAATACAATAATCTTAGTTTGTGCTACTGTGTAAAAATATAAGAGAAAAATTATCAATGCACTTAATGAAGCTTTTAACTGATGGAGTTCTTCTATTAACTAACTAAAAAATAGCTTTTCTGGGAATACTCATCATTTCAAAATATTTATGAAGGCTGATGCAAATGTTTATTTATATATCACCTGCTAGATATCTTTTTATCTCTATTCTGTTGTAGCCTAGTCAATCAGAACATCTACTGCTTAAATCAGATCAAGCTTTTGTGAATTGATAGACTAAAAAAGGTGATGTGTGCTGAACAGCATTATTTTTTTCATAAGAAGTTTATGCTTTAGCAACCATCCGTGCTGTTATTTTAGCAGTTTTCTTTTTAAAGAGAATATTTTTCATGGTCCACTATCCATTCTCTAAGTCATCTGTAAAAAAAAGGTCTCAGCATTTCCCTTTTGAACTACATGTGTGCTATTCATCAGCTTTCGAAGAGCGAGGAAGGACTTAGGGACTAGCTAGGGGGGAATCGAGAGGCTTCTATATAACCTTGAGAACACGTGGGGCTGCATCCAGGGCTGCCTGTGTACTGAGGGCACACAATGTCAGTCTGCCAGCCTGGCTGGAAAAACAGATTTTCTCCCTGCTCTTGCAAAGGGCATCTTTTTTTTTCCAAGTTACACTCCCGGTAGCTGAGGTTAACGTGTTAGCCTGGAGAGCACACCGGCAGCCTCCCGACACTGGTTGTTACACCAGACCATTGTTCCTTGGTTTGTCAGAGCACTAAGTCACTCTGTAAATATACATGGGGTATTAAGCCTATCTCTGTTCTCTTTCTATTAGAACTGCTTATGAAAAGGCTTTTTTAACTGGAGCAGTGGCAGGAAAAACACAGTTAGGATTGATTTCGCAGGTTATCTGAGGCAAAGTCTTGTTTTGCTTTCTCTGGATAATTTGAGGCATCCTTTATAACCGTGACTTTCAGACACCTCTCAGAAAAGAAAGAATTTTCGGGCCTTTTTTCCTTCCTTTTTTTTAAAGTTAATTCAAATATAAGTCCTTTATATTTAGCCTTTCTTGGTGAATCTCAATACACGTGCTATATGTAAATAAAACATAGCTTTCTTTTCTATTTATTTGCATTTCATTTGTTTCAGGAATAAATTCATAATACGGTCAGTTACAATATACAAGTGCTTTTTGTTTCATCTGGCGCTGAGTAGTTAATACACTTTTATACAAATTAGGGCTAAATCAATTACATGTTTGCACTAGGAACACTAGGACTGTTCGCCCTCTCATTGCACTAGGAAGTTCATACAAGGACATATTTCTTATTTTTATTTAACATCCCAAATTTTATTGACTCAGAGTCTTAAGGTTAATAGGCATATTTATAAATATACCCACATCAATCCATATTGTGGCTCTCAGTAAGTGCTAGAGAGGAGTTGTTTGCACAGGAAGTAAAGACAAATTAACTAAAGATATGATTTTAAAGTATATTAGTTAAAGTGCATTAAAGCTTGGTGTGAATGTTCTCATTCAGAAGTAAAGTGACTGTAGTTCACTTTACCTTAATACACTTTAAATTCACACCTTTCAGCTAATTTAGCTTAACTTCCTGTGTGGACAAGCCTTAAGATTGTTCCCATTAAATGGCTGTGCTGAGCTTTATTTTCTACTTCTTAAATGCAAACATGTAAAATAGTCTTATGTTCTAAAAAGACTATGTTTTAAAAAGAGATTTTGTTATGAGTTTTCCAATTATGACATTTGCTTGAATGGGGTATTAAGTGGTAAATTTTAGGATAATTTATAATTTTTTAATTTTTTTTTTGTTTCCGGTATGAGATTAGCAAGCGATAGAATGTATTTATCCAAACAAAAAACATAAGACATTATGGGCAGCACATGAAAATATGACAACTCTTACTCAATGAGTCTGGATTATTTTCACTTGAGAATCTATTGGAGCAGAATAAAGAGAGTTTGAAGTATTTTTTTCAGGATTTCTGAACTTTCAAAGCTCTGTAGAAAAGGTGCTGTACATAGGCAGATTGGCTCAGCAGCACATGCATAGTGACTTTCTCACTTTGATGCTTTGAGGGTGTGTGAAACTTGGAGTGGGGACACCTACACAGATAGAGCTCTGCGCAGGAAACCTTGTCACTAACATGGCAGTGCACAGACATTTTACTTTTAAAAAAAACTATTTTGTCCCACTATTTAGCAGTAATTTTGCCATAGGTATTCCATCTTAAAGATGGGTGTTTGAGGATTATTTATTACAGTGTCTTTGTGTATTTTGGGGTACTTAAGGTATATAAACTAATCACGTTATTACTCAGCGTAGATGTTTCATTAGTTTAGGTTTGTACCCTTTTATTCTCATGTTTATTGTCAGATAAAAGATAATTGTTATTTTCAGTTCCGTTAAAAGCTGTATATGTCAAGAAACTGAGCTCTTCTCACGTAAACTTTTGGTTTACAAATTGTTTAATGTTATTTGATGTTAGGCTCTTACTAATGTTGCATATTTATATCAGGGATATAAGCAAGATTGGCCTAACTAGTACTAACTGAAGTCTAACCCCTGTTATGTGAATTGATTCAGTCTACTTGTAGCACCATTATTTACCTTTCACAGAACTAGCGCTTCTGCAGTTACCTGCAGGTTGTTGTATCAAGCACTGTGCAGAGCTAAATGCACTCAGCTGAAAACAAGGACGTGAATTAGTGGCTGGATCTGCAAAGTGTGTTGGTCCCAATCCAGCAGCCTACCTGAGTTTCCACTTAACTTTTAGTACTTAAGTGGTCTCATTGTTTTCAGTGAAACTACTTAGACTTCTGAGGGGTTAAAGAAAATCATGTGCTTAATGCCTTCCAGGGTTGAGACCAGAATGCTAAACACGTTTTGGGGTTTAGCACTATGCATTTTACTCTGCCGATGACATGAACTTTAACCAGGGAGTGTGTGTTACATTTGCCAGCTGTTATCCATGCTGTTCTACAGTTTGATCAGAGCTGGCATGTAGCTCAAAAAAGACTCTATGTCAGCTGATAGTTAAGTGTGTGTGTAAAAAAAATCATATTTTTGGTCTTCAGATAATGATGAAAAAAATCCAATTCTCTTTCGTACTATTTTACCCCTTTTTCTTATTGTCCAGATTTTTTAGGAAGCAGTAATACAATTTTTGGACTAGTCTTTATTCACTGTATTCACTTTATTCACTTTGAACATAACTTCTGTTCCCTTTTCACATTGTTGATGAAAGATACAAAATGTTTGAGAATATTAAACTCTCAAGTACCAGTAATTCCTGATGGCCTTTTCCTTAAAAATCAAACCCTATGTGAAAGAGAATAATAATATATGAAATTGTCGGGTTAACAATGGGTAAAAAATAGTAGACAAGAGTAGTGAGATACATTGCCAGAGACCAACTTTTCCACACACTTCAATAAGTAAGATAAAATATATTAATTGATGCTTGAAAATATATTTGTGTCTGTACTAGAAGATTTGCAGAGTACAAAGGAGGCAAAAAGCCTTTGGCATCATTAATGGTTCATTTGTAAGACTGTTTTGCCACAGGGAATTAGGATAATAATGTCTTCTGTGAATTTGACCGTAATATGTTGCCATCTCTTGAATCATAAACATAGAATATCATGGAGGGAACATGTCTCAATAAACATAGGCAAGAAGCATTGTTCAGATATTACTTGTGTTACAGGATCACCTACAGGCCCTATTTTATTAGGTATTCCATGTAAGAAAGAAAGCTCGTTGTGCAGACAGATGATGGATGAGGGTGGAAGGGGTCAGAGAAACAGGAAGCGACTTGGTCACGGTCATATAACAAGAATAGAACCGAAGTCTCCTCACTCCCAAACCCAGCGTGTTATCCAGTATTCCTCACTGCCGCTCCATCTGTAGGCTTAGTTATTTCTTAAACTCAACCACTGCTTGAAATCTGAGCCCACCTACCCTCAATGTGACAATAAGCACCACCAAAGTTTTAAGTAGGTGAGTTGAATGTGCAGGTATAGCAAATTACTTAGCAAGTGTCCTATCAGGTTTCTAATTTTATCTACAGAGACCATCATTCCAGTTGTAACACATTAGGCAAAATGAATTTAGCACGAATAGTGAGTTTATCATCTTTTTCTTTCCTCTGTACATGTGATAGGTTCAAAGCTGCATTTCTAGTCGCTTCATAGACGAAAGTGCAGTGTGTGGAAAGGACTGTAAACCAGTGGTCTCTGCAGCCAAGCTTTTAGATTTAGGGATGATTGTCAAAGGAAACATCTTTTCAAGTTGTTTTAGCTCCAAGAGGAAGAATTAACTTGTACCAGCTTTTAAGCTTAAGTCATAACCTCTGTGGACACTTTTCCCTGGTTTGCCACGTTCATCTTACAATAAGTTGTCTTTTTTTTGCAAAACAGAGAAAGTCAATCATACTGTTCTGAATCAAATACGCAATTTTATGGCAAGGCTGAATCCCTTCTGTAGTGAGAGGAGAGGATTGAGAGTGCTTCCTTTATGCTACAGTAGGAGAGCAGCAAAGGATACAGGCAGAGAGATGAAGTATCCCACAGTTACAAGAAATATTGTCCATGTTGTATACATGTATATTATCTCACAACTCCAGTTTGGGAATGTTTAGCTTGTTGTGTTTCAGTACTGTGTCAGACCAGAACAATTGACGTGTTTTAACATTATAGTCATTACAGTGACTCAGGAATTTCAATTGGGAAACCATTCTTCACTCTGGAGTTTACTAAAGAAGAAATAGGGATACCACACCTCCAGATTTTCTTCTTTCTGGGAGAAAAAACTTTAGCTTCAAAGATTTTGCCATATTCAAATATTTATCCAGGATTTCTGGTAACACAACCGGCCAACTGGAGCATCAGTAACTGTGTCCCGCGCGGCAGTTGTAGTAAGCTGGTTCTTTCAAGAACTGTTTAAGTGCACATGCACTACACAGTTGCTGTCTGCCTGCGATAGATCTGACACTTTCCGGAAGTTTTGGACAGACCTGCCCTACCACACATGTGCTTTCAATTCAGGCTGCACTCACTCAGTAAGTCAAGTCTTTCAGGAAGCATCTGACCTGCTCCACAAGCTCTGTGTATTTTTTCCCTGCACGCACAGAAGATTTGCTCTGTTCCTCATGTGCACAGCAGTTATACCCCATACAGTAGGACTGACATGATGTTTTCAAGGTGTTGAGCTGGCAGCACAGGTGTTGCACAGCATATGTGTAAGTATTTCAATCCGGACTTATTACAGGCACCCCAGAAGGCTATGTCTTACGTTTAGCTGAAACAGTTGCAATCACAAATAGTTGCCATGGCAGTAAACAGGGCACCAAACTGTTACTGAATGGACAGAACTAGAGATGAGTGAGGGTAGAAACACCTCAAGTCAAATCTGCTCTCAGAGAAAGCGGTTCTGGTACTCCAGCCTCTATGTGCATGCGCTGTGGAGTAACTCCAAGCATGCATAGTAATCCAACATATCTCCTCAGACCCAGTGATCCGATCAGGAACAGTCTATGCAGCACGTGTGCACTAGGTCTGATGGCTTGCAGAAGTGTTAGACTAACTGTATATGTGATACACGGATCATGTTTGCATAGGGCAGCCCTGAGTATAGACTCCTTCATGGGCTGTAGGAACACAAAACATAACCATGCCCTACAGCCGTAGTGGCTGTGAATATTTAGGAGAGTTGCAACTTCTGCTTCAGTTGCAGGTTTATTTAAAAATTACTTTTCTTCTGAAATACAGAAGAAAATCCGTTCCTGGTACGGAACAAATATATAATCTATATAATATATAATCTACAAGTATGGTAGATTATTTTAATCGTTGATGGAAATAAATTGCATTGTGTAGTCACCCGTGTGCATGTTTAATTTATACTGCATGTCCTATCAACGTATCAACTTATTACATTTTCTGTTTACACAAAGAGTACGGCCAGTATGTTCAGATGTGGCTGGTTTTTACTTTTCAAAACTTCATTGTCTGCTCTTCCAAGAATTCATTTGCATTAGGAATTACACTTTTGTGCAAATTGTTAGCAGATAATAATTACAGCTTAAACTGACAGCCAAAATACACCAAGGCTATGGTTCTCATATTTGCATTCTGTATTCCTTCACCGTCCACTAAAGCAAATTAATTACACTATGTTTCTTTTGCAAATCAGCAGGAGGTAATTTGGTATGGTAGAAATGAAAGGGAAGAGTCTAAAAGAAAATTGTCAACCAATTTGTTAAGTTTTCATTTCTCTTTGCTGCATTGTTTTGCAATATCAAAGCCTGAAAATTAAATGCCTGACGTTGCTCTGAGCATTGTCCTAGTGCTGCTGGCACGGCAACTGTTAGTGGTAAGTGAAAATGTCAGATGGCTTTTGGAATGGCAGCTAAAGGGCATCATGAGGACTTAAAAAATCTGTTTCCTTTAATTTCTAATGGGCATCATCATTGGCTATATTTAAGAGATACTGAATAACATGGCCTTGATTTACTTTTTTGACAGTTCTGGTATCTTGGCCTTTGCACTTGGGGAGATTTAATCTCTATTTTTTCTTGAAAATAAAATCCTCTCTTTTGCTAAAATCTGTACTCCATGGAAACAATCTGGGACATCTTCAATTATATTTAATGGACTTTAGACTTGTGTTTATATAAATAAAAAAGCACAATGTTGTAAGTGCATGTATTGTTCCTACTCTTTACACTTGTGTTTAGATAAAAGAAGTTGAAGAAACTCATTACTGAACAAGAAGGAAGAACAGTATATCTATACAGAGGGTGATCCAGTCCTCTATCCACTCTATCTCTATTTTCCCTTTGATACCTTATTTATTACACCTCTCTTGGCTCACTCAGTTATAATTACCAGAGTGCACAGATCTGTGAGAGTATGAGTTATCAGTAATGCAGCTGCAATCTTGTAGGTTAAATATTCTATCAACATCCTACCAACGCTTCTACTTCTAGAAATTCACCTGGAAATTTAGTTTTGTGCACCATTAACCGGTCTGATTGTGAGTCCTTGTTGGTAAAATTCAGGCGATCTAATTTTCTGTATTTCGAATCATATGGTCTCTAGTCCCAGTGAGAAAATAAGAATAGTGACATCTCCTATTATTACATATACAGCAAAAAAATAATAGCACTTGCTTCCAAATTCCTGGAGTAACACAAGAAACAGGTCATCTTAAATGGCATAAGAATTTTTAGAGGTGACTAACTGAACCGTGTTGTCTAATGTGGGAAGTAACCACACCCAAACTGGAAGGTCTTGGAGCATTTAAAAAACATTTTGGTCCAATATTTCTAAATTTGAAAGCAGAGGGATTTTTTTTTAAAACCCATTGTGTAACAGGTAAAAAAGTAAATATGAACTCTTTATAAGAACTTTTGTTGAAATTCAGGATTTCAAAGAAAAAGAAAATTAAAATCATCAATACAGCTAAACATTTTTCTATGCTTCTGAGTAGCTCCAAACAATAACACTTAAACCCGACCATTTTCATCTCTATAGTGCTGATTTTCAATTACACGATTTCAGTTGGCTGAGCAGACGGTGTGCAGTAATAAAGGTGGAGTGACACAAGGGTTGAAAGGAGCTGCAAATACTAGAAAAGCATTTTATTTTAT
>VYZM01004702.1:1966576-1981255 GCA_013398915.1 Dromas ardeola | reverse complement strand
AGCTCAGGGAGAATGTGGGCCTCGCCAGTTATAATGCCTACTTATTTAGCTGCTCAGATCACATTTACCTCTCTACATTCTACAATAATTTGTGTACCCTTTAGGCTCCTCTGTAGAAATCCTAATTTAAATAAAACATTAAGGTCATAAAACCCTGAAAATGTAGATTAAAGCAGGATTCATTCTATTAATTTTTTTTCCTAGAATGGAAGCAATTTCAGCTACATTAGAAACTTAAAGGAGTGTCTGTTAATTATTAAGTCCACAGTTTAAAAATCTAGCAGACTGGCTTGGAATTGTATGACAACCTGTTTTGTTACATAAATTGGTGCAAAAATATGCTTGGTTGCCTAATCTTTGAAGTAGTGACGTGTCACACAGTTATCCAGGCAGCTTTACAGAAGGTTCCTTGAGGCCACCATTAATGTGTAACATCTTTCTGCTGATAATTTTGTATATTTTATCATGAATGTGGCTCTTACGTTTATCAAAATAATATCTTTTTCCCTTTTCATTTAAAGAGTGACGAATGGACATAAGAGAGCAGTTTTTCTTTTCCATTTTGAGGGAACGGAAATGTGCCAATGCTTATGAAATTACTATGTTATGGTCTGTTTATGACATAATTAAGTAAAAAAAAAAAATTAGTGTTTTTATCAAGACCATTGAGCAAAAAGGGTTTATTCCTCCGGCAAGGAAGTTAATGCAGTATTAACCAGCGCTTTGCAGTTTGATCAGAGCTGTCATTCCACAGTACTATTTTACCAGTCCTCCAAATTACTACTTTTATAGTAGAGTGTTAGTGTGAAAGAAGACTTTTTCATGTTTTCCTATCGTTTCTAAAAATGCTTTGTTATAATCCCAAATACAAGAAAGCAATTTCATCATTGCAATGAGTTTCTGGGTATAAGTTGTCATTAAATTGTTTTGCTTTAACTAGCTTGTTGAAAATTGACAGTACAATATTTTTCTGGGTAGCAGTCACCTTTGTTTTCTGAATAATAGTTGCATGAGTTGAAGATACTGACAAATGCACCACACTTCTGAGCTTTCAATATAGAGCATAAATAAAAGGAAGAGCTACCAGAGCAGTCTATCTCCAATCCCTCTCTGAAGCTGTGTATTTCACGAGATTATTGTCATGAAGGTGACCATCAAAGCAGCAAGGAAAACAAGATCCTGATGTTCTAAGAGTGATTTTTTTTTTTCGAAGAGTGATCCTGATTTTCTAACAGTCATCTAAATATTTGCTTTAGGAAGTCTGATGCAACTTTTAAAAGAGAGCCTTCTATTACCTTAAAACCAGACAGCACAGAGGCAATAACTGGAGCATCTTTAGGCTGTAAAACAGCTGCTGAACTGCAACAGAAAACTGCAAGTTGAACAGTTGCACAGATTTCTTATTTTATTATATCTTTTTATGACTCAAAAGCTACAGGAAACCTTGTCCATCCCTTCAATAAGCTAGTATTATTTATATTCCCATGCATAATACTTCAGCCAAATGACTGAGATTTTGGAGGCTTTCCAGAAGGACAAAATGCTTGAGATAGACACATACATCCTCTAGCAGAGATCCTATGTTGTTTGTTTATACTTTCAAAATCCAATAAATTAGAACATTGCTTTCATTGTTACATAAAGTCTGTATAATTGTGCTTCATTTAGCTTTAGGAAAAGCAAATTCCTGTTTCTTGTCACAGAATATACCTAATGGGGAGGGTGTCCTATTTTTTCAGCTGCTTACAAATTGCTATTGTAATTGAAGACTTATGGTAAGAAGTTGCTCTTAGAAGTCCTGTGTATGTTTTCCTTTCTCAGACCATCTAACAAATCCATTCTATAAAGAAAGATAAGTGTTAACTTGGCCTGGACCATTTCTTCTTTTAAAGTTTTCACATTGAATGATTCAGATACACATCTATTGGGACTTTCAAAATGATTTACCAAAATTGTGGCTCGCTTTCTTCTACTGACTGAGATTGTATCAGTTTAAACTGGTGAGAATTATTTATCTAGAAGTATAGCTACTTGTAAACCAAGGGATTATTCCATCACTGAAATTACATTTTCATCTATTTTAGTTTCACTATAATCTATTCTTTGTCTATCTTTTGGTACTAAATTAATTTTCAGTGTGTCTTCCTGCCGTGGTCTTTATCTTGAAAGAATGCTGTAGATGCAATAGTAATTTCCTCTATGATTTCTAAGCATCTGCAATTTTTTTAAACAAAACGTGTTCCAAGATTTTTAAAAAATCTGTCTCCAGAACAGTAGTAAGTGGATGCTGCACACTTTGATTCCCTGACAGCTGCTTATTGTTGCTACAATGATATCAGTGGAAGTCAAAGAAGCTTTCGGCCTTGGCGTTCAGATTTCATAAAAGACCATAGACAGATGAGTTGTGGGTAATAGGAAGAAGTTGCAGAATGTTCAACTTGTAGTTAGGAAAAGCTTTCCACGTCACCTGTGCTGTCCAGCAAAAGAATTAAACCAATCAAAATATCACCTTGCAGCAACCGATTGGCTCAAATCCTGTTGTAGTTAATTGTGGTCAGTAGTTTTGGGTGGTAATTTCTGATTCGCAACTGGATGTCTTCATTTCTCATTAGTTGAGGTTTTTGAAGATATTTTTTGCATCGTTCATTCTTACTATAGTATTCTTTTCAAAACAGTGCAGATAATGCAAGTGCCATTTTTTGACTTTCTTAATCATGACCTGGCAACGGTAAAGAAAGCTCTTTTTTCTTCTTCCATTTTTTCCTGGATTAGTAACAATGTAAAATCCAGTGTTATTTGAAATAGGTAAAATTGTGTATCAGCGCACTGCCTTGTCGGCTTAGAGACGGAGGCGAAAATGAGTTAACATTTCTTTATATAGAACTAATGGAATAAAATTCCATTGTAATTACTTTCAGACTTCACTGACTTTCATATTTCACTCATAAGCTTAATTTTCCCACCCATCTGTGTATGCTCTTCAGTTGTATTAATTATTCCATATTGAAAGACACTACTTGATAATTAGTTGGTTGTATAATTTGAAGCAAATGCTGTAGTGAATTTTGCCTTTCTTTTTATTCAGAAATCATCTGCAAGCAGTTTTCTCAAAAGTACTGTTTACAGAAAATGATTTACCTGGTAATTATACTTGTGGAAATACAGTTGCTCTCGAATCATGCCTAAAAAAGCTGATTGTGTGTATCTAATATTTTTTTTAATGTATTCTAGCTCTCTTGATTGCTTTTTATTAGATGGTCACATACCAATATAGTAATTTTTAGTACAGTAATTTCTTCACCTGAACGAAAGAACCGAATGCATAGATATAAAGGTCAATTACTTTCTGCATTGCCCTTAAAGGAAAAAGTTCATGAGTTATCTCTGAGTAGTTATCTAGTTTTATTCTATTGTTTGCTTGGAAATACAGTTCAGATGCTCCTTCAGGTAGACCAAATAAATCAAAAGGAATTGACTTTGGAGCATGCATTCTCAAAACCACGTCTTGCAGGCAGGCAACTTGTACTCCAAATTCACAACTTACCACTGCAATCCTAACTATTTTATTGTCTTGTATACTTGTCATCACTCATTTATTTCCCACTTCACATTTCAAATGTATTTCTGGTATGCAAGTGGCCTTCAATTCTTACACTGTCATCTACTGTAAGCACCATGTGCACAACTGGAAATATTTCCTGAACTTAGAAGCAGCTTTCTTCTACATTTTGAGATCATAGAACAGTAGTAGCTCAGTACTGCCAAAGTTTGTTAGGATTGGTGTTTCTCATGCAATTATCTGTTTTTAATAGTTGAATCTAGGGTTGAAGAAAGATATTTCTCATACGCAGTGAGGTTTCATGTCTATAACCTATCGAGAGATTGTCCTTACCCAAACCTAAGATCAAAGAGGTAAGGAAGTTTACAAACCATCAGATCTTTAGCAAATATCTGAAAGGCAATAACTTAGAGGGGTGCTTATTATTTCCTAACAAAACAGGAGCCCCCATTATGGATCATTGCATAGAGCTGTGGAACTTCACTTAAAATTCAGAGAAGATTAATTTCACTTTAAAGCCTGAGCTCCTTATTTTTCATGAGGGCTGTAGAAATGATTCTATCTAGAAGTAACCAGTTCTATTGTTCTCCTGCCTATTCTCAAAAGGCTACTGAACAAGATGCTGCCTACTGAAATCACATTCTGTTCTTCACAGATAAATTGTTGGAAAAACTCTGACCAAAATTTCTATTTTTAATGTTGTATCACTATGACTGCATATTTATTTAAACACGTATTAGAACTATTTGGAATTCTATAAATCATATTTTTTTCTATTACTTTCTTATATTAAAAAGTTAAATTCTTGTATAAACAGAGGAAAATCTAGGCAATCTTTGTGGTGGGCTGGCACTGTTAAGGTTGTAACTGTGTTCCTTCCATTGTTAGAAGACATAGCTGTTTCACTTGTCTTCTTGTGTGTCATATGATTTTGTATTCTCCCAGCACAGTTTGTATCTGATATATCAGAGCGTTCGATTTTTAGACACTTTGACACTATCAGTTTGTATTTTCAGGAGACTGGTAGTTACAGTCCTGGATTTCTCACCCTTCTAAAGAATTATTCTTTAAGGACTGAACTTGTTTGAACATGCTTTTTTAAGTGTCTGGATGTTTTTCAGAAAATAGAAAGTTAATTTTAAACTGTGAGATTGTGATATAATGGCTTAGTAATCAAACTTTTTTATAAAACTGAAATACTGATACTTTAGCTTGTTGCGGAAGTACAGGTTCACTTAGAATAGAGGGGTTCCAGTTGGAAGGGACCTACAATGATCATCTAGTCCAATTGCCTGATCAATTCAGGGCTGACCAAAAGTTAAAGAATGTTAAGGGCATTGTCCAAATGCCTCTTCAACACTGACAGGCCTGGGGCGTTGACCACCTCTCTAGGAAGCCTGTTCCAGTGTTTGACCACCCTCTCGGTAAAGAAATGCTTCTTACATACTGCTAATTTGATTCTTAATAGAGCCTCATTTAAAGAGAAAGATGGCATTGTTCATTGGCCACTAACCGTATTCTATTCTAATTTTATGCAATCTCTCAAAGTAATTTCTCAAAGTGGGGGGATAAGTCAGATGAGCCAAGCTTGGACAAAATTCCAGCATTTCTGTTAAGCTGTATGATGAGGTATAAATAGGCACAGGAGAAATAGTAATGTCCAATTCTAGCTCTCCCACAGCTTCACTGAGTAACCATTGGACAAATCACTCTCCCTACTTTCTTTTTCCTGTCCTGTCTATTTGCAATCTGTTGAACTTTTAAGTATTGGTACTTACAACAGTAATTTCAGTACAAAACATACACTTTCACACTGACTACAGTACAGAAATGTATCTGAGTTTCTGATAGAATATTTTAAAAGGAATTACTGTGTCATCGAATGCTCCTTTTTTAAAATTTAAAATGGAATTTTTACATTTTTTTTTCATGGTTGCCCTTTATCTATGATGGAAGGTTGAAATAATTCTTATCAACTTGATTTCCCTTCCCCCCCTCTGTAATTCAGTATTTCTCTCAAGAAAATTCACCTTATTTATATTGAACAGTAGGCAACAGAGCCATCTGCACCAGCAATTCTGAGAAAGAATCTTATATGATTCATGTTTAACACTGCTTCTGACAAAGTGCAGCTGGAATAATCAAATTGACCTTCTGTTTTTCAGCACAGTTTTTCCTGTGGGTTTGTTGGGTTTTTTTCGCAGAGAAGATAGCAAAGTCATCCTGCATACTGATAGTGGGTAATTCTCAAGTTCTTTCTAATTGAGGCCTTAATTAAAATACATAGTTTTATTATAAAGTGCAGGCAATAGAAAAGATCAGGTGCTTCCAAAATATTAAAGCACATAATTTTCTGTTAAAGGACTGTATATAATAAAATATTGTCCATCTGATAATCTCTTAATACTTGACGAATATTGGTGATTTAAGCTTCACAATTACCTATCAGCTGTAAATTTAATAGATCAGAAGCTGAGGAAAGGAAATCGTAACATACCTAGGACACGGTGAGGTGTCCATATTCTTATTAAAACTGGTACTGCTGCCTGGACTGCTTGAACCTTCAACTTGTTCATTAATCTTCATTACTTCCTTTCCCTTCTTAAAGAAACAGCTTGTTCTACCTAAAAAGCTGTTGCTATCCACATTTAAATCAATATACCAGCATCAGAGTAGAAGTGGTTTTGGTTAATAGCATCAGAATGTGTGATTGTGGTCATGGTTTAGAAACAGATCAACATATCGCCAAAAGACAGGAAAAACAGGTGCTCAGCTTCTGAGCAGGGTATGTGTATTTGGCAATACTGCTCAAATCACTGCAAAACCAAAAACTGATCACAAAGCAAACTTCTCATTGCAAATACATGGCTTTATTGCTAGCCCAGTAGCAACACTGGATGTTGTGTGGAATCTATTGCAATGTGCCTATTTGAAAAGTGGATAGAGGCCCAGAGGCAGGAGTTCGCCCAGAATGGTATCTTCAAAGAGGCAAATTATATTCTCAGTTGCAATCACTCAAAAGATCTGCATTGAGTCAAACAGTGCAGAATATGATCTAAAGCATATTATTTACCAACCAGAAAAAAGTCACGAAAAAAAAAATAAATTTTAAACTATTAATTGGTGTAATAAAACTGCCCGGTTTTATGTTGGGTTTTTAATGTTACGGTCAAGAGGAGCACCTGGATTAAAACTTGTGGACGTTTTTTCTGTACTGGGGCTCAGGTGTCATACTGGTCAGTGATATTCGAAGGATAATTCTCTTGTCCAGCACTTAATATCTATAAGATTTCAGTTGGACTCAGTGTTGCCTATAGGAGAGAACAACTGCATTACCACATAAGATACTTCTGTGCAGGTTTGTAGGTTACTCATATGGAAGTTATCCATGAAATACAGGAGTACAGATCATGCCCCTTTTTAAAAAAAAATAAAAGCACAGAGAAAATGTACTCAGTGAGAGTTTTCACATTGTGTGAATTGAGTTAATTTTTCCTTATAGCACCTCATAATTTTTCTGAACAAAGATCATTAATCATTCCAAGTTGTGTACAAGTTTGTGCGATAGCTGTAAGACCACCAAACTCTGACCCTGGAGGAAATGAATTCCTAAAGGCGAAAAGCAAGTGTTTTCTTAATTAAGCCACCTAAGCTGCCTGGTTTTGCAAATATTTATTAATTCAATTCCGATGAAGTCAGATAGCACTTCTAGCTGCAGAGAATGTTGTTTCATTGGACCGTGGGTCCTTGTTTTCAAATTAATATTCAATCTTCTAACACCATAGTAAATTATTCTCCCCATCTGTCTCCTGTGACAACTCTAACAAATGTAGTATCTGGATGGTGATGTGCAAACACTTTCTAAGTATTTAAATTATAAAAATATATGTAGTAGTTACTTATACTAGGATGCTGGAGGTTTGGTTTTTTACACCTTTTGAAGTTAATTTTTAATATTCTTTTCAATTTGCTGCATGTAACTGAAACATAAGTGAACACGTAGATAACAAAACATTCTTGATACAGTAAACTTGTAGAGTATGTGAGCTTGGTATCACAAAGGCTTTCCCAGCCAATGTCCTTGTACTCTAGGACTAACAAGTGCTGTAGTATGAGTCGAAGAACAAAAGGCTCTTTAAAAGTTGGCCCAGCTGGAGACTGAACCAGCTCGGAGTGTGCCTTAGAGCAGGCCATGCTGGTTGTACCACCTAGAGTGGAGCCGGGCGCTCACCAGAGCGTTGTTGTCTGTTGCAAGCACCTTCTGCCCCATGATGAACCAGCACTGGTCTTTCTGATTTAAGGATGAGTGAGAATGAGTAAAACACGTCCCAGATGGCCCAATAACAAGATGGAAGTTCAGAGACTTTTGCTAATGTATCAGGATTTGGCCTATACCACAATCCCTCATGAAGAAGGATTGGGTTTTTTAAGTCCAGAAAGGAATAAGTGGCTTGAAGGCTGCGTGCCAAGTACTTTGCTAAGTCAGAATTTGAATGTGGGAAATAAAACCAAGAATCTCATTATCTGAATCAGATTCTCTGACCTGCTGAAAAACAGAGTAATGCTTGCAGCAACCTGCGATGAAAACTAGGAATATATTTCAGATTCATTTCTCACCTTTGGTGTTGATGGATGCATTAGGACATGAGGAAGACAGAGGAATGGAAAGGGAAGCTGTGAACTAAATCCGCCCAAAAAGTATGTGCTCACTAGAGAGCAATGATCACTTTCTATTCTGTTCTCATTTGTGGTGATGGAGATGGGACTCGTGGCAACAAAGTGAGGACTAGTAATAATGTTTATTGGTTGCTGGGAGGCTGGCATAACTAATTGAAAGGAAACAGATTCATCAGTTTTAGGGCTTAAGGAAAGTGATGAGAGGATATTTTTGTGAACTGCTATTCTAACTGCTACATATTTTTAAAAGCCTCCACTGCAATAAAAAAGTAATGATTTTTGGCAAAGTATGTTACAGATCTCCTATATTCTACACAGGAAAGATTTGGTTGCATTTTCTGCATTTTAATTTTACTTTTATTGAAATGTTGGACTTCAGGAAAGAACAATCACATATTTTGAGTTTTGTCATTGATTTTGCTGTGTCTCGTACCCCTTGTAAAGTGCACATAATGATACGTCCTTGTCTCTGTAAATTATAAAAAGGCTTTAAGAAAAACTCTGTAGTACACCTTGGATCTTCATGATTTGAAAGCTCTCATAAATGCCCAGCAAAAATGAATGTTTAAATGTGCTTTTTAGCTCAATGTGAAATAGAATGGCACTGGAAAGCCTGGAGTTACTTCACAGCAATCACTTCTATTCTGTTTAGGTTTTTGTATTGCCCCTGTGAGATGCTGGTTTGGAACTCCTCAGAGTTATTTTCGTTTTAACTAAAATGTAAATGAACAGTCACATCAGACCAAATGATTGCAGTATGAATTCCAGCTTGTGTAAAACTCTCATAGCTGGGAAGTGGGATGTTTCTCTCATACAGAGATGACCCATGGGGCTATTCACAAAAGCTGGTCGAGTGAGACAGATCTCCTTGTGGTTCTTTCTCTGATAATGCAGACAAATAGGCTCTTGTTTTGAATTGTTGTGATCTAGAATAGTCTGTCTCTATCAAAATCTGTAAAAATTATTCTCCCCAGGTAAAGTTAGCCTTTGAGAATAGTCCCCCTCCCTCTTCCTACTCCTTGTCCTCAGTACCAAAGGTTTTCTGAAATGGTACTTTATTCTCGTTTTTTGAAATTATTTATTTTAATCACTGTAAAATATTTGTTAAAGAGGAATCGTTGCCCTTAAACAGATTTCTGCTTTTATCAGGGCAAACAAGCTGCTCTTTAAGGAATATCTGTTTAGTGAAATAAACACTACTTGGGGTTCACAGAATAGTAGGAAGTTGTTCCTCTGTTATCAAAGTCATTTCTTTTCTCAGTATGAAATATAATGACACTCACTTAGTGCTTTATAATAGATGCTCTTATACATCAAGTTTTGAAGAAAAAGGAGATTCACCTTCAGAAATAGGCCTTATATTAGCAAGTACATTGCTAATTACTGTAATCATACAGAAGTTGCAATGACACCTATCTATATATTTATAAATTCATTTTGGTCTTTTTAATGACCATGTCACAACCCTAAAAATTGTTCTGATCTTTGAAGACAGCATCACTTTATAGCTAAAGTTTAAAAACAAAAAAGGTTTCTTCGCTGGAGTTGTACATGTCTGCTTCTGTTCAGCTTTGTTCCATGCTCAGTTTTGGTAACTCGTATTTTTCTTTATTCTTTCCTAATCTAGAAATTGCCAGCTATGAAAAGTTTGTTAATTTCTGTTTGTAAAGCGTTCTGCTGTAGCTTGGATTAAATGCAGTGCAGCTGGGAGTAGTCATGGCCAAACAATGCATGGCATAAATTATCTGTCTATGGAGTGCCTGATGAGATAGCATAATCAACACGAGACTGCAAAACAACACAGTTGCACTGTTGTTGCTGACAACTTCATAATTTCTATGTTCAGCTGGGTAATTTGTTTCTGAGGAACGGCAACATCTTCAGATATGTCTAATGGCCTGTATGTACTTTTTATAAGCTTTCTGGAGATGGATGTGTTTGCAAAAGTTTAGTTTTTTTCCTAATATGGAGACCAATTGCAGGAATCATTAGCAAAGAGCACTCTGCTCTACGTTGTTTTTGCAGTAGGGCAGCATTTCTGTCAAGCAATGTTGGTGAGCACCTCTTGAGAGGTATGTGGATCCCTTTGGGCAACAGCAGCTGCTCTTTGATTCCTTGTTTCAAACAGTAATGGCTTTAAGGATCTGATGAACTTCTTATAATAAGGTATTTCTGTTTACCTTACCTTACACTCCAAATTATCCTAAAAGGCTAAGTAGCGTTTTTTGGCTCAAACACTCCAGGCCTGATTCTATTCCACTGCAGCCAGGGATTATTAGTCTCAGGACTTTTCCAATTAAAAAGATTGTAGGGGGGAAGCCACTTTGTCAAAAACAAACTGTTCAAAAAACATGCCATCTTTAAAGAATTCTGACCAAAGAGTTCTGGTTTCCTGCTAGTTCATCTAAAACCGTACTCTGAAATATAAGCAACCAGGGTCCAAAGCTCCAAGGCACCTCTGCCATACCAACAAGCTGGAGAACTCCTGGCCTCCGCATCCCTTCCTGTGGATGTGGGAGTCTGGAAGCCCCAGGCACCGGTCTATCCGCCAGCTTCAGCCCTGCAGCAGAGCCTGGGTGTGTTGGAATCCAGGTTGTGCTGAGAGGGCTGCAGTTCAGGAACCACGGCTAAGGCAGGAAGCCTGGAGGAACTGGGACTGCCAAGCTCAGTTTCTTTTAGTTGCTTACATCACAGGTGTCTCAAATATTTCAAAACACTTGGGAAAATTATTTCCTTGGGAAATTTTCTAAACTTAGTCCAAACACAATTATTTTTTCTTCACTCACAATTTCAAAATTTCTTGAGTTTGGTCACGTCTATGACTGATGAACTGGGAAATATTTGTCTTTTTATGAATATACTGAATACTTCTGTGTGTCTGTGGATAATAGGTTATTTGCTATGGATTTGGATCAAGAACACTGGCTAAAGGAGCTAGTGAAACAGTAAGACTCAGATCAATGTCCTTGAGGAAACACAAGAAAGCGGGAACAGGACAGAGAATTAACAAATTGGCAAAAGGGTATGTGTGAAAGATGATAGGTAAACAAGGAGCCAGAGAGGCAGAAATCGCCAAAACCAGAGTTGGAATTTACTACAGTAGCTTATGTATAAAAGTTTGCAAGAAAGAATAAGTGTGATGACAAAGAAAGAGACACTTTTGTAGGCTTGCTTGGTTTTTTCTGGTTTTGTTTTTTTACCTTTCCCACTGTATGCCTTTGGCTGTTTGAAAAAAAAAACAAAACAATATCTTGTTTCAAGGAGCAGAGTCAGTTTAACCACCTTTCTAGTCATGGATTTCCATGACTAGAAAGATGCCAGCGTACAGATGCCAGGCAGAGTTGGTCCACCCATCCTGATTTGGAAGGGAGGATGGAGACCCCATTCCCAGGTATCCGATCTGCCTGGCTGCATTGCCCAACCCCAGCCGCAACAGCGTACGGGACATCACTTCCGATGTTTGAGCAGTATTTGTTCTTTTAGGGGGCATTTGAACAACCTAAAATACAGTTTTGTCTCTAATGCTGATGACAGCTTTGCCACTGACTGGTTAGGAAGTCAGGCTTCATGTGAAGTTTTCACATTCCAAACGTTTGAGTGAGTTTCTTTGCTCCAAACTTCCCACCCAGTTTCCAGACTACAGGTCCACAGAGTGTTTTTTCACAAGCTCAGTGTACACATAGCACTGAAACACAAGGCGATATAAAACGTAGGAATGTTAGTTTCTGTATACGGAGGACCTGGTCGCCGCTGAAACACCATCTGCAATTAGGCGTTGGACATTGTGTACTTGGGACAACGTAGTACCTGTGTGTGGCTGCTGCTCCATGGACCATATCAGGGTTTTGAAGCACTGGGTGAATACTGCCACCTATTGATTGACGACGTGAAAATGACTCTCCCAGCTACCCTGAGACTTAACACAGAACAGCTTTGTGAGCCTCGCAGCCTCCCTCATCCCAGAAATGTTATCGGTGTCCAGAAGAAAAAAAGAAAAAAAAAAAAAAACAAACCCGAATTTGCTAAATGGAATTAAAGGCCAATACAATGTGCTGCTTGGCTGCTAAAAATATCTGTGATGTATACAGCCGAGAACAATACAGGGTAAACATTTTGGTAACTGTCAGTTACCAACTTAGGTAGCCTCTTTAAAGGAAATGTGCTACTAAACATACATATTCATGAAAGTGTGCAGCTTTAGCAATAGTAGTTATAGTAGCAGCTTGTGGAATCAGCTCATGATAGGTACTGCAGGTAGGCAAACTTGTAGAGTGATCAAACATGGAATGAAAATCTGTTGCAATAGGCTAAGTAGTAGAAGAACAGCAGACAAAACATTCTGTTCAACTAATAAGTATGAAATACAGGCAAGCAAAATAATAAATGGCTGACATCTTTGAGCCATCTAATGCAATCATCAAAGGCTAAGAATGTGCAGGGGTTTGTACGAGATCAGACTAATGGGTCTGCTTGCGTTTGTTTTATCATAAGCCCCAGTTTTTGTTTTCTGTAGGTCTTGAAGTCTTTCCCATTTCCAGAACTAGATGTGGGTGGCTCTTGCACTTATTTACACACATTCATTCATCATGTTTAGTAGTTAATTTCATGTTTTTATTATTTGGTAAATTTATGATTACTTATCTTACTGAGTGTTGTTTTATGTCTTCTGGCTTTTGAACAGCTTAATAATGAACTTAAATTCATACAAGAGGAAGATTAGAAATTTGTTTACTTTCCATAAACAAACTAATTGTCTTTCATAGAACTAGCTTGGGCAAGAAAACATCTTGTCTCTTACTATTCTACTAAATAATGTCTGGGTAGCAATAGAGAAGTACTAAGCATTACGAAAGTTGAAATGGCAACAGCAAAAGGTCTACTTGCCACCAAGCTGAAGGGAGAAAGCAAAGGAGAGAAGGGGGAGGTATTGATCCGCGATGAGAAATTGCTAGAAAATGTTCAAGAGTAGATTCGTTTCAGTAAACTTGCTTTAGATTTTTCCCCTGAAAGTGGCTGGAAATTGAGAATTCCCTCACAAGTGAGTTCCATAGATGGGGTCTATACAGTCAAAAAAAACTTAATCAGGGATTTTGACTCAGAAGAATTATCCCTATTCAGCACCGCACTGAAAATGGAATTTTTATGCTTACGTTTAACTAATTTAGACATTTCAGATTTTCAGCATGCTTTTTTTCCAGATAGGATCCCAGTGTTAGAGAGGTAGTCGGTGGTTTTCGCAAGATTTCCAATCTTCCTTCTGTTGGCAAGGAGCAGTCACCTCAGCCAGCTGTCCTGCAGCCTTCCGACTAATGACCCTCAGAAGCAGCAGAACAAAAGAGGGAATCCTATACGTATACAGCCTGTGATTTTCATGGTATAGGAGAAGGAATGCTGTGCGTAGCATACTGTCATAGCACTTTGTCATCCTCTGCTGCAGCAAAACATACAAGTAGTTGCATTTGATATTCTTGTTTTGTCTTTGAAATATGTACATATGCATGTTTACATACACACACGCATATAGGTGTATATGCATGTATATGTGCATATAGAAAATCTCTCAAGAAATGGTTTGGTCTGTATCCAGATTGATTTAAAAAGTACAGAATAAGCTCAAGTCCCATGACGTACAAATGTCAGGCCCAGGACGAGGTTTTAGCTTCAGCTACTTTGGCAGAAGGACAGTATTTGGTATGAGGTCCAGTACCCTTAACTGGGTTTTGAAGGGTGGCAGAATCAGACTGGGCACCAGCTTTTGGGAGGTTTCCAACGTTTTTGAAAAATCAAGCATCATGTCTGAATAAAGCCAGTGAAATTTTTCCAGCAGATTGTATCAGTAGCTCTGGTATCCCTTTATAAACAATAAAAACTACCTTTTCTGTAGATATTAATGATCATTGGCTACGACGGACCCAGGAATTAGTGTATTTTAATTTTTTTTTCTATGCCAGATGTTACACAGTAGTGTTCTGGTTATGTAAATTTAACCCAGTGGACTGTCCACGAAAGATAAGGATTTTTGTAGATTGTTGTTTATTGCCTGCACTATTTTTAGAATTCTAAGGCTGTGTATGGTTATTCCATATTCTGACTTTAGAACATCTTTATGGGTTTCTGTGGGATCCAGCTTTTGTGGTTTTTGCCCTATAGAAAAAAAAAATAGTTATATTTTCAAATACCACCATTCTACTATTTCAGAAGCTCTTAATGCAGACATTACAGGATCTGTTTTAGCTGAAACATAGGCATCAATAAAATCTGGTTTTCTTATTCATTTAATAATCTTTTTTTAAGCGTAACCTGTTCAGGCTGGGAGCTTTCAAATGATCTTGCAGATGTCCCATAGCTATGGATATGGCTGCTGCTTTTGTTGCTATGATTGCAGACAGCTGTAGTGATAGCTTGCTTGAAGAAAGAAGAAACAATACATCACATGCAACGTG
>VYZM01004702.1:1952449-1966475 GCA_013398915.1 Dromas ardeola | reverse complement strand
TTATTGGTTTAACGTAAAACTAACTGCTTTAAGATGGCTGCATTAACGTCTTTTTGCTCATACTTCATGGCAAATTAATTACAATCACAGTTTTGTTTACTCTGGCAGTAATTATTTTTTCTACTTGCACGCTGTGCTGCTGATCAATTTTAAGGGATACAACAAGCTAAATGCATACAGAAGTCATGGCATCTTTGAGTACAGAGGCAAGAGCTGTATATATCAGTCATTCCTATAGCTGCACCAGGAACTACTATAGAGTTAAGGCACCAAACATTTCACCTGTGATACAACACTATTTGCTTTAAATACTGTTTTGCTCTGAGATCTTATCAGTGATCTTGGACTTCAGTAATTGCTAGTAATAAGCTTTTCATATCTGATCATTCATGCAGTATAAAGAAGAGGTTTACTCGTTCTGCCCAGAGGCTGAACCAGCAGAGACAGCGAAGTCAATGTGATTCATTGAATGAAGGCGGCGGACAATTACCAGCAACTTGTTCACGTTTTGCCTTGGATAGCCTAAGCTGGTAAGTCTCATTTAACTCTTTAATGCATATATTCTTAATTATTAGTTTCAAGTATAAAATGGTTTCATACAGATTTAAGAACAAGTATAGTATTGAGTGGTTTCTTGATTGTTGTCTTTTCCTAAAATCTGAAATTAATGTTTTTACAGCTATGCTGTGTCCTGCTAGTGCACCTGTCTGTACAGTGCAGCATGTATGTACCACATACAACAGACTGATCTATAATTTAGATTTTTTTCTCTCTATCTGCAATATATTTTTAAAAGGACATCAATATTAGGTCAGTATTTGCTAATCAAAAAAAAAAAACAACCCTTTTATAAGGGTGACTAACTTACATTCATTTGAATTTGAATTTTAAAGCACCGTGCTGTTGGGGAATAAAACAGTTACTTCAGCGTTTAGAAGTGCATCTGGAAGTCCGGTCACAAAGATTAAGCTACAATGTGTGCAACATGAAATGTGTGTTGGAAGACTTCGACCACTGGTTTGGTACATGCTACAGCAGGGTGACAGTCACACAAATGAGCCTGGTTTGGTGGTTATTTCCAGGGCAGTGCAGTAACTGTTTCCCCAGAGATTCAGGTTATTTGTTATTGGGACTACTGTCATAAGACTTTCACTTTGTGTTTTTTAATTCTTGGAAATGCAAACTACTGTTAATTATGACTAGTTTTAGGGAGAGCTGCTGCTGTTATTCTGTCTAGTTCTGCTTCTTACTGAGAAACCTTTAACATGCTGCTTGTTGTAGTTCTTGACTTGCTGTGAGAATGCTAGTTAGTCAGATCACAGAGGGTTACTCTGAACGATATTGAGATGTCCTTATCATTTAGATGTGTTTATCGTTTCATTCTGACCTGTGCTCGGTATGTACAGAGGCTTCCACAGGTGAAAATCTCAAGTGGGTCAGTTCTGGACATCACCTGTTTCTAAACTGTTAGACTTCGATACACTAACAATTTTAGTTGTGACAATGAGATAGCCTCAGGTTAAATACATTTAATCTGGGGGACTTGGTATTTCAATCAAGACAATGCACATTTCAGGGTTTCACCTGATTGGTGACATGAGGACATGGTTGTAAAAAACCCCAAATGTCTTAAAAAAGGAGCCTAAAACTGCTCTTACAAAATAGTTCATGTCTGAAAAAATAAAATACCAGCATCCAATAAAAACCAACAAGTTTTCAGTCCTGTGAATTGAGCTGTCTTTGTTTTCCTTACTTCTTATTATACATTTTACGCAGGGTTTTGCCCAACCTCATTGCTTTCCTAGGAGTCATTTCTACAGCCTAATAAGATCACGCTTCCACAAAGTTTTCGGGCACATGCAGCTTACCTTTATCTTTACCTTTTTTCATTTCGTACCTTGTATGTGACTAGAAAACATGTTAAGGATGATAATCTTTGATAGCATTTTGCATCTTACGGTTTCAGCAGACTGGTAAAAAATGCAGTTCATTTACATTATAGTATTTCATCTATCGCTTTATTGTTCTGCATTTATTCCATGCACTATTTCAGGATATTGATGGTTAGTATACAGAAAATGTTTATATATTTCAAGTCATTTGTGATGCATTTGTGATTCTGTGTGGATAGAAAAGATGTCATCTCTTTTATTGTTGAATAGCTGCAATTTTTACAGTGTTTACTTACCTTCTCTATAGACTCACTTGCTCTTGACTTAAAAGAAACTTTCATGAGATTATAAGAGATTCTGTCCTCTTCTTACATTAATGTTAGTCTTGGGGATCTGCTCTGCTGGTGTACTGAAAAAGCTTCCATGCATAACATGGACACCCGTTATTACTGTCCTCCGAAGTCATTGTTTAGACAGTTAGTAACACACTATTGTTTCTTCTGACTGTATAAATCTTGTTTCATTGACCAGATCAAGGTGGGAAGGACTCCAGCAACCCCGAGGACTTGTAATAGCTGGAGTCAAACTACGCTTATATACAGTCAATATGAACAGGAACCCATACCATGTCTATTTCTTAAGCTTACTTTTAATAAATAGCTGAAAATAAACTGAACTATTGATGCTATGCTAGACAGACAGATGTGAATGAAATCTTTTGACCATCTTAAAGAATTTTATTTCATGTTTATACTCCCAAATGGTTCCACCGATGCATCTGTAAAACAAAAGCTGTCTTCAAAGTTTGTCCAATATCAAAACTCAGCACTTACTAACAGCTTCCATGCAGTAAAGCCTAATCTACACTGATTCCAGCACATGGTTCCAAATAATCCTGGCGTGTCTGGAACATTTGTGAGTTGGCACTGATGATCATAATTTCAGTGTTATACTCTAGTCTGACATTAACAAACCTCTTCTCATGACAGAGACTTTGATTAAACATAATTTTGCTATGTTCCTTGGTTTCCACTCAGCCTTTCTATCTATTCTATGCAACCTTGCCGTTTGGGGCAGAGAATAAAATGCCTCATTTGAAGAGATAGTGATTTTCGTTAGTCCTTGTAGGCCCTGCTGAAATGCACGTAATAATTAAAAGGCACGATGAATTGCTTGTGTGAGCCTCACTTTACCTTTATTCCATAAGCTCAGAGAAAAGCAGCCCAAAATCATTGTAGTATTGTTACTCCTTGAGTCCCAGAGAGCTCATCTCTTATCATATCCTCTCTTGCACATTAGTTTCAGGGATGCGGCTCACATAACTCCCTTCTTCTGATTGCACACACTGTTGTTCTCATTTAACAAAGTCTTCGCATCACATGTGACAATTACGTTGACTCTGTCTCTCTTCATTCAGAGGCTTGGTCTCTCTTCAGTACCCCATGAGCTTGGAGAATATGTGAGATTACTCATAACCCGATACTTTTGAGCTCAGGGAGTCTGCTTCACCACAACTTAAAAATGAGAAAGGAAGATGTAGACAGTGTATCAGACCTGGGTGGTGCTTTTAATCTTGGGGACCAATTCATGACAATGGGCAGCCTCAATAGCAGGGCAAGTGTTTCGTAAATAATGCTTTTATGATTGGACACAGTTATTGGCCTGGTCCTGCAGTCAGATTTGCTTAGATGCAGGCTGGGACCACAAGAACAGAAAGTTACAGGATTTGTATCATAGTACAAAGAATCTAAAGCTTATTTCCAGGAAAAGATAGTCTGAAAGGGTAGCCAGAATTATTGTTACAACTGTGAGGTCTTCTAGAGAGACATTGTATCTTATAAATGTGTACACACTCTTGGCAGGGAAAAAGGAAATGTGAAGAAATTGTGCATTTTTGTCACCTTTTCACTTACAGAGATCCCTGGGGATGGTTTCCTGTGCTTGCAGTTGAATCAAATCTGATTCTTAATTTCCCTTCAGAAAGGCAAAACTGTTCCCACATAAAGTATTTCCAGAGAGTTAAATATTAATTCAATTTTTCCTAATATGGAAAAATTACTGTAATCCTAGAGCATAAAAAAATATTAATTATGAGATAATATGGAAATCCTATTAGGTTAGGCAGTCTTAGAGAGAGGAGACAGTCCCTCTTGGAAGAGTTTGTAGTCTAAATGGACAGGGCAAACACAGAGCAGGATAAAGTTATACAATATATAGACAAAGCCAGTGCCTGCCCACTGACTGAGGGAAGAAACTACTCAGTATGAAACTAAACAGCAACAGTTAGAATCACAGATTATTTTAACTGTAACGCATAGAATGTGAGGTCTTTGTTTGCAATAACCTGGACGCTAATTGGCCATAGGTAGTTCAAACTAAAAAGGCACATGTGCCTCATTATGCCTATAACAGAGCTTTCATTTGGACGATAACATGTCAGCATGTGATGCAAACTACATGTAAATTCATGCATTATTTCTGTAGTAGCTTGTGATGGGTTCAGAGATGGAAAAGTATCTTGAATCCAGCCATACTTCCTGAGTGAGAAATGCTGCTTTGGGTCTCTAGAGAAAGAGAATCCACCCACCCAACTAAAAATGTCGCATGCCTTTGGGGCACACAGTTTGCTAGCAGACAATAATGTGGGAAATAAAGCACGTCTTGCCACAGTTGTGCTTGTATCAAACTTAAGTCACTTGACCAATTAAATTCAGTCTTGAATTGTGTTCTGTAATCAGTTCGATTTTTTTCCCCTCAATTGCTTCAGTTTTATTTTGAGAGACCATTGTACTGACAAAAAGAGGATGATGTTATCCAGATTGTACAGTAACACTTACATTTGGGTGTCATTTTTTCTGATACCTGTATTACTAGAATTCACTTTGTCAAAAGGCCATTTCCTTCCTTAAATGGAACCCCTTCTTATACAAATTAGCAAATGGTTCTGAAGTCGTCTGGTTTATTTTTCCATCCTTAATTCTCCCTCCCCATAGATATCCACGGGATTAATTCCATAGAGAGAAATTTGCCTTTGAAAAAGCCCAAAAACACGCTTCTGAGTGTGCAAAAACTGTGTGTGTGAAAGTGATTTTTGCCATAGAAGTCTTGCAATGTGCATTTCAATGATACAGTTCTGATCAATGCTGTTAGTGTAGCAAAACCTTGTTAAACAGCTGTTGTTTTTCTTCTAGAAACTCCTAGCTGAAAATGACACAGCAAATGCATAACTTAAGTCTCCTCCAGACTAAAAAGAACAGCATGCCATCCTCTCCAAATGCTGCAAAGCGGTTATATCGGAACCTGTCAGAGAAGCTTAAGGGGAGTCATACATCCTTTGACGAAGCATATTTCAGAGCTCGATCTGACCGGCTCAGTCTCCGTAAGACCTCAATGGTAATTACTTGATATTTATCAAATTGCTAATTTACTGTCCTATTAATCTCTATAATTGGTTTGCTTTTAATCTGTACAATTTTCATCATCTCGCTTTGTCTGTTCCCAGACCAATGCTATATGTTCTTCCCAAGCTTACCATTTATGATCCGGTGTTGAAATATAGTGTGACCTTCTTGAAGGCTAGAGAAAAGCTACCTTTCTTGAGTGATGATGCTTTATTTTAGGAGTAAGGTCTTAACTTGGCATTAATGTGACAAAATGTGGATTAAATATATGCACACCAGTGTTTCTCTTACAAGAAATGAAGAAAAAGTATTTTGAGAAAACTGAAGATAAGTTTAACAGAAGTTCCTGTTTTTCCAAACAACAGAGCAAGTGGAACTTACATGCTGTGACGGATAAATGCAAAGTTTTTCAGACTGTGGTGATGGTCACTAGACAAGGCCATGGAAACAGGAGACCACCCATGAGGCAGTCTGGCCTGGGTACCCTACCCAAGTCGCAGAACACAGCCGAGCACTCTGGTGCCAGTACAGGAAAGCACACGAGCACTTAACACTCATGAGTGCTCCTATACCCGTGCTGGTGAAGTTACACAACCTCCAGCACATACATTTTGAAGAATGGACTGTGTCCCTGAAATAACAGCACACTGTAAGTTCAGTGCCCAACGGAATCTTTTGTATTTGCTGGAGGAAGATGAACCTGCTGTTGATATTGCCAAAACAAAATAAATTCCCCTTTTTCATAAGTAGGAAGAACAGACGCATCCTTCAACTCCTCTGAATTATTTTGAGGGAAAGAGTTCTTGTCTACTTCTGCAGAGCAATGACTTATGACAGTGTCTGTGATTGCACTGGGAGACACCTCTTGGAACCAGACGCTTAGGGCAGTGCAGGACTAAACTTCGAATATGGTTGGGGCAGATAATAAAAATATTACATTTTGTAAGAAGAAAAAGCATGCTCTAGGGTCTTTAACACCCACAAATCTTTGTTATGTATGAGACAAATTATATGAACTAATGCAAGAATTAAAAATAATTTTAAAATCAATTCAATGATGCTATCCCCTTGGATCATTCCTTTCTCGAAGTCAGAGGCCCCATGGACGAGCTAAGCTGAAATGCAGCTCTAGTGCACTGGGAAGTCAAGAGACTGTCGTCTCTCTCCTGTGAAGAAACACTGACCTGAAGGATGCAGGGCACCATGGCTCCTTCCTCTCTGCCCTGCCGGAGCCAAGAGATTTTGTTTTACAGAAGGAGAAGCCTGAAACTCCAACAGGGCTTGATAGCTGGAGACCAGCCTTTCCATAGTAGCCAACAGCCGTGCTTTTGAGGCACTGGGTTTCTTAATGCGTTCAGTTTGTAGGGATCACTTGAATTTGGTCCTCTAAGTATGAACTGTGGGAAAATATTCTTTAGATGATTTTTTTAGCTGCTATCTTTTCTTGCCTTTTTCTTTTCAAGTGCAAGCTTGTGTGTGACTAAGCGAATGAAAGAGAGGAGGATAAAGTAGTGCTGGGGACCATGCCAGAGCAGACTGACATGCAGACTGGACGAATGCCCCCCTGTTAGCATATCTTCTGACAAGTGTTTGTCCAAATATATGCTTCACATTTACATATTCCTTCAAATATGGGGTCTTCTGTCATACTTAATTAATGAGAAAAAAATGGCAAATGAGCATAGCCCAAGACTGAGGAGCAGTGTACTGCTGCTGAGGCTCAAGTCCTCTGCTGTCCACAGAGCTGAATACTCGCAATCTCACTTCTCTCGCTTTTCAGTCCAGACCTGTCAGGCGGTGGGAGTGCCTACTCGATCGGTAGCCATAATTAGGAGAATCAATTTTACGTTGTGATGTGGATGGTGGTTTAATGGGATGTATAGACTTACTTGTGCTAACTTTGTTTCCCCCAACCCACTACACTGTCATGGGAGTGAAGTGACACACATGCCACACATGGCTGTGCCCACAGTCAGTGAAGAGGCTCCCACTGAACTCAAAAGGCTTTGGATCCTGTTCTATCCATTCTGCCTGTTGTTTTCACAGTTTTCCCTAGAAATAAATAGTGAAGAAAGCATCAGTGAAGGGGTGGGAATATTGCAGGTCAAGCTGCTAGCTCGTGTATTTTCTAATCATGGAGTTTCTGTGCTGCAGAGCTAAATCAGTGATTAAAATCATGTCTCCAGACAAGTGAGCAACATTTGTTAGAATTTGTTTTCTTTCAGCTTTGGCTAGTGAAGAGTTTTCTTTCCATTCTCTCTCGCTGTGCAACACTTTCCATTCAGTAAATTGTTGTCTTGCTGCAGACATAGCTATGTCCCAAAATAGCTTTATTCTTGAACTCATGTTTATCAAAACAAGTCTTTGCAGAAACTACTTTAACATTTTTTCCAACTCCGGTAGCACATAGTGGACTTTTTCAGTCAAACCTAGAGCAAATATCTTGAAAGGGGCACTTCATTTTAATTAAGCTACATAAGATTGCATTTCTAAACACTCCAGCACTGAATCACTTACTGGAACATGGTTATTACTTACTGCAAAGCAATACTGTAGTCCTTTTCAGTATATACATTTGTGCATCAGAGTAACACCTAAATAAATTAATCACATAGCACAGCTGTCTAGCTAATGATTAGAGGCTGCGGGACTGAGTCAAGGAAAAAGCAATGTAAAAACTGCCCCTAAACTTTACCTGATCACTTGTAAACATGATTCAGTTTCTCTTTGAATTCTATGGGTTTGTCTTTCCAGAGCAGAAGAAAGTTATCTAGTAAATGTAAATGAAGCCAGAAATCAGAGGGCTCTTGTTAGTATTTGTGACGATACCAGCTGGACTAAAATTGAGCGCATGGGTCTAAAGATATTATTTTAATTTCTTACCCCCGGGCTGCAGACGTCTGAATAACGCTGCAATACTAGAGAGTCTTTTACATAGAATATGATTAGCTTTTCGCAGAAAACTATATAATCTTCAAATATATTTCTGTTTTCTGTGTGAAAGCAAATAGTTGAGGAAAAGTTGGTCAGGTGTGTAGAATGTTTTTCTGGCCTTGGAGAGCTGGGCTCGATGCAGACTTCCAAACAGGGCAATTTACTGGTGTGGCTGAAAATGTGGTAGGTATTTTGCTGTCTCACTGGGATATTTTTTGACTGAGATGGATATAGCATGGTTAGATGCGCACTGCTATGTGGATGAGGGATGCATACCTGCCCACTTAGAAAGGCCATATCACAGTTCCCATGTTTTTGCGCTCTTTGAAGTTACGAGACCTGCCAACATATTTCAGCCCATTGCTTGTGTCTGAATTGTTCATTTGGAAAACCTGATATTTGCAATTTGGTCTCATAATTGTTTGGATTGGATGAAGTAACTTATAAAATTCATGCTCTGTTTCTTGTTTAAATCAGTGCAGCTTTTTCAATCAGATTTCTAATGAAATGAAGAAATAGAAATTTGCTTTTATTTTTTCCCTTTTGGCGAAACATTCTTGCCAACAGATTAGCTGGCAAGAGCGTTTATGAGGAATTAACTTAAGCACATGCTTAGATTCTGTTCAGCAGCTTACTTAAGGCCAAAATTTCACAAATACTTTAGGTATTTCGTTTGGCAAGCAAAAATCCAAAGATGCATTTTCAAAGGTGTCTAGGCAGGTCTAAATCTTGATAACTGAATACAAAAATAACAATTCAATCAAAGTTTTAAAAATAATTCCACAATAATCATTCAGGTAGGTAAAATCTGTTCTTGAAGTGTGTCTATATATATTTGAAAATGCTTTTGTCAGCCACATCATCGGGTTAATTTCAGCTGTAATACTGAGATTAGCCATCATTTCTTTTATTATGTAACAGGGATTTTTTTTGTTTGTTTTATATAACGCAAGAAACTCCTGAGATGTGGTACAAGATTTATTGAGTTTCACGTGAAACTGGAACTAAAGCCAAATAAGGGTATTGAGCACTGCCTCAGGGTAGCACTCTACAAATGCTAACTCATTTGACTTCAATGCACATACATAAAGTCAATTAAAAGATAATGACTATTCTGATTTCAAAAAAGTGGAAAACCATATAGGTACCCAGTGCCACAGAAGTGGAACTGTGAACAGAGAAATACCTACTTTCCTGTCCTAAGTGAGCACCACAAGTAATATCATCAGTTGTACCTGTTTGTTCCGCTCTCAGACCGCGAACCAGTGTCTCCTAAAATGAACTTTACTAAAAGAAATGGAAACGATTTTAGTCATTCAGTTTACTTCAACCAGTTCCCTTTGTAGTAAGCTCGTTATGAATTTACTGTTAAATAAGTAGATTTTCCTAGCTGTGATCAGTTACAATAGTAATATGATTTTTGCTTGTTTTCTGGTTGGATCAAAACGCAGATGCTTCTGAAGCATAATTACCCTTTATTTCCATAAACAGTACAGAGGAAGTTTCAAAATCAGTAGAAATAGAATTTGAAAAGGGTGTAAATTGTGATGAAATTAATGCTTTTTAGAACGTTGACATATAAGTGTTTGGAGAATTGATGAATATATTTTGCATTTCTAATAATTTATATGAAAAAACAGTCTACGGGTTCACAGTTCTATATTCATAATAATGGAGTTTCAAAGAGTGAAGAGGACAGCTTTTTTTTTTCCTCTAGGTGGAACATCACTGATGTATTTATGTTACTTTTGAGTGCACAGTACAGTGACATACAGCTGTTAAACGCATATCATGGACTTCAGTGGGAGTTGATAACATATAGCACGTATCAGAATCATACCATTAATTAAAATATTTTGTAATTATAATTAAAATTAATTAAAATTCTTTTAATTTCTAGCCAGAGCACTTCATCCCTTCAGGGTAGGGGCAAAACACCAGAATAAGAGTAAGATCTCTGATTTCAGGATGGGAAGGTGTTATATAAGCAAGACAGCAGATGTGTGGAGCTACTGGAATGAAAAGAAATATTGCTGCATTGCAGTAAAAATTTCTGTCATTTTTAAGTTTTGCCTTATAACAAAAGAAATACGTGCTGGCCTCTTTCCTAAAATTTTCTGGAGGTGTGTCCTCTCTAATGACAGTATATGTCCTTATAGACAATTTTTTGCCTTGAACAGAGGGGTGGATAAAGAATGGTAAGTCTAGCTGCTTACCACTCAGCTCTTTCTTTTTCTGAGATTTTTCGCTTACACCTAACACTGAAGCATGATCTAAGCATTTGGTAATGAGATTAAATCTGAATCTTACAATCTAGAGAAGAATCTGAAAAAAAGAATTTGAGAGAGACCCATTTTGATGAAGCACTTGTTTAAGTAGCATATTTTATTCTGCGTGGAAATCTACAGAAGAAATACTTCTCTCTTTTGTACTTGAGTGTCTGGAAGGTAGATGCCCAAGTCAGCACTACTGTCCCAGATTTGCTTCACTGCTGCATAGGTCATCTCATCCTTAGATAGTCGTCTAACATAAGTACCTCATTTCTCTGTATTGACAATTTTGGGTAAAGATCTTCTTATGAACAATCTCTCTTCTCATTCTGGTGATCCCTAACGTTCAGCATAGATAAGGTCCAAATTAAAACCTTAAGATAACATTATCTTTGCAATTTCTTAGTGTGGTACCAATACTTCACATGCAAAACAATAGACCAGAAGATCTCTGTCGGGCCTGAGAATTTCTGGAGACACTTTTAACGTCAAGCACAACTGAAAAAAACCTGTAGAACTGATCAAATTCCAGGGTGTAGGCGTGGACTCTAGTTTTCAGAACTGCTTGCAAACCATTAGTCCATGTGTTTTAGGAGTAGACAAAAGATGTTGCAGCAGATCAGTGCTCTTTCTGAAAGTGTTTCACTGAGAGCAAAACTCAGGCAGGGATACGCCAAATAAAACTACATCAATTTAAAAAAGAAAATGCAGTTTTGATGTGGCTGAAATATTAATTCTTAATCACAGAAGAAGACAGCTTCAATTCAATATTTATTTCATGTCATAAAGAATACGTTCTTATATAAGAATTTCCTCTGTTTCCTCCATGTGGGTTCCAGGCCACAGGGAGCTTGTTTACATCACGTATCTGGAAGGCTTGCTCTCTTATGTCTGCATTTCTTTAGTATGCCCGTTGGCACGATACGTCTACGTAGATCTCAGTTCCGTTATGTGACCGCATGCTGAGCCCTCCTTGCATAGCTGGGACTCTTGCTTCTACTAATTCATTCTTAAGAGGAAAGAAAACCTATTGGGTAATTATGGCAATGGGACACTGGGAGGGAATTTAAAGAATCTTGGCAAATAACACGTCATTACTGTAGGCTCCAGAAGGATGTTTTCATAAGAGAAACCTGCAGGCGATGCTACTCTCCTGCACCTGCTTCTTCCCAGCTCAATTAAGAAACAATAGGTTTTGTTGTATTATACCATTCTTTTATTTCCTTGACATTGGTAAGGAAAAGGCTCAGTGGCTCTCCCTGCTTGAAAGTCAGTGCCGTGTATGTTCTTGGGTTTGGCCGCTCGTGCGCTCTGCTGTTCAGACACATGACTTTCCTGGACATACACACCGGACAGTCAATTTTCTCAGTCTCATTTCTACTTCTTTATATAAGGACTATACATTTCAAAGCTGTTTCTAGTTACAAGTTAAATGCAAAAATATAAGCACCTAGAAATGACTGAAGTGTTTGAATGAACAGGACCTGTTACTAGCTCCCACTGGAGCTGTGAAGGTTTTTCTGCAGAATAGCTTGTTTGATTTGGATTTTGATCACCTGAGTTTGTAGATTTTTAGTTTAAATTTTGAGTTTGAAAAACAGTAGTCTAAGACTCTGCCAAAGTCATAGTCTTTCATCCAGTTTCACACTGAAAACACACAATATTGCTCATATAGCTTGATTACAGAACAGATGTCTAAATAAGTATAGGTTTGTTTTGTATGGGTTTGAATCTCACTTGAATCTTCCCACAGGCCTGAAGTTCAAGCACACGAGCCCAGAGGTAGACCAAGCTCAGTTTTGCTGCAAACAATTTCCATGTTTCTAACTGAACCTAAGCTGGGCCTGGAGGATCGATATTTTCTATCGATCCCACAAAACACAAATTTCCTGAATTTATTTTCAAAACACTGACATTTGAAAATTTTTACTGAATTTCTGTTTTTATTGATACACAGAATTTCCAGTGCAATGAAGCTATGTTTGAGGCCGTAGAACAGCAAGATCTGGATGCTGTTCAGATTCTTCTTTATCAGTACACACTGGAGGAACTGGACCTGAACACACCAAACAGTGAGGGACTAACTCCTTTGGATATTGCTATTTTGACAAACAACGTCCCTATTGCTAGGACCCTTCTACACGTTGGGGCAAAGGAAAGCCCACACTGTAAGTAAAGAACACAAATTCAATTGACTTAGAGAATTGTCTGTAGGAGATTAGGTTTGCTGCTGTTTTGGGAAATTAATTACATTACACACAAAAATCAACTGGTTTTATCATAAAGATGATTATACCAGCAATAGTACCACAGTGCTGGAGGAGATTTGCAGCAATTTCTCCTTGTTGAATGTGTGCTCAGTTGATCGTTTTTGTTCTCCGTGTCAGACAGATACACACCTGACAACTCAGGTTGAGCTTCTAATGTGATTAACACTGGGGCAGCTGAGTTAACATCAATACTGAGAAAAAAATCTTAAAAAATATGGAAACAGGAACTGAGTGAGTGATTCAAAGATCATGGTCTGAAATATGGTGTTTGTCATCAAAAAGGAAAGGACGATGGGTTGTCTAGACGTTGGTTTATTTTGATTATCCTTTTGATTTTGGCTATGCTGCCTTCAGGATACAGGTTGTGTTGAAATCTATCATTTCCATTACCACAGACTCCTCACACCTAGTCTTCAAATGGCCTAAAATCCCACTTAAATTAGAATTTCAAAGTTCTACAGAACCAGAGAAAATCTAAGCCCAAAACAGACCTTCTCACTTTACTGGAATACCAATATTGCTTATAACTACATATTGTAGTTATAAAACTTTCCTTTGTATTCCTTCATGGGCATTTTTATGCACAATTTGTGGGTTAGAAGGTGACTTACCAACCCAATTAATCAACCATATACCATGACACAAACTCTGACGCCTTACTTGTGTCTAAAAATACACCAATGTATGTGAATTTGTTTTAAACTGTCAATGCCTATATTTAGGACATTCCCAGCAAGGCTATAATGAGACTGTGTTTGAGGGGTCCGGCCACTGCAGACTCTGCCATTAATTTGAAGTTAGTTAAATTAACAACATTTAGTGCTGGCATGTCAATCTCAGTGCTCCAGGAAATTGCACCTTGAGGCTACTAACATTGCCAGTTTTTTCACTGGAGAGTGTGTGTGCATGTGCGTGTGTGTGTTGAGTTTTTTTGCCAGACCCTCAGTGTTGGTACACCTTTATTGCTTTTCTATGTCCACAGCACTTATATTATCATTTATTCTGGCCTCCTTTAACCTTCCCTGGAGATTTTTGCATAGTGTAGCTGCTCAGTGAAAAGAGTTTTTTAGTTTTATATTTATTTGTTTATTTTTCTGTCATGGTTCATGACTGAGGCTTTAAAAAAAAGTGTGACAGCATTTAGAGTACATGATTGACTGCTGAAGCAACATTCATTAACCATGACAAATCTAGAGGAAAACACAGTCTTGAGTGTTCTAAACAGCAGTAAAAAAGACTAAACTAATTTTTCATTGACC
>VYZM01004702.1:1907739-1950841 GCA_013398915.1 Dromas ardeola | reverse complement strand
GTAAAGCAGTGGAACAGGTTGCATAGAGTGGCTATAATGCCTCCATCCTGGGAAGTTCTCAAGACCAGACTGGGTAATGGCCTCAGTAACTTGGTCTGACCTTGTAGCTGACCCTGAGAGTTTTTTAGTTTTATATTTATTTGTTTATTTTTCTGTCATGGTTCATGACTGAGGCTTTAAAAAAAAGTGTGACAGCATTTAGAGTACATGATTGACTGCTGAAGCAACATTCATTAACCATGACAAATCTAGAGGAAAACACAGTCTTGAGTGTTCTAAACAGCAGTAAAAAAGACTAAACTAATTTTTCATTGACCTCATCTGTAAATAAATGCAGTCTGATGGCGAGCAGGGGCAATCATAAATTAGTATTCATTTCCTGTAATTAATGCAAACATGCCTATGAACACAGAGAATATGAATATATAACCACCTCATTTCCATTTCAAAATATACCCACCAAATTTCCACTTCACTTATCTTGATTTTTAGTTTTTCAGATTGAAATAATGGATGAAGCATTCTCAATAAAAAGCAAATGATTGTTTGTTTTGGGGTTTTTTACCTTAAGGGTTTACAGTTGCTACTTGAGCGCAAAATGTGAAAAGTTATTTTCAGCACTCAAAACAAAGGTTCACAGCGTCTTTGTACGTGGCTTCATTCTTGTGGAACTGATAGCAGTCACTTTCTATTTTCTCTAGTCTTTCTGCTTTGCATTCTGTACTTAACCAACCCTGTTAGAATGAAATCCATTCCGTTTGTATGATCTCAGGGCTACAAGAACATGATCCAGCACCCAGCGGGAGCGTTTTCATTTCTCTCTGGTGGGCAGTTGAGCAAGACTTCCCCAGGCTGAGTGGGAGGGGAGGGGATTTCAAGGTAAAATTCTGACTCACCCCAATTTTGGGACAGGGCGCAAGCATCTCTTAATCTCACTGGGAGTGCATAGGACAGATGCACAGATCTGGAAGATTGCAAGGTAGAGGAATTCCCCATTCCAAGTGCACACAGAAAGCTTCCTACAGAGAAAGCTCTTGCTCTTCCACTGTATTAGCCCTAGTGATCCAGCTGAACTCTCATCATAGTCCCTAACCTGCTGCTGTAAAAAAGAGGATCTGGAGAACAGATAGCTTCCATCTGTATCACCTGGATTTCTGCCTGGAATAGGAAGAACAGCAGATAAAGCAATAGAAAGTAAAACTATGATCTTCTTTTCCACATGGAGCTCAGACTGCATAAATCTTAACAGGAACCCAACGTCCCTTAAACACAAAGTAAGTACGATCAGAGAGTACAGCATTTAAAATATTAATTTAAGGCAAAGTCCACTGTGTTATTTTCTCAGCTACACGTATTCATCACATACTCATGGGTTGGCTTGGCTTATTCATGTGAACCCAAATGAAAATAAGATTAAAATTTCCAGTGGCTGATTGGACGTATTTCCAAGACCTGACAACTGTGCATCAAAATCTTGATTAAACAGATAGAGCCAGATCCTTAGTGAGAACTTGAACCAATGGCAGTTCTCAATCACCTGAAGTTCTGGCACATAAAATCTCCTTTCTCAGTCCTGTTGTGCTGTCAGATGTGTTGCATGCTTATTATAGGCATGGATCCAGGAAACTGTATCACCTCTGGCCTCCCAGTAAACAGGCAGTTTGAGGATACCGGCAGATTCCAGGAAGCTTGGCCATATGTCTCTGATGTCCATATGAAGAATGATCAAACTTCAAGAAGGATGGCTTCAAGCCAGCTTCTGAAAGCAAAGTCTTAGAGACAAACATTCTTCAAAAACAACCTTTTGGATGTCAGAAGCGTTGAGTAATTCTTTGCGCGCCTCCTGTGGCTTTAAAGATCCCATGGCACTTTTCACAGTAATATGTAGGGTTATTCTTAGACTCTGCTACAAACTTTGATTGTGATATTGTTATGACAGAGGGCAAAAGTTAAAACAAGAGGTTCAGACTGGATAAAACAAACATCTTTTTCACCACAAGTACAGTAAAGCAGTGGAACAGGTTGCATAGAGTGGCTATAATGCCTCCATCCTGGGAAGTTCTCAAGACCAGACTGGGTAATGGCCTCAGTAACTTGGTCTGACCTTGTAGCTGACCCTGTTTTGAACAAGAAGGTTGGGCTAGAGAAGGTTCTTCCCAATATGATTTGTCCCATAATCCTATGATTCCAGTTTAGGAATAACACATTCATTTGCACAGGTATCTTCGCTCATGTGGTGTTTTGATGCCAAAAACTTGTCAGTCTTGATCCTTTATATGGTACAGTTTGATGTTTTCAGAAATGTCGTTTACTCCTGGCATATGCAAGTGAATGACCAGTGCATCCTGTGCAAGGTTCATGCTGTTCTTGTACAAACCTTAGGGAACCCAAAACCCTGGTTATGCCCACATAGCAACTGCCCATCATTGCAAAGAGCAGCTGCTTGTGCTAGGGCAGTGTTTTCAGTAAATAGGGGCCTTTTAAATTAAGACTATCTCAGAGCTCTTCTGCAAAAATACCTGACACCAGAGAAAAGTTGTTTTCTATGATTTCAGAATTCCTTCTCTTGTACGCTTTTCCCCGCATATTGAATTCTAGATCAGCGGTTGCATTTCTTTTCAGATTAAACACCTTTACAAATCCTATTTTCTAAACTGCAAATACTTGGAACAATTTCAGGCTAAGAGCAATTCTGAAAATGGGGTTTGATTCACCACATTTCACTGTATAATCAAGGGGCTGGTTTAGGGTAGTCTTGTGCTAAAGACTTGGGCTAAAATTAAACCTATTTTAGTTTGTAAGCTATGTGATCTTAATTTTCACCTTTATGTAGCACACAGAAGTTCATACAGGCAATCTAAACTGATAAATGTCAAATGAAAATTATTCTGAGCACTGGAGAAAACCAAAATCTCCATGTGTAAACTGCTCGCTACCTGCGCAGTCTGGCAGAGGACTAATTAGATCTTACATGGGCAAAACTGAGACACAAAGAAAACCTGGAAAGAGATCCTTTCTATACCAGCCATGGCCCTTAAGCACAAAACTCTCATTCTTAACTGTGCCAATTAGATCTCTCTCTGCCTGTAGAGATTTATGTATTGTATGTATTTATAACCAGTGCAACCTTCTTTTTTTGTATGAAATCTTATGGTATTATGGCAAAGTAGGGGTTGGATAGAAACCATATGCTTTATTATTTTAGTTTGCTTTTAATATTCCACCAACTTAAAACATATAGGCAATTTCAGTATAATTAAGCTACTTTTAAGTATATGAGATATACTGGACGATAAAATTTACTCAGTTTATTCATTCATAAGTGGCCAGATCCTCAAGTGGTATAAATTGGCATGCCCTAATCCACTTGATGACAAGGCTGGAAGGTGGAATGTTCAAGGATTTGACCTTACATGTGTTATACCAGAATGAGTAAGGCCAGAATTTTGTCAGGTAAGTCCGCCAAGCGATTACTTACTTCTCCCTTTTCTTGGTAGTTGTTAACATGGAAAGCAGGTCAGTGCATCTGAGTACATTGGTCCAGGAAGCACAGCAGCGAGTTACTGAATTGTCTGCCCAAGTGACGAATGAAGGCCATGGTACAGACAACACAGAAAAAGAGAAGCAACTAAAAGCATGGGAATGGAGATACAGGCTATACAAGCGCATGAAGGCAGGCTACGAGCATGCCCGTAAGTAGAAGAAAGTAGCTGCAAAATTCAAGACAAGAACTCTACAACTGAGAACGCTCTGCCTTTGTTGAGCAAAGATGCTGTCACGAACTTATCCTCACAGCACTGCTGTGATGCAGACGAATGTTAGGGTGGGGAAACTGAGGCATACGACCAAATGGCCCTCCCAGAAATGAGAAGGAAATTGATGTTAGAACAATAGAGGACCAACTATCTGAGAGCAAGAAGCACACAGCTCCTCTAGGAATGTGCTGCATAAAATTGATGAGACCTCCAAATGCTTGGTTCAGGATCTAATGATTGTCCTGCTTATTTCTCTTCACATTTACTCCTGGATATCATTTAATGTGCTCAGAGTTTAAAATAGGATAATTAGAAAAGAATATATGAATAGGGAGGAAGAAGGATGGGGATATTGGCCTTTTTTCAGTTGTAATTTGATTTAAAAAAAAATAATCTGTTTTAAAAAACTGGGGTTGTTCTAAACTTTTGATCAAACAATGGAATTTCATTTTGCATATAAAAATTTTGAAAACTCAATCTTAATTTTGGCATCCACATTTAACATTTCATCAGCGCAGTCACAGATTGGGTCCCTTTAAGAAGTTGTACAAGTGAGTCTGTACCCAAGTAAACGTGAATTTGGCCCGATGCAAAGGAGTAAACAGGGCTGAATTGTTTTGCATGTAGATCTTTTAGCTGCTTCCTATTCAATGAAATACAGTCATTGCCATTAACATTTTTACAACCATATTTATATAAATGTACTTACAAATAATTTTCTCAAATTTATTGTATTCTAAGATTTCTTCTTCAAGGCAGTGCTCCTTGTATTAGATACTAAATACAGGAAGTACAGCAGTAGTGTAAGTAAATATAATGATATTTTAAATCAATCCCAGCAGTAAGTCATAACTTTTTGTGTTTGATTTCTCAATTGAGTCTGATTGATTGATATTCTGTGAATTAAGCTTTTTTATTTTTATTTAAAAACAAAAAAGAAAAAAGATGTTAGATCTTAACTGACAAATGTATTTTGGAACTACTACACTAAAACATTTGTGGAATTTGCAATTTCTGAATCACAATAATGTGAAAATGTTTTCTGTTATTTGATAAATTTGAGTTTGTTAGTGAAACCATAAAGGTTTAATTAGCTCTTTGTGGTTTTGTCCTTTCTCTCTCCTCCTACCCACTCCAAGAGATTTATAGGGGCTTTTCATTGACATAATTAGCATGAATCTGTTTTATTGGGTTACATATATGCAGGAAGATATTTTTAACCAAATGGAGCCAAAAACCATGATAGAAACAAATGGTGTCTGCAGGATATTGTTAGCAGGGGCACTAATTAAAATGCTCAAAAGGCAGAGAACACAAACACCTACAACCCAAAGCTCACAATTGCAGGGTGATTTTCAGTGGGTTCTTTGAAGACTCAGAAACATTGTTTGAATAGGATTTGTTGCGCTGAAGAGCTGATGTTTTCTCTTCTCTCCCAGGAGCCCCTGAGGCGCCAACCAATGTCTGTCTCATGGTAACAAGCAGTACATCACTCACTGTCACCTTCCAAGAACCTCTGAGTGTCAACTCAGCTGTGGTGACCAAGTATAAAGGTACCGGATTTAGATATCTTTCATTTACCTTAACAATATACAGAAATTTGAGGGCTAAGTGACAAAGGCATTTATCTACAAGAGATTATATTATGTTGTTAATAATGTTTGAATTTAATTATTTCCCAGTTAATAGCTGTAGAAGTGGAATTTTCTTAAAAGATTCCCCAAAGACAAAATTTTTATTAAAAAAAGAAAAAAAAATTAACCAAAAGCTTTCTCCCTGAGTGCTTTGAAGAAGTTTGCTTGACTTACTGTGGTTAGGACATCGCCTCAATGACTGGGTTGAGATGAGTTATAAAACACAAGCTAACTTTTGGTGCCTGTGGGCTCCTGAAACCATGTGTATCCTTGTAAATGCCAAACCCACACCACCATTCCTTAAAGGAATGCCTCTGGAAGCTGAAACTTTTGGCAGCGGCTTCATACAGCCCAACTAATTAGCTATTCCAGGGCTGCCACATCATTCTTGGAAGAGCAATACATTTGGGGTGGCACCAGTTAGTTGCAAAGTGGAATGAATAGGAAAACGCTTCCATCTGAATAGCGCTGTTGAATAGAAATGGATTCAAAACAGAATTTCTGTTCCACAGGAAATTCCAACATTTAAAAAAAAAAAAAGTTTTATTGAAGATTAGAACAAAAATGAGAAATTTTAAAATTTCCTGTTTAAAGGAACTTCCAGGTTTTCTAAAATGCTTGGAACAGTAAGTTCTTCAGTGTGAAGTGCAGCAATCCACAGGCTCCTTCTTCCACTGGGACTCTGGTCCTTCCACAGGTCAAAGGACTGAAAAGCACTGTTCTGAAGATCTGAGGCCTTCTTTGCCCAGCCCAGGGGAGTCAGGAAGTGGGGAGTCTGAAAGTCTTTTCCTACTGTGTCTCCCTTAATGTTTCCTGTTGTGTTTGTTTCTTTGTATTAATAATTAAAAACTCATTTGAGAGGTACCTGAGCCTTGGCTTTCCATACACGTAGAAAGAACCATAATGGTTGTGTTGTGGGGCAGCCTATTTCATGTTTCCATGAGTGGGTGTCGCAGGGATTGCTTCAACAGGAGGGATTCAGAGAGCCCAAGGCCATCACGGGTGTGATAACTCATGGAGCTCTTCTGAAGGTGGGACATGCCGGTGCACAGGCTCCACTGGCATCAGGCACAAGCACCTAAAGGATTGCAGGAGTTTATTTTGGAAAAGGCAGATTCTCTCTTTCTTTCCTCCCCCTGCTTCTGGTTAGAGATTCCAGTCGTCACTGGCTATGCCCAGTAAGAATGTTTTTTCCAGTGTAAGAAAAAAACCCAACCTCCTAGACATCACAAAGCCATCAAAGTGATTCCATTCCTGATAGCCTCAGTAGAAGGGTAAATTACTGTATTACACCTAGTCAGCTGTGCAGTGCTGCAGGAAGTGTGATTTTCAAAAACATCAAAGACCTTTAGAAGCCTAAATCTAATTTTCAGCAATGGGTTGGGTTGCCAGGAAACTAAATTTCATTTAAGGGCTTTCTACTGCCTGATTTACTTGTGAAAACGATACTTGGGCTCCTAAAACACTTAAGTTCACCTGAAAATATCAGCCTGCTCTCTGTAATACGCGTATTTTAAACAACTGTGAAATATTGTCCACGCTCTAATTATAATGATTGTTGATATTTTCACAGTAAAGCGAATTCCCAAATAGAATTGAGTTTTAAAAATAATGTTCTAAAGGTTGTCGTATTTTTGTCTTATGTGTTCATTTGGGATGAGTCTGTTTTGCACTGTGTCAATTTTGTCCTCTTTTTGGTAAGCACAACGTTCAGAGAAATTTAATCCAACTTGACCTAAGTTTCTAATCACCTAGGTGGCGTTGCCGTTGTATTTTGAATTACCCTCACTGGTGATCATTTTATGCTTTATCAAGTTGACAGTTAGTTTTGCCAGAATGTTCTTTTTAAATCCTTTATCCCAGGAGACTTGCATATTTATGGTTAGATAAAAAGAAAGATCATTAATAGCTCCTTTTGGTGGCTTTCGGGAATTAATTAAGCACTGGTTGTAGAATTGTTTATTACATTATGGAGTGAGATTCTTTGTGCCAGTTTGAGGGGTCATAAAATGAACCTTTCAAATGATCACTTGCAAGAATGATTAGAACCAGCTAGCAATTACTAGCCCTGAAAGGAGAGCTTGATAACATTGTCTGAGGATCTTTTTAGTCAGACATATAAACCTCCTATCCAGAAAAACATACAAGCATTTTGCTAATTCAGGGACAAAAATAAGCTGTTAGGTTGGGGTTTTTTCCTCTCAATACTTTACCATTTCTTTTTCTAAGCAAATTAAAATTCAGGAGCATTTGCAGCAGTGTTTAGGGAATACCTGCTCATTAACAGAAGCTAATAATGTTCTTTTCTCCGGACCTGAATTATAGGGGATAAAAACTGACATCAATTCTGTTCAGTTTAGTTTAGTTCCCTAAAAACATTGAGAAACTGCCAATCCCTTTTTTCTGTCTCATCTTTTTTTTTTTTTTTTAAATACATATTTTTCCAAAGCTTTATTTGCCCAAATGTCATTTAGAAACCGGGCTTGGAACATTATCTAACTGTCTGCTATTTTCCTGTGTGTGATCTTTTCCCTTGTTAGCTGTATAACTTACAAATAATAATACAGGAGAATAATACTTTGCACTCACTCTCTAACCACTAAAACCATCTCACTTCATTAGGAGATTTAATTTTAACCACACACGGTGAATGGGTATTGACGTTGGTGTCCCAGCTGGATGGCAGTTCAGTGACTGCATTCTGTGGAGCCATTGCTTTAAGGAGCCAGAGTATTCTTTACTTCCTCTCCTGGATTGTTGTTTAATGTTGCAGGCACCATCCTAATGGCTCCCTTCAGCTTCCCTCCAGAGAAGGCTACAGCGCGGTGGTGGCTGACGTGAAACGATTCCTATGTATAGTGTAACTTAGTAAAGTGTTTTGAGGCTGGAAGCAGACAGGCATGACATAAATCAATAATAACAGTAATAATCTGCTCCATGCTAGAGAAAGATTCAAAGCCAGAGACACCTCACCCCAGCCAGTTTCAGGAAGGATGTGAAGCATCACTGTAATATTGAGAAGAAAAACCCCTGCCCTTGGCTAATTGTGCCCTAAAGCTAAACTTCACATCCCATCATGGATATACTTAAGACCTGCTTTAGTTTTACATCTTTGAAAACACAATCAAAACGTTCCACATAAATATACAAAATAACTTGCTACAGTTTGAAGCTAAGGTGAACCTTCTGCTTACGCCGTCATATTGTTACTGCATGATGTATTTTTATCCTAGAGCTACACTACTGTGACTATCGTGATGCAAAAAATCCCAGCAGCAACAGAATCCAGACAGCAGCACTTGGGTCCCAGTAGAGCCAAGTATTAAGTGCTTGTAGGGCTTTTAAGAACTGTTGTCTTTCACTAATTAGCCTTTCTAGGCTCACACGTTCCACACAACACATACAAAAAGCAGGGTTTTTTAAAGAACAAAATTATAAGTAATGGTAAGTAATTTTGTTGCACTTAGTTTCTGTGCATTTTAAACCTGATTATTATTTTGTTTTTACAGTGAATAAGTACCAGTAAACCTCCTCTTATTGTTTTCCCCCATCCATTTCCCAACAGAAGTAGTCATAATATTGCTGTGACCCCCAAGTATAGGATAAGGAAGGAAAATGGACACAGTGCTGATCATTACCTACTGGAAAGGATCACTATGCAAGGGAAAATCTCTGTTTATATTTTATTTACAATTTTTAAACAAACATCTATATCCCCTTTTGGAGAAAAAATGAAACAGCTTGTATAACCACAGTTGAGCTAATTTATTTAAAAGCCTGGAACTATTTATGTTTGAAGAGAGAGGAAGAAAGAAAAAACTCTGGGCCATGTCTGATGTAGCAAACCGAGCTGATCTTCTCTCTGTTTGGATATAGCTGTGGACTTGGATGCCAAGTTAGTTTCCAGATAGTGATGCTAAGTTGTCTAGGCCACTTTAGCCCTTGTTACCTTTTTGTTTAGTTTCTTATTTTAGCAGAATATTTCATGTTTGTCAGGTCTGCCCAGCTGCCTTCTAGGATTTCTGTTGGGTGGAGAGAACATTTATTTTCTATGTCAGTGTAGCTCTAAAAAAACCAACACATCAGCTTAGATCAAGAAAGAAGGAGTTACGTCTTGCTTAAATTTTGACAAAAAGTCACTCCCTGCCTCCCTTCTTTCAAGGCAATTTGTGGTTCATTTCAGCATTTTTTGCATGAGAATAATTTAAATTGTCTTTAAATTGCTGGTTCAGTCCTAGCTAGATGTGCAGTAGCCAGAGCATGTTGCTATCACATGGTTGCACGAAATGGGTTGGCTGTAGACAAGTACCTTTGTCCAGGAGAGGCTGGTGCAATTTGGTGTTAACATTGGAAGTCTCAGCTAAAGGATGAACGGGGCCGCCTTTTTGTTAAGGGTCAGGACCTGAGATCATGGGATGAGGAAGCCGCCAGGTTGGGCCTGTATGATATATGTTCTGTAGCTCAAAAAATATCTGTATTGGAGATTCTCAGTTGACATCTCACTGTGTCAATGGAAATTTTTCATTGAAAATTTCAATGTGAAAAACCCTCGAAGATTTTACAAAAACAATCTACAAATTTTCTGTGATTCTGCATGTTTTATTCTCAGGGGTAAACCTTTCCCAACCAAATAATCTTATCATTTTGCGTGGGCTTCTGCTTGTTCCTATGAGCACGTACAAACAGCATATACCATATGTTTTGTAGTTATGTGTTCAATTTGTCTATCAGTAGTTGACTTGCCATGTTTGATCAAGTTTGGATTTGTTCCACAGCAGTTTTCCTGCAGTGATCCTTGTAGTACTGTATGGGGGGGTTGACTCCAGACATTTGGCTAGTCTCATAGGCAGAGCTTACACAAAGACCTAAATACATATACATATATATATATATATATGACATCTCCAGCTTTTTTCTCCACTTTAGTGGCAACTAACTGTTCACATAGCAGCGTCAGAGAAGAAAAGAGCAAGCCTGTGCTTTCTTCGATTTCTAGAAGAACTCTGGTTATGGAAATGAATGCTTGTAGAAGTGAATATTCAGTATGAAAATGCGGTGCTTTAATATTAATACCTGTGCATCTTCTAAAGTAGATGCGATGTCACTGCTCAATCCTGTTCAGTCTATACTGGAATTAAGTAGCATTCTGCACTCAAGTTGATCTTCAAACCCTTTTCACTTATTATCCAAAGTTTCTTTGTATATTTTGTAACTCATTCTTTTTTTCCCCAAAACAGTTCTTACTCCATAAAAAGGAAAGAGAATACATTTCTTTGTAAGACATTTGAATTTATCCTCCTGAATAGGTGTGGTCTGATATTTTTTACAGTAGTTCATTTATGGCATTTTATTAGGTCTCCTGGGCACTTTATTTGCACATTACATTTTGGTAGCTAACGGGACTGTGCAATTTGACTTCTATTTTTATGCCTAGCAAGTACAGAAATGTATAAATGTTAAAACAAACCTTTCTATTTCTAGCTCCTCTCAATGTCTGTAGTATGTGTTGGACTTGCCATAAAATTTAAAAACTTCTATTTTTTAGATTTGCTACGTATTTAAAAGCACCTTTGAACATGGATCACATATTAAGTGATGGTGTAATTAACTAATGTAGTTGATCAGACACCAGTCAATCAATTCAATCATTCCTTCCTCCTGCTTTGTGTTTTATAAGGATTTTGAACAGCAGCTCAGGATGAAAGGCTCAGAGAAAGCCCAGACATACAGGCTCTGGTTCTGTCTGCCTTTGCTGTCTACGAAAAAAGGTTCCTATCATGATGTTGCTGAATTTTAGACATTGCTTTACCCTTTTCATTTGCTTTGACTTGCCAAGATTAATAAGTACTTTAAAAAATAATTTGTATGTGGCTAAGTGTTAATGTTTCCAGTTCATAGATACGACATAGAAGATGTGAATTTTTTATAGTCAGTGGCAGGACTGGAACTGACTTCAGTTCCTTCAGCTTCTGCCTCGAAGGAGGTTCCTGATTTAGCAGATCTTTGATTCCTGAGTTTGGGAATGCTTCCTCTCTGGAGATTTAAACAAAACCAGAATGTCTTCAGAGGGATTGTGGCAAAGTTTTCCTGCTCACCTCTTTGTCTGAAGTCTTCTCTGGTCCATCATGAACTTTTTCGGACCATTTACAAGCATAAAGAGTCTAAAACATAGTCAGTTTTCCTCTCCAACTAGAACATGATACTGTTCTAGTAATTAGATCTGACCCACAGAACTGATAAATTAATGTAAATTTGGAATCCGGCCTTTGGATCTGCTTCAAGCTCTTACCTCACATATCAAGCACAAATTGCAGGGTTTGCTGTTTTCATGCATGAGTGCCCAATTAGTTCACGCATGAACACCCAATCAATTTATGCATGAGCACCCAATCAGTTCATGCATGAGCACCCATTTAATTTACTAATGAACACCCAGCTGGTTCACACATAAGCGTCCTATTAACTTATGTCCGAGCACCCAATGACTTCACGCATGAGACCCCTCTTAGCTCCCGCCTCAGTACCGTGTTGGGCACATCTGTCAGGTTTCAGTAGCCAGGGGACCACAGCTGTGGGGGGAGGTCAGGAGATGCCGGGTGCTGGCCACAACTGGCACGGCTAGCCCTAAACGCGATGGAAAACCCCATCACTGAGTGGAACCCTGTGGTGGAGACAAGGGAAGTTGGGAGGAGGAAAGGGGGAGGATAGGGGTTTGGCTTAAGTTGAGCCTGGGAAAGGCAGTGGAAGGGTGTTCATTTAAATGTGTGTTTAATTGCTTATGTTTTCTTTTTCTCACTGTATTAATTGGCAATAAATTAAATTAGGTAAAAATTCCCCAAGTCAAGACTCTTTTGCCTGCAACACCTGGCTGCAATGCTAGGGAGAGGTGAAAGCTCTTCAAGTTACTGGAGGGATTAGTTTATAAAGAAATAAAAGTGCTAAATATAACTAATTAACATCTATGCAGCTAAGACCCTCTTTAAAAATATATTACAGGAGAACCAGAGGAAAAGCAGTGGAATCCCATTAAAGAGATTACTTGAATTAGGGTTTGTGTATTTACTTTCTTTGTTAACAGTGCTGTGCAGTGTTCTGGTTTGTCTTGTACATTGTGATAGATTACTTTTTCATTTGCATTTTCCCAACTGCTCATTATTAATTACATTTTAATATATTACATTTTGGGAAGAAGCTGAGCCTAACCCATGCCTGCTTCACACAAATAAGTAGTCCTTACGTTCATAAACTTCCCCACCGGCTTTGGTTACACAGATTACATGAGTAAAACAGACCCACGGGGAGCGGAAATTTGCAGAATCGGAGCCAAGCCTGTTATACCTTGCTAGGATGTGAAGCCTTTGCATAAGAACCCCATTTATTCTCCAATCCCTTTTCATGGTTCTAACGTGTATTTTCTCTGACTTTCTTTCCACAGCCAGAGTGGGATATGTTTGTCATTGCAGGGCTGAGACACAAATCTTGGCTGTTATTATAATCCATTGTGGCTTTTTAACCACTGGCCCATGTTGGAAGGCACTATGGACACACATGGCACCTTTTCTTAGTTATTATTAAATAGTTTTCTTTGTTATTTATAAAATGTTAGTAAGAAATTACATTTTCACTCACAGAAAGGAAAAAAGTTCCTTCTTGTACTGGAATACTAACCTTTTTACAAATGGATAAAGAATTGTTAGTACTTAGGAAACACTAATTAAATACTTGAAAGAAAGCAGTCAATATTTTTTTTATTTTATCTTCGTGAGAATTTTATTGCAATGCAATAAAAATAATATCTTATAAATCATTTATATAATGTAGATTGGCTATAAGATGAACTAGTGAAACCATGATCAAGCAAAGATGTGTCTTTGGCACCCAGCCTGCTGTCATAATGCTTCCCATAACCATCAAGACATAAAATAGAGTATTCTGCCCTGGGTCAGACGAACATCCAGAAACAGGGCCACAAGAAAGCTTCTTTAACATCATCAGTTATTATAAGCAAGCGTAAAAGGTAAAGGAGCCCACAGCTGTTTGGGAGGAAGCTTTACTGCAAATAAAGTATTTGATTATTAAAAAAATTCTCTGAAACAAGTATCATGAAGCTTTATAGCCATGAAGTTTCAAATGAAGATGTGCTCTCCAGGAATGCTGCTCTTGGTGCTCTTCTTGGCACTGTTCTGACTGTTGCTCTGATGAGAGGCCCTTAAACCTGCCCATAGCTCTTTCGCACCAAAACACAGCGGTGCTTTATTTACTTCAGGTGGACACGGTGCTGTGTGGTTTTGCATCTTTTTCATTCCTCTTCAGCCTTATTGATATTTCTACCGACCCAGTACAAAGAGCCTTGAATAAGTTTACAGAAATAACTGAAATAATAGATAAGATCCAAAATAATGAATGCTAGTATTTGGAGCAATTAGGAGCTCAGGTTTTAATTTAAGCAGTACCTAGAAATCCTAGTCCCAGGCCAAGACTACACTGTTTTAACTTCTGTGTTTGCACAGCAATATGCCTAAGTCACTTAGGCAGTGTAGTAAATCCCAGTTAGTCCCTAAGTAAACAAAAAAATTAGAAGTTCACCTGTCCCTTTTGTAAATACTGTGGCTTGTATCATATTCTCCCCTTCTACACTCTTATCAAGCAGAATGCAACCAACTCCAGACGTTCTAAGATAGTGTGCGTTTATGGATGGATAAATGCATGCAAAAAAAAGCAAATCCATGGGAACAAATACAGATTCCTCAGTGCCAAACATTTGGTTTTTGTAATGGAAGCCCTATGCTGGGATCTCCGTCAGTTCTCCCTACAGCTGGTATGACTTGTCTTTCTCCTATCATTCTGTGGAGAATTTCCAAACATGAGAGAGGCACAAACAAAGCCTGAATCCAAATCCGCAAAAACTGGGTTCCTTTCTTAATTCAGGCTGGAAAGAACAGTCCAAGGCAGCTGGTGGAGCTGACCAAATACTGCAGTGCTCTCCGTCGGAGCCGGTGATGCTGTCTGCGCCAACAAACCGATTCCTGCTTTTCACTAGCGTTCTACTCTCTTCATTTGTGTTATACTTCTAAATATTTGTTTAGGTACTTTTCATCCTGATTTCACTCACGTGAATGGCAGCGTTCAACATCCTTAAATCAAGATGCTAAGACATTATAAGTGTAAGTTATTAAAATTATTTCGTAAAGATCAGCAGGCAGAAAAAGATGGTGTGTGGTGGTTTCTGGTGCTAGTGCTCTCTTTTAGTTTTACATTTCAAGGGAAGCTCGCAATTATTTGTTTGGAGGGCCCTGGAAACACAAGCTGAGACCACAGTGTCCTTCAGCCTAGGCCCTGGACCTGGGGAGGAAGGGAAGGAGAGAGAATCCTTGCTGCTTAAGCGTGGGTTAAAAGCCATAGTGGCACAATGCTTTGCCCAAGCTCACATAGCAAGTCAGTAGCGGATGCAAGAATAAAACTCAGAATCCCACCTCAGCATAGTACTCTGTAGACTCCATCAACTTAGCAACAGAACTCATGTCCCTCAGTCTAATTAATCTACTCAGCTATTCAGTGAGTAATTTAAGTGCAAGCGAAAACAAATGCCAAGAGAAGGGACAAATTCTACTATGGCTCAGGCTATTTACTTGACTCAGGAGAAGGTGCTTTCCTGAATGAATCTACAATAGGGTCTGGAGGTGTTTTGTGCCTTCACTTTGTTTCTTGTCTGTCTGTCAATCTCTCTGATAAGCTGTTTAAGGCTTGCTTCGTATAACAGAGAGATCGCGAGTGGAAAAGAAACAGGTGAAAACAAACCTCTCCCTTTATTTTAAAGTGCATGAATTGAGTATTAAAAAAAACCAACTTGGCCACAAGTAGGTTACATAACTTAAGCCAGTCTAAAATTATGTGCCAGCAATTTACATGAGTTTTATGTAACTGTTTATACTGCTGTTTATTTAAAAATTACTACTTATCTTGGCGACCGCAGCAACACATCGTGCATTTGCTAGCTCTGGAATACAGGGCACCTTCATTAAAACACATAGTGACCAATATATTAAACACACAAAAAAACCCCTGCTCTGACATAACGTGAAGTGTCAGATGGAAAGCCGCAACAGCGAAGACATTCAGCGTTCACGACAAAGCAGGCCTTTGGGGTGTTCAGAACAGGACTGGAACATGCTCCATCCTTAATTCACCCAACAGCTTTCAGGTCCTTTACAGCACAGCTGGTACAGTCTACAGTCTACAAGACCAGCTCTTGTTCCTGGGCTCTTATAAAGGACCCTCTTCATCTTCAGGTTTTTATACTTGAGCATTTTTATATTCAACTTTTAAAGTCCTGAGGTTAGCTAGCCTTTTGTCCTTGCTTAAAGTCCCAAGTACTTTGGAGTTACATAAATGGTTGATATTCTTTGTTTACTATCAGAGCAGTCTCTCCCAGTGTTCTCTCTCAGAAAGTAGGCAAAGATTTAGCAAAATCTTCATGATGGGTTGCTCATGCAAAAAGTTACACAGCTTTATATCCAGGTTAATCACAAGGGTGAGACTGTGGATGTGTAGCTTTGTACTGGTACCAGAAAGAGCAATATATATCCCACAGAGCCAGAAGGTGTGAGCAGCACTGGCCTAATAAATGTAATATAGGCCATAGGAGTTTGTCCCTTGTTGTTTTGGGGCCTGCTGAGAGAACAAGATGCTCTGCCTCTTTCTCCTTGCATTCATCTTCCCACCTATAAAATAGGGACACCCGTATTCACATCCTTCTAAAAGGTTTAAAACCCAATGAATGAGTATAGTAGAGTATTATGTATTAATTTTAGACAACCATTTAGACAACCATTTTAGACAACCATTACGGTAGAAAGCTGAAATCTGGCAATGTATAGCAGGAGATATAAACTTAAGTGATAAATTACTTAAGTTGATTTGCATTTCTTTAAAACTACATCATTTCATCCTATTCTCACTTGAATCAGTAAAATCATGGGGAAAAAATTCTGTTGAAATCAAAAGTAAGCAAAGAATTCCAAAATTTGTTATGGGTTTCTTTATGACAGATATAATGAGTCAGAGAATGACATTCTGTCAAAAATAGCAATGCTTCAGTGCATCCTGTTGATATATTTTCAGTAGTATTTTGAAACAAGGGGAAAAAGAAGGCACTATTCCAATGCAGCTGCTCAAAAAATATTTATTTTTCAGTTATGGAAATTTTTATTGAAACTGAGGGGCAGGGTTTTTTCCAAATGTGAGGGTTTTAAATACATGTATTTGAAAATTGAATTTTGAGTAACTTTGTATACCCCATCTTTTTAGGTAAATATCCTTTAAAAGAGGGCTTCTCAATCATAATGATAACCATAACCTGATCCACAAGCTAATATCATATTCCTATGCTTTCAATTTCATGGGGCTCAGCCACCATAGGGTAAGCTAAAAAAACAAGCGCAAAATGCTGGCATTACTTGGCTGTATAATGAGAAGCACAGCTGGGCCTCAGCCTAGCAGGCAGTGAAGACTCGGCCGGTTGAGGGGATCAGGGGGGCACACAGCTCTCCTCAGGACCTCGTGAAGGGTCTGGCAGACTCGGTCGCTCTCCCTTGTGAGTAGTTGTCCTTCAAGGGACTGGGAGATCACGGTGTCACCCAGTGAGAGGATGAGGGCGTTTGCCCTGAACATGGGGTTTCACTAACAACATGAGTTGGAGCAACAGTTTGCCTTAGAACATCACAGCAAAGTTGTGATGTATTATTTCATATAAATCAGTTGTGTTTTATTATTTCAAAACCCAGTTCCTCACCTGCTCCTGAGATGGCTATATACGCAATGTCGGCTTTTCCTCCCCTTGGTAACTCAGCTTCTTTCTCGGAACTCAGTGGTTCTCGATTATTTCTGAGAACAAACTGCCATGCTGTTGCTAGTCATAATACTAGTAACATGGTGTTCCTGCTGCGCACACGCTTGCAAAGGTGTAGGATTACAATCCTGTCTAGATTAAGGCAGTTAATTCTTCTTCGGGCAGTGATAAGGAGCACTCTTCTAAATGCCAGAATACAAACGGAGGGGTTGAGGAGGAGACCCACATCAAGAATAGGGCTGCAATGTTAATTTCTGTAAGCTACCCAAATTTAAATACCCCTCTTGAACTACCAGTTTATGTTTGGGCACCCTCCAGTCCATAGAACAGCTAAAAATTTGGGAAGCTCAAAAGCAGCGTAAAGCTGCTTATGTCACCCCTGTCTTTTGTTTTGTGCAGCCTAAAGCTCAACCTTAGCACAGCCCCTCGTGCTGAGAATCACAGTCAGTCATGCCTGGGAATTCCAATGAAGACAGGATTTGTTGGCAGAGTCTGTCTTGAGTGACACTATCTTGCTTTACATGAATCTTTGAAAAGAAAAATGTTATCTATCTGAAGTGGCTGCAAGCCCGTTCATAACATGTTCAGCAGTTCGAACAGGATTTCTCCAATTTATCCTTCTGGAAAACAGACAACTTGTCTAAGTTTGCAGCATGTATACAATGTCCTCAGTGATTTGACACAGTGGATTTATAAACTCTGAAAATCAGGGTTTACAATGGAAACTCCGACAGGCCACCAGGTTCGATGGTACATATAAGCATTCCTGCAATTAAGTTGTCAACAAAAACCTACAACACAGTACCATAACAGTCTCTACATTTTCATACTACTGTACAGAGATTGCTTCCGCTAAAGGTAGCAGTAATCTGGTATTCAAAACCCATGGAAAACTACAAAAATAGACACTGAAAAAGTTCAAAGACAATAGACAAAACCAATATCCTTTTGATTGCGGCAAATACAAAAATGTTGCAGAACATGCTGTGCATTCACAAACTGCAATCACAGAAAAGGAGCAATTAGGAGAGAAAGGAAAAATGAGCTGTGCTATTGATACTTGGCTATTTTAGAAAATGTGTTGGCAGTTAAGTGTTGTATATGCTGAACGAAAAATTCTGAGAAGCTTTTTTTCTTTTAACGTGAAAATACCAGTGTGACACAGCCAGAAGATGAAAATTCCACGTGCTGAAATTAAAATACCTATATCCTCTGATCTATTCTAAATGATTGACTCAACAATAATAAATATATTATCGTTTAATAATAATAAATATAGTAAATAATAATAAATATGCAAATAAAGTATCGGTTCCCCACTTGCATATGTTCTTTTTTTTAAATCATCTAGTAGTTTTTCATGGTCTGTTTGATGCTATTTTACGTGCACATTCATTTTGGCAAGTACTGAGGAAGAGTACTGACAGAAGGACTACTTATTTCATAACCATTTAAGCAGGAATACGAGTCACCTGTACAAGCTGATGGGAGCACTTTGGTGAAGGTACCCATAGCAATTTCGGCTGCAGGACAGGTTGGGAGGGATGTGTCAGCCCAGCGCCATTTAGTTCACTTCAAAAGTGGATACAACTTAATAGGTCCTTGTGGAGCTCTGTAATTTCAGCGACCACAGCAGAACCAGGCTTGGACAAGAGAGCCAGAACGCAGTGAACCCAATGAGGAGACTCCAGTGAGTGTCGGATCTCGTCCAAGCAGGATATTTCTATACAAATTAGCCAAGGCCGGTGATGAGAGGTTTGTGGACCTGTGGAGCCCAAAGGACTCTCTGCCCATGCCCTACCTATGCAGATCCAACTGCAAAACAGCACTTTTTGTTGGTTTGAATGAATAAACTGCCAAATGGCATTAGCAGGTCCAAATCCTCTACCTACTCTTTTCCCCTACTTCTCTTTCTTTAAAAGGAAATTGTTTAAAGGAGGGCAAATGTTGACTGAATGTAATTTGTATGGCAGTGTATTTTTAAGCATTCTTTCCTGAAAAGCTTTTGAGCAGTATTTTGCTTTTCTCTCTCATACACAGGGATATAATTTAATTATTGTGTGAAGTTTTGCTAAACATTATTGTTAAGCACGACGTTTAGTATCCACATGGAATGGAAAACAGCTGGGAGAAAAGTTAACCTGTGAGTGATTCAGGTACTTTGATTTCTTTGCTTGAACGGGTATCTGATTTGATTTTCTCCTGCTATTTGTTTCCTAGTGGAATGGAGCTCTTCAGAGGACTTTTCTCCTTTGGCTGGTGAAATAATTATGGATAATCTTCAGTCTTTGAGATGCACCATCACGGGTCTCAGAACGGTAAGTGCCAAATGACTCACTTAGATCTTGATGCCCCCTGCCGCCCCGGTGATATAAAGACACTGGTAATTTGCATCCATGCCTGTTGGTAATAACTGTAGAGCGCCTTTCTTCTAGCAACGCATTCCAGTCATTGAGCATAATATGTCTGGTATCCATAATCCTAAAGTCACAAAGGAATAGACAGACAGCATGAACTGCTTTATAAGTTGTCATGCTTAGGGGAGATCAGAAAAGACTGGAGTGAAAGCTGCTGTTTTCTGGATCACAGGATAAACTTAGTGCAGATCAAAGGCTCGAAAAAGATCTAGTCCCGACTCTGATGACCAGTTGCTAAAATAACAGTTCTTTCTCTTCTACTTCTTCCAGGGACACACATGTTGATGGCAATAATTTTCAATTCTGTTATTTATTTTTATATAAATGTTTTACACTGATAAGAACTGGGTCGGCGATGGAGAAAACTGATGAGCATTCATATGGATTCTTAACCAGAATAATTTTGACCATGTGTCTGAAAGTCTTTTTCCTACAGGCTGCTCAGGACCATTTGCGCAAGAAAATTTTAATTCACAAAATACTTGATGAAAATGAAGCTTGCTCAAAATACAACTATTTCCACTGGAAACAACACCAGAGGGGCCCAATCCAGCATCCTCTGAGCTGGAGCCTTTCCACTGAATTCACTGCACACTGAATCAGGCTACAAACTTACAGTAGGGGCTGCATGCACGTGACCCTTGGCCAGTGCGCCAAAACACGGGCTCTCAAAATGAGAAAATTAACTTTAAAGAGTAAGCAATGGGCACAATATAAAATCATCTACATAGAATAGAAACAATATTGGTTGTTTCTAGCCTTTTATCTGAAGAAATCTTTGATTTGAAGCACACTGTCTTCCAGGGAGCTGAGCCACAATATGCATTTACTCTGTTTCTCATTTTCTAACAACAAAACAGAGTAACTGTTCTTAAGTTAAAATCAAGCAAGCTTGTTCCACAGGCACAGAGGTTACTATGTGTTTGACTGTACTATCCAAAGTATATAACATATTTAAATTAAAAGTTAGACTTTCAGAAGTGCTCTCCATTGGTCTAGATTTATGCATCAAAATCAGCGATAAAGCTCTGACTGATTTCAGTGGCAGCCAAACGAAGCTTCCTTCATCGGTGTGCTGGTAGAGAGACTCTCTTAAGTACCACAGGAAAAAGGGGGACCCTATTCCTGAAGTCTGATTGTAAGAGTTCCCAGGGTTTGGCCTTGGTAGAAGAGATTGCGGTTTGCCAGTTGAAATTGGTGTGTTCTGTTAACCCTCAGCAGATCAGCTGTCCTGAAGTCTTTGTACTGTGTTTCAATGTGTCATGGTGCATCAGTTGATGCTGCTGAAAGCTACTTAAGTTTTTCAAAGAAAGCATCTTTGGGAGAGACTGCTCTCCAGTTATTACCGCCAAGATTTTGAGTCAAGTGTTAGTTTTGACTCCAGTTGTTTCCATTTGCAGGGCCAGAGGTATTATGTCCACGTTTCAGCATACAACATGAGAGGATGGGGACCTCAACGCAAATCTACTCCTGCATATGCTTCTCCTTCAAGTAGGTTGAGTTTGTCTGCCCTCCTAATTTGATTAGTCGTGCTGGTTTGTCAGAATTTCTACCTCTTCAAAGAACAGAAAAAGACAAATATTCTGGAGTTCATGATTTAATTGCCATGTCATCTAGGAGTGAAATAAATAAATAAATACAACTTGACACCTTCCACCCCCCAAAAAATAAGCAAAATAATTATTTATGTATATTTATTTGTCTAATTTTTTATTCTTCTCCAGTCCTTTGACAGAACATTGTCATCTAGTCACTAAGACTTAAGAAAAATTAGAAAGATTTTGATCTTCATTTCCCTTCATAGGGTTCTGCCATATGGAACCTCATTTGTCAGTACATGAATGGATCAAAACCTGAATCTGAACTGATAGAACCAAAACACTTACATGTATCATACCTAATTTTGTATTTTGCCTTGTAGCATTATAGATCCCATTCACTGGATCATTCTCATAGCATCCTGTATGTAAAATACTCTAATGTGGACGCGTATGTTGATAGGATTTAGCCCATAAGCACTAAAATGTTCCAGACATGTCCAAAAGCCTTTCTTCCTTTTCAAACCAATGACATGTTTTCTCAGACTCCATTAGGACTCTGATTTTTTTATTTGTCATTTTTAGTCTATTATAATCAAATTGTATTGTTAGTTGCTTTTCCAGAGTTAGTGTTCACTGCCAAACTGGCTCAGCATGTTACAGCTTCCCTTGCATTGATTAATGCAGTAAAGTGGGACTTTTTGTTTTATTGCATTAGCCCTTGTTTTTATTAGGCTAATGTAATAATTTAATAACCTTGCATGCTAATGTGAGAAAATAAAGAAAGATGTATCTACTCTCAGTAGTCATGCTGGAGAGGGTTGGATAAATGAGGCTCTTGCAGTACCATTGTCCCATTTTGCTTCAATTTTGCTCTTATTTACTCCAGAATAAAACCAGAACTAGGCTAAAGAAATATTCTCTTCGAGAACATGCAGCACTCATGGGACAAAATTCCACTCTTGGCTATGCGGATAACTCACTACGACAGAGTTGTTTTGAATAACTTAGTGACATGCAATTACCTTGACTACCCAGGTATAACTACACAGGATTTGGCCCCACAAACCAAAAACTTACATCAGCTGAGAAACAGACTTTTTTACAGTAGCTGCTAGTTATTCAGCTAAATATCGCCAAAAAATGGGGCACTCCTGGCAAGACAGGTGGCACTTAAGAATGCAGCTTTGTATGATAGGAATTTTTGCTTTTGGCATATGGCAGTCTTCCCTGTCTATTTCTTGTCCGCTGCTACTAACCTTCTGAAATCTGACAATATGTGCCTGTTCCAAAGCTTTTGGATGTGAGGGAAGTTTTCCTGCCGATTTCAGTGGATCAACACAAAAACTATGCAGAGAATTAAGTCCGAAATTCCCATGTTTAGTGTCTCAGGGATTCTGGGCTTTAGAGCAGCAGAAAGTCCTCGACTTGCTGACATTAGGGCCACGTTGTCATGTGCCGCTGCTCAGAACTCCGCCAAGTCCTTGCTTCCAGCAGGGAGAGCAGTACCATCCATGGGAGTACTCCTGAAGTGCCTGGGACAGTCATTGTGGGGGTGTTTCTCTGAAAGGCAGCCAAGGTAACAAAAGGAGCCTTTTGGATTTCTCTGTAGGAGAGCAGGAGCATCACTTGATATATACGGGATTTTTTGTGAGTTTACGGCAAAGAGAAATATTTCTTCATGGCTCTATATGTATGTTTTCTTTGTTGGTGAACACATCAGTGGTAGGCAGACTCTGCTCACTGTATGCAGATAGCTGGCAGGAATGTGGTATTTTCATTGAGTATCCTTAGCGACACATGCTTAAGTTTTACAGCAAGTGAGACCATCAGAGCCTAAATGTAAACTCTTTCATTAAGTAATACTAAGATCAGAATTTTAGATTGAGAGACAAGATGCCATCTACTGCTGCAGTTACTGGGGGCAGAGCTTCTTTATCCACATGACTGCCTTCACCACTGGTTCTGAAAACTAGCAGATTTGTGCTTGGCAAGGCGGCAGCAACCTGAAATTACACCAGTGTTGCATAACAAAATATGGCCCTAAGCTAAAAATTTAATGTGAATACATTAATACTTGTAACAGCAGCCAGAAGAATATGCAAGGGAAATGAAAGCTTCAGGGCTTAATCCTGATCCATTCCCATCCCAGAGCATCAAAGGTTAGTGACATCCTTGGAGATGCATCCGTGCAGCGTGACAGTGAATGCTTGCCAGTGCCCTCCTGTTTCCCCCACATACACAGTGGCAGCCTGGAAAATTGTGTCCAGCATTGCGCAGCTGGTCTGTGAAATCATAGTAGATGGTAACGTTTCTAGGCTTACTCATTAGTATGTGAGAAGCTGGTCTGATTTCCATGTCACTTTTAAGGTAGTCAGCAATCTGAAGCCACTGGGATAGAGAAATCATGAGGTTGTTCGAAACTCTACCAGTTTGATGACACCAAAGCACTTTGGTGAGTTCCAGTTGGTTCTTCTTGGCTGCCCACAAGAGATCTAAGAACTGGCCTCCCCACACAGAGCTATAAATGCAGCTGGCCCTTGATCTCCGCAAAAGCATACAACATGCAGGACAGCCACTCCGCAGCTGTTACCATTGCCCACAGGCTATCAGGAGAGCAAATGTCTTCTCTTTCTGTCCTTTCATAGGGCTTACTCTAGCTGCTACACTAAATGGCAGCAAATATATATTTATATCCTTGGCATAGTGAGCCTGTTGGAAGGAATGCTTGACGCCAAACTTGCACTAGAAACTAGATCTGTATATTTAGTGAGTGAGCAAACTGTTGGTGTCTGTGAATACGTACATGGCCTTTATGCCAGCAAGATGGAAGCGAGTCCCCCTTGCAGACAGATCTCTTAACAGCTTGATCCACTTTGAGTCAGGAAACTGCTGCAATACTTTTTTCTCATTATAATGAAAGTATGAAAGTAGTCAAGTCAGGAATTAAAAAGCTCCTCTCTGATACACACAGTTTCATCTCCTATTTGTGATAAGATTGCCTGTTCTTTTAAAATCAAGATTGAGGTTGTAGCTAGCAGCAAATGAGTGAAAACAAAGTCTTTTGTAGGGTGAAGGAATGTGGGACAGAAACCGCAGCTTCTTGCCTCACGAGTGCAGTGCTGAGCAGACCGTAGGCTCTAGGGCAGGAACTGCCCGCGTTTGCTCAGGCCTCTGCTGGGAGCAGATTTTCAGAAGCGATTTTACTCAGAGCATGTTTCTGCGGCTACAGAGCTAGCTCTGGGGGTAGGAAGACGTTCGTTCTCTGCTTTGCAATCGGTTTCCTATACAGCTGTGGGAGAGGCATTTATCCTCCTGGTGTCTCAACAAAATGCAGAGGGAGCAGCAGTGTGATCTTAGCGAGGTGCTGGGAGTGTCGGGACGGTACAGGCTGAGAGCAGCTCTGACACTACAGTAACAGAGGCCGCTCATGTACTGAAGAGAAATAGCCACTGTCTACTCAGTCACTACAGGAGCTTCTAGGAGCTGATTGTGAACTCTTTGATAATAATAATTACGATTAATTACCTAGCGGGCACAAGGCAAAGGAAACTTAGTGTACAAGTAATAACAGCAGACTTAAAACAACTGCCATTTTTTCCCAGATGTAAAACTCCTCTAAAGCCAAGAAAGATCAGAGGCAAGAAAATATTTTAAAACCTTCTCCTGCTCCTTTGTGTTTCATTTCTGTTTATTTCCTTTGTTCAATAGACTGGAAAGACTGCAGTGGAAGAGAACCTCGGCACAAGGGACACACTGAGGCCCTGGAACGTCTCCTTCAGCAGGTTCGAGCAGCTCATCAGCATTATAATTGCAGAGGTAAGTATAAATATCTATGTGGTAGGGCACCAGCTGAAGCCTCTGTGGCGCCTGTAATTTTAGCAGTTTTCTAACTAGGTCATACCTTCTCATTCATCAGGAAAAGAAAGATATTAATATTGGCCCATCTGGAATCACTTTAGCGCACTATCTTGCTCTTAACCCTTGAAATTAGTTGGATGGAAACATCTGAAAGCTAGAATGCATACAAGCACAGACACACCCTTTCTCCCTCTGTACCCTACACACCTATTGATTTGTTTTTTCCTACAAATTAGTTTCACACAGCATTCCACTAAAATGTTTCAAGGATCTCTCTTTTATTTTTTCATATAAAGAACTACTTTAGAGAGTTAACAACTGTTTTGGATCAAAAGAGGGGACTTGGCTGCCTCCAAATGGAAGACACTAAGTACGCTAGTGGATGTGATGCCAATCTATAATGAAAAATACTTGCACAATGCAGTGGGAAGATAAGATTGCTACATTTTCAAATAGACTGGATCAAAACTAGGAGAGAGTTCGAATCTCAGCCAGCTCTTTGCTCTTCATTCATGAGAAACAGACTGTGCCTTTAATAGCTCAAGAGCTCAGGCAACAGCTTGGCATTCTTTTTAAAGCATATATAAAAACTCCTGTTCTATATGGGTTGTTGAAAAGTAGTATTTATTTTCTTAAAATAAACTTCTAACTGGAATAATGCTTCATTGCAAAGGAACTTATTTTAAACTGAAAAGTTGAACTACCATGAAGTTTTCATTTTTCTTCACCTAGTATAACTGTTATGTCAAGCTGCATCAATTGATTTAAAATCATAGAAACACTTAGGGCTAAAATCATCTGGCTGAAATGGAAAGATGCGGCCTTTGTTCTTTACGTGCAAATATGTCACTGTCATGATGATCCACAGTCTGCCACAACCCATTGTAACCATAGCAACTTAAACTATTCAACTGTGGTGCTTGGAAAGGGAACGGAGATAATGCAAGAAAATGTTGTTTCTCTAATTAAAATTCACACAAGCATTATCACTTGCAGGTGGTCTTGGTACTGAAAATACAGATGATGTAGTCTATCTCTTACACAGCTTTTTCATGCTATTAAATAAGTCTTTTTTCCATGGTACAGTTTTTCCTTTCTGAAGTTAGTGCACATCACAGGTCTTTCAGGCCACCTTCCTAGTCAACAGGGAATAAGTGATGGAATATCTGAGAATATTCTCAGTATAAATTGTTTTACTGACATACCAGCCCAGAACAGAAGCAGTTATAAACAACATGCAGAAAATCCCTCCTTTTGAGAATCTGACACCAGTGCCTGGTTCTTATAAAATTCCACTGCTCCAGAAATTAACCCCAGTCTCAAAGCAAAGCACAGACAACCCTGTTGTTGATTTCCTAACTCCTTGTCCTTAAATAATAAATAACAACAATATAGAAAATCTGTTTAGCTCAGAACATTTTCTTGCGTGTCTGAGAGGATGTGGGAGCTTACATGTGGCAGAACCACACTGTGGAGTCAGCTTGAGCAACACCCTTGCCTCCAACCAAATAAAAATCTCATAATTGCTTGTAATGCTAGCATTACACAGTAGTATATTTTGGATAAATCAGGATTGTAACATAATAGAAGAGCCTGTGGAATTTGCCTTAAATATATGACTGATGTCAGTCCTTTGTATTTCAGTAACTTGGTAGAGAGTCAAGAGAAAGAGTTTGCAGAAAAAGTAAGAATTATGACATCACTTTGTGAAACTTGATTCTGGTATTGATCAACCTCGGTGAAATCTGCGGAGTTTGATCAAGGATCTGAGATAAACTACTGTGTGTGACTGAAAAGCCCAAATAATGGCTTTCACTTTGTATAATACAGAGGCCTGAGCTAGATTATTAATTAATGCAAATTAGCATGATTCGACTGACATGGACAGAAGTCAGCATGGATATGCTGTTATACATAAGCTGAGGACCTGCCCAGGCATTTATCCATTCTTTACCATGCTTCTCTTTACCACACTCTTCGTTGATTATACGTTAATATTGCAACTTTTGTTTTCCTCATTTGTTTTAGAGATGTAGTAAACAGCTGGATGTTGTTTGTAGAGTATCCTTGAATCTGCTTATAACCACTGATTTGCTGTGGTTTATAAATGAGAGCAGAACCAAGCTCTGCATGAATTAAAGTTAGGTGAAGACAGGGACAGGACTCAAACCTGGGGTCTCGGCACCTTGGCTTTTCACTAAGTGATTCCTCTGCGGCACATCCCAGTCATGCTGCTCAGGCTGGCTGAAGGAGAGTGGAGGAGGCGTGCAAGGGAGGCGGAAAAAACTGAGGGTAATCAATCTGAAAGGCCTGAGATTACTTGGATAACACAGGCAAAAGCCTCAGAATACAGAGGAGCAAGAAGAGCAAGGCTGTGTGCTACTGCTCCAGCGTGACCGGGGAGGGTTAAATTGCCCAGATTCCACGCAGATCTCTTGCCCAAGTCTGTTCATTCAGGCTTTGCACTGCAGCCTGCCTTCTGCCCTATGCTTTGCCTTTCAGGGGCTGAAGAAAACAAGCTTACAAAAATACCAGGAAGAATACATTGGAATGTACAGTGAGTTTAAGAGCTTTTGGAATTAGATCAGCTGTTGCTTTTGAACCTGCTCTGTGATATGATGAAATCTCCTAGGGAATTACTTAGGAAGCTTTGCTTTCATATGTTTAATCTTCTGGAAAACCCTGATGATTACAAACAACAGCCATCCATTTGTCTTCATAATACCATGCTACAGACTATCATAACTGAGTTACTACAATTGTATGTCCTGGCAACACTTCAAATGTATTTTTTAAGTATTTTTTTCTTGTAGATCACTCTTTCTAAACAATTCTGAGTGGATTAAGTAATTGTGGAATGCTTCATTAAGAAAGGAACCCAACTCTTCAGTAAAATGCTTACCAGATATTTTCTTTCTGAAATTTGGTTGAAATGTGTTTTACTAGACAAGCCAGAGGTGAAATAAAAATGTTCTAATTGTAATTTGATTCACAAGCAGAGCACATGGTTTTATTGCATTTAACAAAGAGAAGGATCCCTGATTCCGCAGGGTGTTTTAAATGTTTAGATTATAATTATTTGTGAGAATATACAAAAGCGGGCTTCAGAACCAAGCCATAGCCTGAGAAGTTCAGGTAGGGAATTTAAGAAGTTACAGTTGCAGCTGTAGAGCCTGCCTTTGTAATCCAAAATATACTACCCAGTAATACGACTGTCATGCCAATAGCTCCTTCATGAGATACAGAATTTTCTTTTGAAAGAAATCCCACCTGGAGGTGAGGTAATACAGAATTTATCACTGTCGCAAGCTATTGAGGTGTCTGGGCACTATTTATGCCTGTAACTGCTGCGTGGAATTATGTCTCCATGCTCATTATCCCAGTGTCAGTTGTCTGCACTCCTAAAAATGCGCAGCTTTCAATTGAGTTTGAATTTGTCTGGAAGTTTCCAGCTATCTGATGTATTTTCATAAGGTTACACAGTTAGTCAAAACTCTAAACCCCATTTTATGCTCTCCACCAGGATTTCAGTATGATCTAGCTCATCTTCTGCTAATTTGCTTCCTTATTCAGGGTCACCCTAAATGATATTTAGCTGTTCCGCAGGCTGGCTGATTTGTGGGGCTAAGATATCAGATAATTTTGCACTGAGGTAATTCCATTTACTTCACATCTGCCCCACTTGAGTAGAGGCACCCGCTTGTCTAGTGATAGGACAAAGAATTCCAGATGATCTTCCTCCTCAGAGAAATGGCATGGCATAACAGACATTCCTCTAGAGCAGAGACCCCAGATGCATACTGGCAGCCTGAGTATGCAACTTTGTTCTTATTCTTCCACAACCGACTCATGTTGCTTGTAAGTATCTGCTGTATTCAAGTGAACGGCAAAAAAGCATTTATACATCCTAACTGAGAAGAGAACAACTGCGAATGTTGTAAATATACCTTTGTAGTTAGTTGCCTACTTTGATCCAGGTTTGAATGCTTCTGACGTAAAAATAATCACTGGAAATTCTCTAATTTTGGCCACTATTTGTTTGCTCCTGAGCTTCTATTAAAAGAGCTTACAGCTCTATTGCTGTATCATTTACTAATATAAACTTGTTTTGTTGTTACTGGTGCTTTTCTATAAAGGTTACTCTTTGTTATTTATTAGTTAATTAAATAAGAGACAAAGTTCAATTTCCCGTAGATCCAAATTATTCTCCAATCTCAGCTCCATGTTTTTTGGCTTCTAGACACGCTATACTGTAAAACAAAAGCAAACAGCAATGTAGGAGAGTTTACAGTCTCCATCTAGTTTTACATCATTTCTTTTGCTGTTGGCTTCTGCAAAGCTGTGGACTAAACCCAAACCACTGAATAGCCCAATAACATATATTTCACTTGTAATGTGCCCTCTTATTTTAATGCTGCAGTCTCTGGGTGGTTTATACAGAATTATGTTGCTTTGCCTTCAGCAATTTCCTCCTCCATTCCCTCCATCCTGAATATAAAAGAGAAAAAAAAATGGCATCATTAGAATGAAATTTATATTCCTAAATTGGTCTTAACCTTGGAAGAAGGAAACAGTAAGACAGGAGTTTTCATGTAGCACTTGGTTTACATTACTATGATATACTGAAAAGAAGTTCACAGTAAAATAAAAATTATCTGAGGAGATATGGATAGAAAACAAAGGAAAAGAAAACAAAGATCCGTTGCATCAAAGGAGCGGTCATGGATTTGGATGAGTGTTAAAACTGAACTGAACAGCACGTTGGAGAATATGCCATGGGGAACAAGTTTGCACTGGAAAGACAATGGATTTGATGATCTAATAAGCCTCATCCATCTGAATTGTATGATTTCACCCCCAATAGAACCTTGTTCTCTTTGTACTTGCTGTTCAGCGGAGTGGCAATTATTGCTAACAATGTGTCTTTTTTCTGTGGTTTTCAATGTGCAAATTATAGTGCAAATTTATTCATCATTTAAAAATATGTTGAGCACTTCCCCAGATGGGGTTTTGACAAGAGCAAATTTAGATGTTCTTTAAATGTTCAAACTTAGAACTCACTAGGGAGACACAGACAGACACCTCCTATTCTGCACTGGAGACAAGTGGGAAATATGTTCCTCTGCAGACACCTAAGCAGACGGATTAGCAGCTTTCAGCAAATAGTTCTTCATGAGTCATATTTTTCCCCCACTGGCGAAGGGTGTCCCTCAAAATGCTTCACGCTTCGGTCTGGATGGATATCCAAGCTTCATCCAAATAAACAGTCAGATTCTGGAAAACTGAGTTGTAGTTTCACAGTTACGTTTTTCTTTTTGTCTTTCTTTTCAGATCACAGTAAATATCTGAAGAATTTTTTTTTTTTTAAATTAAATGTTTCTGCTGTTTCTTGTACAACAGCATTAAACAGGAGCAACACCGCAACAGGCAATGCAAAAAAAACCAAACCCGAACAGTTTTAAGCACGTGTTCCTTTTAAATGCCATACGTGGACAACAACAACTGGCAATACCTTACACAATCCTGCATGTCCCTGACCGCCATCTATTGGCATTCCCTCTAAAATCTGCTTACAGGTACGCAGCTGGGCACAGCTGTTTCACAGAGCTTGCCAGTTTTTTCTTTGGCTTACAAGGAAACTCAGGCCATGCATGAAAGAAGGAAAGACATTAAGTCAAATTCACCAAAGTGAAAAATAATACAATGTATAAACATTTAGCCACATTTTTTTAGAATATTGGGCAAATATCGGAAGTTATAAAATTCTTCTATTGAAAGAGCCGGTCCAGAGAGCCTTGCAGGCACACAGCAGGTCTCAGCTTTGACATGAAGTGAACAAATGAGTTAAACACCTCTTCCTCGGATTCCAGATTACTAGGGAGCAAATGTAACTGTGAAAGCTCTGAAGCAATACAGGTGAGTAGAAATTGTTGTGATGGGGAAAAAAATACCCAAACAAAAGCACATGCACGTAATGTGATACAGAGAAAGATGAGGGTCAGTCTAGTTGCTTCCTTAAAGCTTTTACTTAGGTTAGACTGGTGGTGCTGTGATGTTAGTGATTGCCACGGCACCAAATATTCAGTTCTTAGAAACTTAAGCTACATATGGACAGAAACTGAGGAAATGCAACACCCTAAAATGTTGACTGATGGTTCAAATCTCTTCTTGGGTTTTTGAGACCACTTGCAAATTTCACGCCCATTCTGAACGTGAAGAGTACGTAGTACTGGTTCAAGCTATACTTTGTCTAGAGCAAAACATTTTTTACCGAGTCTGAGCTTGCTGCAAGTCAGAAAATTTTTTGCTGTTGCATATCACTAAGATAATGGAAATGTGAGCAAAAAGTTGTGTTTCAGCATGTTTCTAAATGTTGTCTTTTGAAAGGAATATAGTGGTCACTGACTGAAATTTAGTATTGTGGCTTGGGAGACAAAGGTTCTGAAATTTAAGTCCTGGATTTGGTTTGCTTTTTATTTTCCATTTTAGAAAGTTCTAAATTACAGAATGCTGGTCGCAAGCAATCTGTTTCCAGAAGCCTGAAGCACCTTTTCCATTCGTCAAACAAGTTTGTGAAGACTCTGAAACGGTTTGTCATTCATCTTATCTCCCAAACATTCTGAGTTTTAGCTAGCGGTTCTTGCTCTTATGTAATAGCGAAAAGCACCTGATTCCACCCCTAATGAAACATCCATCACTCAGAATGAACCTGATAAAACCGCATACATGTAAGGCTGGTGCAGCTGATGGGAAAATATAATGCTCCAGTTCCTACTGAAATCAATAGAATCTTTTAATTGTTACTTCTGGAAATGGATTTGAATTGTAACAGAGTGAAATATTTTGTGCAAATACGAAGTGCAGTTACTGAGGTATTTTGGAAGTACTGCCTCTTACTGTTACTCTGTAATGAACCTATGGTATTTATTTCGTTTGTAATATAAAATGCAGAGCTCAGATAATGTTTTAATAGTCCGTTGGCAACATGTAACTCATCTAGAATTCCCTAACATCTTTAGCTAGGTTTGCAACCCAGTGTGACCCAAACAGCCCTCAGCCTTGACAATTTGTTTTAGCAAATGGAAGTTGCTTATGCTGGATTATTTCTTCTTTCATTGCCAGGAGTGTTTGGTTTGCTTTTTCTTCTTTGTATTTTGATAAAAGTTTGATTCTTTCAGAAGCGCTCTCTAGAGTCTTTAAATTCCCTAGAGCAACTACTTAACGTATGTAACTAATTGCAAGGGTAAATATTGAAAGGAATGATCTCTATAAACAGTTTTGCAGATATGCCGGCCAAATTACACTCAATTACACTAATGTAAATCCATAATAACCCACCTGATTTCAACTGAGTTACTTCAGATTTACTCTGAAGTAAACGAGGGCAGAACTAAGCCCATTAATGATAAAAAGTTTTAGTAAAATTTCTGATTTCTAAGGGACACAAAGCCTCCATTGTCTACTGTTTACTCTGGAAAAATTCTTACTTAAAACTGATGTCAGTGGCTTGCACAGATTCATAATTTCTTAGATTCCTGTAGTCTCACATCATCTAAAGTGACAAGCTTCCCAAATGTTTTTCAGAATTCACTGGCTGACGTTGCATGATCTATGTAACACAGAAGTTAAGACCAGATGATTCCGTTTGTCTCCTCAGAATTTAATATCTGTGATTCTTTGACTAAAATTTGGCATGGATGTGAACAGAAATGAAAGGTGTCTGACGATGTTTCCTTCTTTCTTTAGGGGACTCTACTTATCTGTTATATTTTTTTACAAAGACAATTTATTAGTAACCAATGAAGATCAAATCCCAATTGTGGAAATTGATGACTCTCACAGTAGTTCAGTTACGCAGGATTTCCTGTGGTTCACAAAGGTAATGGGAGCCTAATTTCATATCTTGCTTCTAGAAATTTGTTGCTAGCAATGCATAGGCCTTAGCTCATCATTCTGAATATATGAAATGACGTCATTAAAAAGCTAAATGCCGAAGTGCTTTACCTTCCACTCAGGTTAAAATGCAATTTTCACAAACCATTTATGTGGGTTAAATTCTGTCCGGGTCACTGACAGGGACACAATTAACTCTTTTAAATGCATGATCCTACATAAGTGATTGCTACTTGGCTACACAAAGGTTTTATGAAAAATTAGAGGAAGACCCTAAAGAAATAACAGAAGTTTTAAAGTTGGTATTATGTTTTTGCCATCATTCAAGGTATCTTCACACTATTTTTATACCCCAAAGAACAGTAAATCAATTTTACACAATAGTCCAAAAAGCAATTGAAATAGCTGCATGATGTTTACAGAACAACTTCTGTGTCTGATTCAGTGTGTTTCATGTTTATCTGGGCAACTCATTGCCACCCGCAGAAACTCAAAATGAGCAATACCGCCTGATTTTTCCAAGTTCCAAAATGCTTTTAGTTTCATTTCTGCTTTTGTAAATGCTGAGAACAAAACCTGATTGAACTGGATATATTTTTGTAGTTGTCTTGCATGTGGGATGACATCAGATGGCTAAGGCAGAATATGTCCATATCCGTGTCCTCATCAACAGCACTTCAAGCCAGGCAAAAGATGCTTTCAGCAGCAGCACAGCTACAGGTTGGTTGGATTGCATGTTTCTTGCTGTTAACTTAGTGACTTTGTGATCTCTAAGGGATAGTACTGCCAGCTGCCCTATGGTTCACCACTCCCCACTGGCCTGTTCTTTGGAGCAGCATTATCATCTACAATGAAATGTGCCACGGAGCCTCTCTTGCCAGCTGGAAGGAAGGAGTTACATTAAAAGCAGAGTGGGAGAAAGAAAGGAAAGAAACAATACCAGCAGATGAAGAAACAAACAGATATGAAACAGTAAATAATGACCACAGCTAAGCCTGTGGCTTTGCAGATTGGGAATTCAAGAGTTATAATCCTAATATTTGCTGCTCAAAAGCCTCTTAGAAGGCTTATTCATTATTAATTATTAATATATTAACGAAGCATTTAAACTCTGGGCAAGATGTAGCACTCCCTCGTGCTATATGGGAACCTGCAGCAGTAGGTAGCTTCTGTCCCCGTCAGGAAGGACAAGGCGACTGCTGAAGTTGCCAAAATAGTAGTCTTGATTCCCCCGTGGCTTACAAACTGCTCAAGTGCAGCTTCTAGGGCAGAACTACCCTGTTTAACAAACAGGATGGCTAGGGTGCTGTGGATTGTCAGCGGGGAAATAAAAATGAATCTTTCATTAAGTTCTTAATTAAGCTGCCAAAATTCTTAAGATGAAACGTACCTTTGTGCACAGAACCAGTCAGAGACCTATTTAGACCCTTAAAAACAGAGACTAAGAGAGATTAAGTGGTGCACAGATCTTGTGCTGACCCCTCAGCACAGTGGTTAAGCACAGCAGCACTACAGGCACTATTCATACCATGTTGTTAAGGCATCGCAGGGATGCTCAGGATGGTTCCGTTCCAGCCTGAGCTACCGATACAACCTGCGTGGTACTGAACAGGTCACTCAATCCTTCTGTGTCTCGATCCACTATTTGTTATGCAAATAGTAATTACACATTCTCCAGCAGAACATCTTGACATTTATCGTAAAGCTTTTGAAGAATGGGTTTCATGTTAACATCTCTAGCCGGAAGGCACTTGCATAAAATATTTACTTTTGCGGGAAAATACATTTTCAAACAAATTTGTGCATGATTCTTACAGAAAAAGTATATCCAGGCCTCACTTTCTCCTACCTTCTAAGCTTCCCAGAAAAATGTATGGTAAAGTCATGGAATTAATGAAGATCTTCATATTGCTTGGCTCATGTATTAGCCACTCGGCCATCCCTCTTGTTATTGCCAGTCAATGCAATAAGCTGGGTTTTACAGCGGCTATGAGAGCCAGACACTTTGTGGCCATTATTAAGAATATCCATGTGGGGTTTGTTTTACATCTTTTGGCAAGGCATGCTGTACAGGAGAGTAGCCTTCCTGGGCAACCACCTGTCTTGACTGATTTCCCCAAAGTATCCCGAAATATATGGAATGCCAGCCTGCTGTACCTTTATTGGAGGACCACCTGTGCTAAGCAGCAGCTGCTTGTCAGTCCTTTGAGCTGTCACTGGAGAAAGTTTTAACTATATCTGCTGAATGTTCCCTCTGGGGTGGTTAGCTCAGCTTAGGTAGCGCGTATTCCTTTGGTTGGCTCAGTTTCGTTCCCTCTGTGCAGATTGCCTTTAACAGAGCATTGCTAGTATGCACAGACTGCGCTTTGAGATAACCAAGATTCCTAATACTTTGTGGTATTATTTGCTACCAAAGATGTTAAGAGCAGGGTTTGAAGCACAGAGATACAGCAAATGTGTCCATGTGGTATATCGCTCTGTTGAATTTCTGGCAAATTTATTGGCCGTAACGTTTGTTCTGTTAGCTTGGTCCCCTGATGAACACTGGGATTGTCACAGATCTGCCAGCCTCTAACGGTGTGTGGCCTAATGGGATCCACCAATGGAAGGATCTCAATAAAGTTTATACGGTTGAATACATTTTATTGAGGCAGTTAATAGACTGACTCCACAGGAATTTAGGACAGAATGGAAAAGATCAGTGACAACACAGCTGCTAAGGCACTAGATCAGTAGATTCAGAGACAACAGGGACCCTAATTTTGCCTGTTGTTACCACCAGACAACTAAAGCAAACAAAACACAAGTGACGGGGTGCCAAGCGAAGCAGACACAAAACTTTTTTAGTATATGAATGAGCCATATATTCATATTAGTAGGTACCCCACTCTCTGTGCTGGAATGCCACTCGGAATATAGGGTCAGTGACAGTAAAGAACTGTTTGTTTTCATCTAGGCACATTCAGATGTTGCAGTGATTAACTTGACAACTAGATGGCTAACATCTACCTGCAATGACTTGTCCCACCTGTGGACACATGGATTAATACAAAATGTATACTCAAGACACCCAGTGTTAATCAGTTCTGGAGGCAGAACGGTTAAAAAAAGAAGAGGGAAAGTGCTATATAGACATCAGCAGTATGCACTGGAGAGGGACGCATAAAGCTAAAATAGCTAAGTTCTGACACATAAAGGGCAGTCACTGTACTCATTACCTAGAGTTTATAAACAATTTAATAATACAGTTTATAAGTAAATGTTGCCTGCTAAGTACAGATCAATAAATTCAGGATAGTCTATCCATTTACAACGTCATTAATTTAATGTAGAGCACTTCCCTAAACATACAATGTGCTACATTGTGAATTCAGGTTTTCATTTTAAACTACCCCCATCTCTATCCAGCTTACTGTAGATCTCTTGAAAAGTCGCAAAGTAATGAGCATATTTTAAATGTTAGGCATTTTTCTTTAAGACATCTGGGAATCTCTTCAGTGGCTGGTCACTGGATTGAATGTGTTTGCACCTATAAGCAGATGCCTTACTGTGTGAGGAAAGGGATTTTGACCAAAATATGTATTTTATGTGGAGTCTTTTAAAATTACTTTTCTTTAATCCTCACATATTTTCCTGGAGAGCTTTGCCCTGGTAGTTTGGTAGTCTCTGCCGGTTTTGTCTAGCGCATTCTTGGTATCTGAAGTAAAAGGAAAAGGGTCCGCGTCTCTTCAAATTCCTCTGTGTTCCGTCACAAATACACCCCACAGTGTAGCTCCGTAATTATTTACATTCAACACAGATACGAGGGCCTCTTGCTTTTGTTGCTGAAAATAATCTGAATAATTTTAAAACAGAGAACAGAAAATGGGGATTATATTTAATGTCCCTAACAGAAAACAGTTGAAGTGTCCAACATAAATGATCTGGGGATGGAGAGAGAATTTTGTATCATCTCTGACATTTGGTTATGGGGAGCTGAAGATAAGTACCTAGCTCTTCAGTAAATTCATATCAGAAGGGCTTCATTGATACCAAAGGAATCACCGCTAGACCAACACTGAGTGCTTTTGAAAACTGCATCCTTTATGTTTACATGGCAGGGCAAAAATAGGAAGTTCTGTCAAATAAGTGAATTACTTTGCAGTGTTTCCTTTTACGAAGGCGTTGGGTCCTAATAGCCTTTCTGATGTTCTCCATTAAATGTTGGACTAAACGCTGATGGACCAAACACATCAGAGGATCCACAATTCAATCCAGAAACACAACGTAGGGAAGAACTTTTCCTTTGGCCACTGAGTGATATGACTGTAGGGCAAGGGTTTGAGAAACGCTGTGTGTCTATAGTTTTTATTTAAGTCAACAGGACTGAGGTCAGTGAGCACAAAGTTGCATTTCAAAAAATACCACTCTCCTGATATGAGATAACTTTCATTTTATAATTTGCTTGTTTTCTAGAATTTGCTGGGAACTCACAACTTAGGCAGAGTCTTTTATGAGCCAATCAAGGATCGACATGGCAATATGCTGATTGTTACTATAAGAGAAGTGGAGAGTCTTTATTCATTTTTTAATGGCAAATGGATGCAGGTATCCAAACTACAAAGCCAGAGGAAATCCCTTTCAACTCCAGAGGAGCCAACAGCATTAGACATCTTGCTTATAACAATCCAGGTAGTGCTTTGCTTCTCTTACTGTATGTTATTTGCTTTTGTAAAGCCTGTGCCAGAGACCTGATTTTTGGAAGAGTGTTGTAGAATTTTAGGCCTTAATCCAGTGCCCAATAAAATTAATGGCAAGGCTCCCATTGAAGGCAAAGACTTGTATTACTTCCAGTGGGTCTGGGATCAGATCCTTAATATGTAAAATATCCATGAGATTCTAAAGAAATTACTTCAAAGTCCTAGCAGAGAATAATACCGTTTCTATCAGTTTCGGGAAACCATGCTATGGAATTCTGTAGCAAGGGATATAAAAACCTTTAAAATTCTCTGGGATGTTCTTAAGCACCTATACAGACACTTACAATTTCTACACTCCATAAGATTTTTCCATCCAGCCTTGAACACTAAATCTAGGTTTAAAACTTTACTGTTCTACTTAATAAACTTGTTCTGTGGGGTTCCTTGGAGCCTGGTATAGTTGCTAAAGAATTCTTTACTGACCATAACCCTCCTTCAATTTCTGCATAACATGCCCCTAGACTTCACAATTAGAAAAATACCAAGGTAAGGATTGACCTTAGAAGTTGCTTTGCATAGTCAGTTCAGTTAACATTGAGAGCCACGGGTTTTCAGCCCGTCAAGAATCAAGGTATCTGTAAACTCATGTTAAACATAGATAGTTCACATAAAGATTAATACATGTTTTCTGTAGGTAACAGCAACCTATTGCTCACAAAATGTCAGTAGCCAATCTCTCTAAAACTCAGTTGCATAGTTACCCAAGATACTACAAGACAAATCATTGTCTTAGTCCCTTCTTTAGTAGCCTCTGCGAGACGATGACTGCTGTGGTTCAATTTTGAGTCAGAGGCACTTTCATGGGCAGAGACTGTGCTTTTCGTACCGGAAACTGACAGGCAATCAAAATATACATTACCAGGTCTAAGAAACATTAAAAAATTTCCAAAAGACAATAAAACTCACCTGATCTATGTTAGATTTAATGTATTAAAATGTGCTAAAGGTGTAGAAAAATGTCAATCTGGGCAAAAGTTTTATATTAGGAAACCCAAAATGCAGGCCTGATCAGATTTCCACAGAGATCCTAGTGGAAAAAATGTTCCCCTAATGGTTTACACATTCCTATCTAATGCCCACCCTTTCTTGTATTACTTGTTTAATCATCGAATGGGTATTTTGTTCATGAAGTGCTTGTGAAAATGAGGGTCTAATTGCATTGGTCAGAGCCAAGCATAGCACTGGCAGATAATTTGATGGTTCCAAGAGGAAAGGCATAAGGCCAGGCGTCTTAATCCTCACCCATTGCAGAAGCACACGTTTCTCAGGATGGCAGCAGACATCATTTTTAGGGCAGTTTTGGGGGACTGCTACACATAGCCTTAAAAATGTCTCCTGGCTTCAGCAAATGCGCCATCACTACTTCCTTCAAAGCTCTATCGGCTGATAAAGACATTTGTTCAGAAAACACAGCCATTAATTAAACTTTGCAAACCGCCAGCCCCCCCGCTCACAGAGATCTTCCTGTTGACAGCAGGTGATACAGAACAGGCTTTCGAGCGACGTAGGCTGTGACTCCACATGCATTTCTTTGGTGACAGCACTGGCTTATGCAGCCCGGGTGACAGCTTTTTCCCAATGCCGCTCTGCTCCAAACGTGACCCAGGGAACTGCTCTGGCTGAAAAATGACTGCTTTTTCCCCTGAGTTGCTTTTCAGTTGAATCAGTTCCCTGACCCAGCTCACTGCTGAAATGATCAGACAGGAGTGCAGAGCTGGGTGTTATTTAAGCCAGTTTAAATACTACAGTTGTAGAAGATCAAAACCTCCGTTTTTTTAGAGCCAGTTCCTGTGACGTGGAGAGCTTAGTGAACCTGTGTATGGCTTTAAGTAAAAAGTTATCCAAGTGCATCCAAACTACCAGAGATTATTTATATGCTTAAGCATGTGCTTAAATGCTTTGTGAATTGGGAACACTGTTGAAACAAAAAGACGGCTGTAAAAACATTTGTTGCTTTTTGATCCCAAACTCTTCCGCTTATGTGGAAAAAAAAAGAGATTTTTATGTCTTAAAACAGGACATACTTTCCTATCACAAACGAAGTCAGCAACGCCTCCCTCCCGGCTTGTATCTGGGTTACCTTAAACTCTGCAGTTCTGTGGATCAAATCAAAGTGCTTGTGTTGCAGAAGTTGCCTAATGTCCTGTGTCACGTTAAAATCCGAGACAACAGCAATGTCTCCAAGTAAGTGAATATATACACATTTACACACACACATGTAGAGAGAGAACATTTGTTTTAAGTTTGAAACAACTGAAAAAATTTAAATGCTAAGGCAATTTTGCCTTTGCAAAATTGTAGCTGCCAGCAAAGTTTGGCTCAGGTGCGTGCCATCACAGAAAGCAGCACGGAACGAAGCAGGTGTCCCCGCGTGTTTCTAGCAATCTGAAGGCCTCTCCAGAACACAAACACGTGAGCCCATTGATTTCTAAGGACAGTATTCTCTGGTCACTCAAATTCTGCACAGTGGTAATGATCTTCCATATATCTGTCAGGAAGATCATAGCCTGCAGCCCTGATTCAGCCTCCAGTGAATTCAATGTCAACCTTTCTATTGATTTTTCACTGCCCATGGGGTGTTGGAGCCGGTAATTTTTCTGTTTATTCTCTTGTGTAATATCCGGTTTCTCGCGCTAATCCACAGCAAACACACCGCAATTGAAAACACCTATTCAGACAAATGCTATCAGCCAACGAGCTGCTCTGCTCTGGCAAAGCCATTTTCCCCTCTGTCCATTGCTTCCCTTCTCTATTGGGCAAGCGCCCTTCTCTGGACTGCCTGGTCCCTGCCTAGTGGGCAACACATTTTATTGGCTTTTTTCTGGAGCTTTTTAATCTCATATCATTTCAGCGGCCAGCTGACAATTTTGCATGAGGAAAAGGGAACTGGATCTATATGGATAACAAGGATATCCAGAATGTAGTGGTAAATACTAACAAAAATTTTGGAAGCACTATAAAGCCTAGTGCTTCAGAGTTTATAACAATCTCTGACTCTTGAAGTTTAAGATCAGGTCTGTATTTAGGAGCAAATTGCACCACATCTATTACTTGTCTTGTAGTGGGGTTTCCCGTCCTTTTTTTCCTGAATGTTTGGTGCTGGCTGCTTTTCAAGCCTGAATACTGGGCAGGGTGAATTAAGGATTTGATCCAGAAAGATGATTCCCATGTTTATCAGGTCTAGAATGGATATATGTTGAACAAATCAGGAAGTTCTTTGGCTCCAGTGAGTACAAGGGAGTCTGTCACCGAAATTAACCTTCCTGCTAATTGTCGCTGTTGTCATTTCCCAACCATGCTTTTTAAAATATTGTGGTAGATAAGGAATGAAGTATGTGAAAAATAAAACCGGGAGTGAGAAGCCTTAGTGAAATATTTCAAAGGCAGTTGGACTTTCAGAGGTTTGCAAGGAATGTTCAGCCTGATGTGCACGTGCTAGATAAATTAAACTTTTCAAAGTTAGATTTTTAACCACAAACAATCAAGATTGCACAAGTTTAGAATGTTTTGCTATATGAGGATTAAACCATCAACAGATCCCAAATGCACATACACTGAATTCCTGCTTGTGCACTGAACTTTTGTTATATTTCTAATTTTAACTTGACTCAACATACAGAGATGAGTGGGAATGGATCCAAACACTTTCTGGCTCAGAATCTGTGGAAAGTATGGATCATACTTCAGACTGCCCTACTCAATTGTTCTTGTATGAGCTCCAGATGGCAGTGAAAGCTCTCCTTAAACAGATCAATCTACCTCTGCATCAGGTATTTTCCTTTGTGGTATTTATCACCTTTTTAAAAACTGATTCTGAAGAACACAACTAAAAGCTACAAACTGTGTAACTTGCAAGTAGGCATTAAACGTTACGGTTGCAAGAAAAGAAAAGCAGAGAAGTTTTATATCCCATTATTCTGAGTGTGTGTGGGAGGAACATCTTCAATAAAAGTTATTTTCCTGGATATTTGAACATATAAGGATTAAGAGTCAAATTGTCAATAAGGTCCTATTTTTGCTTCTGTTAGCATATTTGTGCAACTTCAGGCAGGCGCAAATAAGCATTTTTGCACAAAACTAGTAGCTATGAGCACCTTTACCCAGCTGGTAAAGAAACATAGGTATTTTTTCCAGGCAAGCAGGGCAATTGACTGTTCTTTTGGAGGTAATAGTGAGGGTGTATGAAAGGCCTGCTGAAGACACAGCATTTTGCTATTCTTTTACACACAGATAAACATAGCACTTCTAAAACACATAGTTCCAGACCTCCAGATTGCTGTGGGTGAGGAGAGGTATCTGGCTTCTGGCTTTACATTCAGGTACAAGACATGCATATGTGAATAAATAAAGAAGTCAGGGAGGATAATCTATGATGTGAAAGATCCATGGAAAAATAAGCTAAGGAGTTTGTTTCTTGTTTACATGAATTCCATTTTATTTTGGTCTATAAGGGTAAAGAGGGCTTAAAGTAGAAGTAAATCACCTTTATACTCACTTCAAGGTCTGTTTGTGCAGCTAGAAAGATGTGGCTTTAAAATAAATTAATCTGGTTCTCCATTTCTTGATTTTGAAAGGTTTAGGCTTTGCTTTTAAAAAGGAATCCATCAGTGCTGCACCTTCTAGCCTGGGAAGAGCCAAGTAAGACTCTAGTAAATCCAAAATTAAGACAGATGGTGTGCTGCCTTGTGGTCAGTCACTCTAATTCAATAGGGCTCTGTACAGGTCTCTATGCTAGTGTATTTTCTTGGAGGTTATAGCTTTTGTGCATCTTTTCCTTTTTTTGTTTTTTTTTGAGCTAGGGACTAAAATACGTAAATCAGTGTGCAATATGTTCCTGAGGCTGCACTTCAGCCAAGCATTTAAGCTCAACTATTGTGCATGAGAGATAGACGTAAACATGACCTTGCAGTTAAACACAGTTGTAAATGTTTTGATGACTCGGGACCAAACTTCTGTGTGAGTGAATTGAATTTTTAATTCAACAGATTTCTTTATGTATTTTTATTATTTTTTGTGGTAGACAGAATCATGGACAGTGACCCTGATGCATACCCAGGGTAAAATGCAGTGCTGCGCACAGCAGCCCTACAGCAGCCTCAGGCCAACTCCTGTGTGTGCCATTTTCTCTTGCTGCAGCACTTGTTAAACCTTTTCAGTGCCGTGTTGAGGGAGAGCTGCATATTTCTCTTAACCAACCCTAAATTGAATCTTAAAGGTTTTTAATTGAATCCATTTTCATGTTTTCACATAATTATGCAATCATAATCTTGAAAAGCACATGGCATGTGATCATTTTCTGCCTAATAAGAAACATAAATGTTGTTTTCAGGGGGGTTGTGCCTGTGTGTGTTGTTTTAATGTGGAACATTGCAGCTTTAAATCTTTATTTTATGTAGTGACATGAACCCACATTTAGC
>VYZM01004702.1:1869646-1907696 GCA_013398915.1 Dromas ardeola | reverse complement strand
CCAAATATTTATGTTTTATAAAAATTCCGAGCTTGATGTTGTGCAAATTTTCTTTAATGTTTTATATCATTTGGGGTGTTGTTTATATAAGTGCCATGTTGTAATTCTCTCCTATTTCTTCCCCCGCGCGTGTCCCTCTACAGGCTAAGCACTTCCGTCTGTATACACAGGAGGTGTTGGAACTGGGTCACAATGTCTCCTTTCTTCTCCTGCTCCCCGCCTCAGACGACGTCTGCACTGCCCCAGGACAGAATAATCCTTACACCCCGCACTCAGGATTTCTTAACCTCCCTCTTCAGATGTTTGAACTCGGTATAGTAGCTTGCTTCACCTAGAAATATTAAGCCAGTCTCCTTATAATAAAATCACAAAGTTGTATCTGTTTTCCCCCTTGTCCCAGTGGAGAGTCAATAAATCACATGATGGCTTTGGCAACAACACTACCTATAACTGTGTACAAGTTATAGAGGGAGCAGAGCGGTTAAAGCATATACTGTAGCAATCGTTATTGAAATGCAAAGCATAGAGCAAAGCCCACAGTTATCCAGTATGTGTCTATAAGCTTCTTTGGAAGATGATGTTCTTTAAAAAACAAAATGAAAAAATTACACACAACATAGCAAGGTTGGAATGTGAAAGGAGATGCAAAAACACATCCCTCTGAATTGTCACCCGTTTTGTAGAGGAGAATTTTTGCAGTCCCTGATTGCAGATTGTCCTACTCAAGGTCTGACCCCCTTACAACTTTGTGAAAGGTCTGAGTGGAGTTTCCTGCGTGCGGGCCACCTTTTTCCTTGATTCCTGGACAAATGCAGGAGACTCAGCCCTATTGCTGTGGTGCAGGAAAAGCCTGTTATTGTGAAAAATGCTGAAGCACTGGACTTGAATCTATTTCTTTAGGGAGCACATCCTGTGCTGTAGCAGATTCTGCCCTCTTGTTCCACTGAGTTGACTGGGTAAGAATTCCCCAAACCAGGGTTTTCCAGCTATCTCACAGAAGGTATAAGATGCTTTAGCTTCAAGGCCCTCTATTTCTCATTTCTTCTTCTTTGGTTACACATAAAAGCAGCTCATAAAGACTTAATAGTTCTTTTTAGAAATAATATTAAAGTATGGGGACTGCTGAGCCTTACACATTAGTCTCCTCTGTTTCCTTCTGGCCTGTGAAACTGGATATCTTTCTTTCCTCTGCCTTGGAGAAGAGAGAAAGGTATGAGCCAAAACTGATGGAGTCAGGACACAAGGAGCCACTACAGAATAGGTCTCTAGTGGCAACTGTGTCCTCAGTGATATGTCTCTCAGGTGTTTATGTGACACCATTGCCAACACTATCCTGTTTCCAATATAGCATTGCTAAGTGCTGCTGGAGTCACTAATGTAGAACAAGAGAGCATCTGTCGTCCGTTTAGTGGCCAGCCCAGCCTAAACTGCAACAAGATGTTAATGGAGGGACTTAGCAAGACGATGATTCTGCAGACACAGTAGATCCATGACCTACCATCATCCAGCAACACAAGCTTCATTTGGGTCAGGCAGGAATATACAACTCTGTTTATGCCGCATCAGCCAGGGCAAACAAAGCGGTGCCTGTGACAGCTCTGGGTTTTTATGCTTGTTGTGGGAGGACAGATGACAGCTGAGCAGCCATAAAATTATGAGTGGGACAGACAGACAATACATGAGCTGCTGTAGCCTGCCAAGGAAAAGTTACCCCTTCAAAAGAAAACTAACTTAATTGAGCTAGAAGAGTTAGTTCAGTGCTTTGGTGTAGTGCCCTAAAGCCAGACTTATATCTTCTTGACAAACAACCCTGGAGTCTACAGCTAGACTCTGTGTGTTGAGCATATCGCTTCTCCGTATGAGAGGTGGCTGCTGCATTCACTGTGCAAATTAATGCATGAAGCATATTCATCTCTGATGAAATTAATCTCCGCACTAGAGGTTTTGCAGACTATTTAACTCTCATTACGTGGTACAACAGGCCAGGGGCAGGAGCCATTCTTACTCCTGCGACATAGTTTGCATCAGGCTGACAAGCATGAGACGCTGAATGGGATGACATGGTGCAGATAAACATGCAACAGAGCTCTCTCTCAAATGGCTTTCTGGGTGCAGACCTCTCTGTTTAGCAGTGTTCCTGCAGTGGGAAAGCAGTTCATGGAAAGCACAGTATGGAAAGCTGAATTTTACTTTTGAGTATTTTTTTAAGTAAGCAATCATCTGGCCAAAGGCAGATGACATTTCTATATGACTTACTATATATGTATCCCTGATGTTCTATAAAGTGACTGTGATTCACATCTCAAATATTAGAAGCTTCCATTCCCCATTAGCTGGTGGCGACCAACTATATAATTGCATAACCACAAAAGACTACGTTGAAGTAACATTTGTTAAAGGAACATTAAAGGGTCTGACTTAAAACCACAAAGGCTAGAAACTTCAGCACTGAAGCTGAAACCGCGGCTGTAATTCACTCAAGCGTCCACCACATATGGCATATATACTGTAAGACCACACACTATTCAGACTAGATCCCTGCAATATCTAGGCATCATTGGGAAACCAGAAGGTAAAATTCTTTCTTTCACTCTTTTTTTGTGGGATTTTTATGTTCAGATTAGGCCTTTATTGTTATGCTAGTGATGTTTGTGTGACTGGATTTCTTAGTTTGATAAATTCTTCTCAATTACTCTTATCATGTTGTTTGCAAGGGATAAGTAGACATGCAACACTGTTTTTATTTCTTTTTTAATATTTATGACAAGAAGAATAGATGCAATTTACACTTGAAATACCCTGAAAAGTATCATGCCACAATCCAGAAAAGCAGCAGGCGTAAGCCAACTGGCATTCACTGCTCTAACAAGATCGCGCTGTATGCTTGCCTTTACTGAAGCACCAATGAATGGGGAAGTATTTCTGAAAACTTGTTCTCCCTCAGCAAGTACTCGGTCTGCACTGCCTTTCGCAGAGATGACTGGCAAGTTTTGCCTCAGCAATTGCAGGTTCTGGAAGAATGTAGCTTTAAGAGGCCAGGTAAATTAACATTGGCGAATGTCCACGGCGCTGTAGCTGCTCTCTCTGTTATCTAGTTACCTCTTTTAGAGGTAGCTCAGAGAGCTCTGTGCTAATCCAAAGTCAAATTACACAAAGCAAGAGGTCATTCCTGATCTTTCTGGCTTACTCTTCTGCCTGAGAGTTCAGAGGATGATGTGTGATAACACCTAAAAGAGTTTTAATTGTTTCACTCAAACTATGATACCACTTAAATGCTTTTCCTGCTGAGTCATTTACATTTAAGTTACTGATTTAAACCAGCCTAGCCCATGAGAAAGTTATCATCCTCCGAAATGATACTTTCTTTCTGAAACACTCAATTAAAAAAAATAAAAGATGAGTTCCATTTTCCAGTCATGTCACTACTTTCTTGATAAAAGGAATGATGAGCTACAAAAGCCTCAGAAACAGCCTTTCTGATTAAAGCTATCAAGGGCAAAATAGCCTCTGGAGTTGCATACTAAGGACCTGATTATCTCTTCACTTAGATATAAATTAGAGATGACTCTTTTGAAATTGGTGAAGTTGCAGAGTAAATCCAGTGTAAATGAAAGGAAAATCAGAGCCTGTATTATTTATTTCTAGCTTAAAGTAACCCATCCAGAGAGTTAATAATTATATTTAATAAAATTTGTGTTCTGAAAGCTAAGGATTTCATATTTCATAACCAGAATATAAGTGTTTCCTTTGCACTTGGTCTTTTCACAGTTCATTTTTGCTGTTACAAGGAAAAATTTATAAGCCTGTATTGCCGCCTTTCTGCTGTCATAGAGCTGGACTCTCTGAAAACCCAGCAATCCCTAAGGGAAGCAATTTCAGACAGTGAAGTCGCTGCAGCCAAACAAAGACACCAGCAAGTTATAGACTACATACAGGTAATAGTCTGTTTCTGACTATTCCAAGGAGATTTTAAGGTGGCTTTCTTAAAAATTGCATAGGGCTGTAATTTGAAATCTAAATGGAGAATTATTCACAGACACCATAAAAAGAGCAGTTGTATCAAAAGTGCAATTCTGTTTTTATGAAATTCAAACCCAGAACATGATTTCCTTAGTTGTTGCTTTTATACAAGCATTTTTATGAGTAAAATCAAATGACAGTTATACTAGACTGTTATAAAGAAATGTGTCAGTCTGCTTGTAAAACTCACCCCCATCTAATGTGAGGTAAGCTAGTACCATGCTTGGGCGTTCATTTGTGTAAGAGTTTCTCTCTGTCTTTGTGAACTGAGGACATTTTTCACTATGATAAATTGCCAATTGAAAAAAATTAGAATGAAACTTCAGACTAGGTTGTGGAGACAATCTTCATCAACAACAGCACAGTGAAGAAAGCAGCTCTGCGTTTAAGATGGCAAGCTCGCCCCAAAAGCATCGGTAAGTCTGTCCAGCACCATGCAGTGATACTGCCTCAGTCCCCCAGTGCAGAAGGATCACAAATGTTATCATACTTGTCTAATCTGCTTATTCTCTGTCTCTCACACTGATTTTCCTGTACTGTTCCCAGATCAAAGACTTATCTACTCAGACCACGGATCTCCAAACTACACCCCATTGTGCAGCATAGCATGGCCTGTCCTTTTGCAAACCATTTTGGCAATTGGTTATTTATAGATCAAACTCATGCCCTTTGCAGAGTGCATCTAGGGGCATGGCTGATCTGTCTTTCTACAAGTGAGGTGCAGATAAGTTTATAGCTCTGTATTCTTAATATTCAAGTGACCGTCTGTCAGAATAGGGGCCAAGACAACCACTTATCCCGTTGATGGTATGTTTGTACCTCAAACCAGGACACCCTCCGTAATTATGAACAAGATGATAATATTTCTGTTCCTCTCTGCTCTGAATTCAGATCCCCTTTGCCTTGTCCACTTCGGAGCTTTTGGCAACCTGCAGGGGGGCAGAGAGGAATGTTCCATTGTACTTTCACCACTCAGTCATCTCCTTCCTTCTCATCTTCCCATTCTCACACTCAGAAAATCTAGCTTTCTCCCAGCGTGCAGGAGAATTTGGAAAGTTTTTATCCTTCGGATCAAAAATAAGTATATGTATATTAATATACATGCACTGTATAGACAGTTCTGTGTTCCTCTTCTCCAAAGTGTTTGAGTCACATATGTATGCTGGGAAAATAGGGGACAACATCTTAAACTTCAGTGTTTTGTGCTGAATTATTGTGACAATGTATTAGCCTTGTCAGGTTTCCTCTCAAATGAAAACCAGCTGTATTCCACCTATTGGCAAAAATATCTCAGCCCACCACATACCGCAATCTTCAGTGGTGACCACAAAACCGCAAGAGCATTTGTGTGATCCAAGATCTAAGACAGTGTTGAAGTCACTACACAAACCAAACATTGTAAAGAGCAAGGGAGTCTATATAAATGCAGTTCTGAAAAGAAGTCAGAGGGCAACTGAAAAGTAAAAATAAAAAAAAAAAATAAAAAATCCAGCAGATAAGGTTCTTGGGAGTCTTTACCAGAATGTTACACAGCCAGAAAAGAAATCTACAGACACTGAAACTAAAACTGAAGTTAAGCTGTAATTTATATAGCGAAATGCTTGAAACTGTAAAAGAACCACAGTTCATTAAAATGACTGGTCCATTATCCCAGGAGACACTGCAGAACGGCATCAGGGAGAAAAACCGATGGGATTTGCATTTTATTAAACAGCATGCGGTATGATTTTTGTTTGGGGTTGAAAGAGTATCACAGAAAGGAAATATAAAATCTCCAATATCAAATAGGTAAGATGTTTGCTAACTGGCATTCTCTTCATGGAGCTACACTGAAGTCTTGAAATGATGTAGGATTATGAATTAATCTCTGAACCATTTGCTATTCGTATCAGTGTATATTCTTAGCTCAAATTAACTCAGTGGCAAGGCTTGCACTGACATCACTGGAGTCGGGATTTCACCTTTACATAAAAATGGCCATACTAGGTCAAAACAAAGATCCATCTATCCAGCTATCCTGTCTCCATCACAGCTCATCAAGAACTACCCTAGCTGATCTGGCATCTACAGTATGCTTTGGCAATAAATTTCACACTTTGAATGTGCGTTTTGTGAAGAAGCATCTCCAGCGAAGAGTATGTGCTGGAGAACTCGTCTTAAAATGTATCAGCCTGCAGTCTCCTCTTCACTGACCCCTCTGTTACTTCCCTCTCTGATAATACTGCCCAAAGCACCACTCCCTTTTGCCTGTCCATCTCCCGACCCAGGGCTCTCACTCTGCACCCTTGCAGAATGCAGCTCGTGTAACTACAAAGCAGTTTCCCTTAAACACTGCAATATTAATATGGAGGCTCACTTCTTTAAATGCAGAATCTTCTGTAGGAAGTGTAGTACAAGGGAAGTTCTAGAAAGGATACTGCAGCAGCAGGACATTATACTCACAGCTACTCCCATTTGCTGGTTGCAGCAATATTTGCTCAGTCATGAAAGATCTTGAATTGCCTGAAGATGTTAAAAGCGATCCATTATCAAAAGATTCTCAAGACCCACATTAAACAGCATCTTTCCTCTCTGCATAGCTACTTAGAGCTATATCCTGCTATTGATTCAGGCACTTGTCTCTCATTGCCATCAACAGGCATGTATTAGAACTGTCTTAGTGTAGATTTATACTATTAAAATGCATGCAGACTGAAATTATGATAAGGAAGAAATCCTGCAGTTTGGCTCATAGCTGTGCTTCAGCCCTCGATGTATGTGTATTCTTCCACATGTATATAGATTCTTCCGTTCTTAAAAACTAGGTTTGATCTGAGCACTCTGCTTTTGAACATAGTCCTGGGTTTGCAAGGATGCTCAAAAAGTCTTGTGTTCGTGCCAGTACAGAACGAAACCAACTTTCAAGTGTGCTACAAAATTGATCAAATTGTTTACTCCACCAAAAGACAATTTTCATTTTCTTTCCATGTCAGAGTTTAGGCCTGGATCACCCCTTCCGACTACAAGTTCTTAATCGAGGTACCTAATTTGAGAGTCTGGTGGTTCTAAGCAGCCTCTGCAGTGGTGGAGGAGAACAAGCACCAAACCAAAGGCATTTCAGACCACCCAAATCTGAAATGCCCTGTCAGGGGATCCTGCTTCTCTCTGTTGGCAGTGACTACACACCTGCTTGGGCACTTGAAGAAAGTAGACACTCAGGTAAAATTAACAGACAGCCTTAACTGTAGCTTTTCACTGTTTTTTTCTCTAAAGCAAATTGATGAGATCTGGAGGGAAATGAGATGGATCACAGAAGCACTGCAGTACGCAAGATACAAGCAGCCAGCAGCTGGCCTACCCATAATGAGGCTTGTGGATCTTTCAGAAGAACACTCTCAAAAGAAAATCAGTTCAACCTCTTCACATCTAGATTGTCTTCCTTCACCTCCCCCTTCACCTGAGGCTAGAATCCAGAGGAGAAAAGCTGTGAGCGGTAAGAGAATTTTTCTCTGTTCATCAAGTGAAATCTTTGAACTCACTTTTAATTCTAACAGTTCTTGCGTTTTATTTTATAAAAGGAGTACATTTTTCCCATACCTGCCCAGGTATTTTAACAATCATTTTACCAATCATTTGCCATTCAATATCCTGAGATCCTTCTACAATATTTACAATCATTTTTTGTTTTCAGCTACTCAGAATAAGTGTTCATCATCAGCCAACTTTGTCACCTCACTATTCCAGATCATTGAATGAACGTGTTGGAAGGGACAAGTGCTATCGCTGTCTTATCCACGATGTCCAGAATTAGTAAAATCCATCCATAGTGAAGGCCGACTACTTCATTTGTTGTCTGCACCAACAATCTGCTATTAATAGATGGAGAGAGCTTTCTCTTTATCTCAATTACAGCTTCATTTCTTCAGAACCTGTGGCAAAGAACCTTGTCAAAAGCTCGTCAGAAATCTAAGGATGCCTGTGTACGAATTGTGCACGTGTTCAGGGTTTTATTAGATTGGTGAGACATGAATTACTAAGCAAAAGTTATTGGCCCTTTCTCATCACTCACGTATCTATCTATCCTTCACCATAGTTTCTAATAATCTGTCCGTAATCTAAATCAGATTTTTCCATAATCTCCACTTGTCACCTTCTGTTTTTCTGGTATGACAGCCATTTTCTTTCCATGCTTTGACTGTTCCTCTGCTTTGGAGCAATTCTTTCTTATGCTCCTCTTGCTTTGTTTTGATAGAGCACATTTCAGTGCCAATAGTCCAGTTTGATTTACTAGTCATTTTCATATACCTCAGTGTTCTCAGTGTTTTAGACAAGCACTTTAAAACACCGAATTACACAAATAAGTACCCACCTCATGGACCATTACTGCTTCTCTGAACAGCTGGAAAATTAAGCTGATGAAAGAAATGGATCACAGCAAATAAAGATGAAGCAAATGAAACAGTAACACCTCATTTGCTAGCAGGATAAGAACTTTGGAGAAAAATCTAAACCAGCGTTCTGCTGAGCTATCTTTTAAGCAACAAGTGAATGAAACAGTAGAAACAAAAGCAACAGATGCTGCGTTAAACAACTGCCATGGCCATTTTGGTAATAATAATTTGTTTATTCAAATTGGCAGTTTTATACAGTTAAGAAAAAGGAATAAAACTACTCTGATTAGATTAGGTTAAAAGAAAAGAAACCCAAAGACAATGGTGCTTTGATTCGCTCCATTACACAGTGCTGTTGTATCTCAGCATCTCTCCCTGAGCTAATTTTTTCCCTGTATTACAGGCCATGAATGCAGAATAATCCTTAGCTCTGGCACCACGTAACCTAGAGCATTATCGTGTCTCGCATGGCCTTGATTCATTATTGCTGTGCTATATGGTAACTTACACTAGGTCAAAGTGAATAGTCAACACTGTATAAAAACTACAGTTTTTCCTCTGATTTCATGTAAACTATCCAGGGCAGGGGAGCATCGATCCATTCTACCACATATGCCACGATGTATTATGTTATTGATCCTTCTGTAGCCAAAAGACAGCAGTGATTTCGGTGCCAGTGTGAGTTTTGGTCAACAAATTCACTTTTCAATTAGGTGCGTCTGCTTTGGATTTGAACATACATAATGCACCTGATGGGTAAAAGGGTAGTTTTTGCCATGTCTTGCCTCAAGCCTCCTACGCGCACGTACAGTTGCACTCAGCTCACAGTTACAGTGATACAAATCTGGAGTAACTCAACTGACTTCTTTAATAAAACCAGAACCTGGATTAGAGTTTCTCTCTCTCTCCAAAATCTCCATCTCTATGAAATTTGGTGAAAAGAGGAAAGGAAACAGATCCTTTCAGAACTTAATCCCAATTCAAATTAAAATTCTTCCCTACACTTAATTTAATACATGAATCCTTTTTGGTTTTTCTCGTTCTACCACCACCTCTCTAACACATCTGTAAATCCTCCCTGACTACTGCCTTTGCTGTCTTCTAGGCCCATGGACAGTTCCACAGCGGAAACAGACATTTTCAGAATTGTAGATTTGACTCTAAATTAAGAAAAAAAAATACATAAATGAGAGTTAAACAATTTCTCTCCTGTACTTGTCTTCTTAATGTTAACCAGTTCTCTTTGCAGATTCCCAGCCCTGCTCAGATGAAGAAGGCTGCTCTGAAGTATTCCTTCCAACTGACAGTGACTATGACTCCAGCGATGCATTAAGCCCCAGAGAATTAGACCTGATTTACTCCTCCTCACATGACATATCCCAGCAGGCAGGCAGTGGCCTGGGTGGCAGTGCACCAGATGTTCTCCAAGTCCACGAGATGAAGCCTTGCCTAACATTGAAAGAAGGCCTGACAGAGTGTGGTGCCTTTGATACTAATGCTGAATATTGCACAGAGTATATGAACAATCTAACAATGTCGGAGCTTACACCGAAATGCATAGACAAGTCCTCTAGCTCCAAGCAGCCATTGAGCTTTTTAGGGAAGAAAAGGCTAGGGAAACATCAACATTACAACTACTTCAGCCGGCATCATCGTTGGCTGCGTGTGCACAGCGAGACACAGTCTGGCTCTCTGTCTGAAGGCGTGTATACTCAGCGTCTCATGAGATCTTCAGATTTGTCTCAAGAACCTACCTCCAGTGAGCAGTTAAAGATTCCCATCGATGGGTCTCGGAGCACTTTCTTACCTCATGCATCCAGCCTTCCAGAAGATGTGAAAGGCACGTATGAGGAATCAAGGCAGAATGTCCATAGGATACATGTGGAGCCTTATAAAACAACATTTCTGGGTGAAGAGGTCAAGTCTTGGGCAATGAGCACACAGTCTGTAGAACATAAGGGTGTGCACAATGCTATGCAACAGGTAATGGGTCCAGATGACCAGTCGGGTTCTGCTGTCTCAGAAGTCTTCAGCAGCACACTTTAACCCCAGACCTCTGCATTGCTTCCCACCGCTGCACAATGCGATGGGAAGCATTATGCGTTACAGGGCCATATGTTCAAAACCACTTGTAAAAGTCCAGCTCCTGAAGTGGCACCTCGTGCCACTCAAAAGAATCCTAATCTTTTGACTTCATCAGCAGATTTCCCACTTTACAGGGATATCGGTCATGATGCAAGTATTATTATTGGCATCTGCAGTTTTGCGGGTAGTCAAAACAGTCACCATATAACAGAACAGTCTGTGGCTGCAAATCTAGTAATCTTGTTTTGCAGTTCTCTTGATTTCCATGTATCTCGGAGCATGCAAAATTTTAAGCATGAGTGGTTCTGCCTGCAAGTTAGCAGAAACTGTAACATCCTTGGTGTTGTCTCGTTAGGACTGTGTCCTAAACTTCTATTAACCTGTTTTCCACCATTTCCTATAAATTTTTCTACTTCTCAGCCTCCTTGAATGGATTTAGGTTGCATAGAACTAACGTGCTAACTGGTCTAGTAACACAGTTAACCCGGAGTTTCTAGCCACTTCCAGAGAAATGAAAATTCTTTACCTAGAAAATGCAGTCAACACCGTCTCTGAATGCTGTCAGAGCCTGACAGAATTATCACAATGTGGTTTTTTTTCAGGAGCTTAGATTTCAAATTATATAAGTAGCAAGTTATTTTAAAAGCTTAAGAGGTGAACCTTTGAGGTCAAGAACAGGCCGAATGAGGCCAAGTTCTGAAGGAATAATATGCAGGGTCTAAGTGAGATTGAAGCAAAGCCTGGTCTTTTCTTCTGCCCACCACACAAGAGCGCATTTCTTTCTGTTGGAGGCACTCTCATACACCCATTGGAAAGAAATGCCCCTGCTTTTGTTCCTGAATATTCGCTGTAAACTTCAGCCGGTATTTGATCACCATGTCTGAAATTGGGATATTCTGGCAATTTAGATGAGGGAAATTTGGGGTGCAGTTTGAATCTAAGATTTTTTTATTTGGGCCACCAATAAATATTAATATCATAAGGAGGGTGGGAGGTGGTGTTTTAGCATGCCTTATTTGTCTAAAGGCAGATCACAGTGAGTCATGATTCTGTTCTTTGCAACCAGAATAAGACTTATAGTACTACAGAAGATGATCTCAAAAATGAAACCTATATTAATGAGAACCATAACATTTGAGTCACTAAGAAATGAACTGATGTGGAGAGAAACCCCAGCTGTTGCACAAGCTTTAATTTTTCTTAAACAGTTCTTGAAGTTTAATTTTATGGGCCACATTCCTGCTGGTTAAATTCCCTCACTCCATGTTTGCGCAGCCTTCTACCTTTCAATTTTTCAGCCTCCAGGTGGATACATTCTAAGGCCTCCAATAAAGAGATTTGAGTTAAATAGTTGAGTTTACAAGTCCTTGAGGTAAAGGTAAGGATTTGGGCCCATGATCTGTGGTCCTTATTAAAATAGCACTTCCATAACCCCAATGCTATTAAAATCCCTGTGAACTCAATCCATAAATTCAAAAATAAATGTTATTCACTATTTTACGCTTGGTCAGTATGTGGAAGCCAAGAAGAGTCTTTGCAGTGATATAAGGGCAAAAACTTTCTATAAGGGATTTACATTTGTAACTTCTCTTTTTGGGAGAGGGAGGTTAACTTTTTGCACCAAAAATATTCATTCATTACCTGATCCAAAGCTCCGTGAGGATGGAAAGACTTCCATTCACTTCCCCAGGCTCTGAATGAGACCCACACTGGAAATTCCTGTGGGTGAGAAGATGCGGGGGGGAGCAGAAGTGTCCGTGCCAATTTGCAGCTAGAAGGACATACATTGTGTGTTTTATGCCACATGGAACTGCATGGGGAAAACCTGACTCACACCCCATACAACCAAACAGTGATGTTTTACTGTCACTGAAGGCAGTAGCAGCTTCTTACATTAGATTATGTTCATTAGCAGAAGGCTTTTCACCAGGGAGAGCCAGAACAATGTCATGCTCAGATGCAGAAGTCAAAATAATGTACATTGTTTTCTAGTACACAGCACCTAGCCCGTGCTCCCCTAATCTGTTTAGCCTCTAAGCAAAACTACCATAAAACTGTCTATTAAAGAATAAAAATAACAATATGCTGAGGCCATATGTTTTTGCAGGAAGTGAGAAGATAAAACAAGATGTTCCTAAATGAAACCTGCCTTGCTTTGCTTTGGCTCCTCAGGAACGGTGAGGGCAAGAGGTAGCAAAATCTACAGCAGAAGAACACGTACACGCTGCTGGTCACATATGGGTGTAAAAATCTCTGTTATCCACTCCTGCTGCTGGACTTTTCCAGAAGTAGTCATGTATCTAATAAAGAGCTGGATTCTTTACTGGTAGAAAGGCTTGACTTCATCATAATCTTCTGTGCAAAGACGGAATTTGACTCCGGGAGTGCAAATGGCAGCCACAACCTGCCCCATCTTGATTTTAACCTCGTTATACGGAAGTAGTGTTTATGTCACGGCCAATAGGGCATGCTTCCTTAATCCCATTACCTCTAGATTAAGGTTCTTCCACATACTTTAATAGGAAAAGTAGTAATTGATAGTTCTGACTTTAAACACTTCTGGTTCTAAAGCACTGAATTATCTTTTGGTAGAAATATGTGTTCTTTGTTCTTTGTTCTTTCCCTGCCTATTCAATGGGTGGCTGAGTAAAGCAGCTCCTTAAAAGAATAGCAACGAACACCCAGAGATAAATAAATAGTAGAAAGCGGTGCCTTTCAAGTACTGTTGTAATACCAATCATAATACTTCCGTGGTTCTTTTAGGAAGATCACTCATACATGTCACAAGCAGCCGTAGCAATTCAGAAGAATCCTGCAAAATACAGCACTGTTATCCCACTCCATACAGGCACGAGCGACTCTTCTGTGGAGAGCTTAGGGTAAAGGCTCCTAGTCAGGAATCAAATTAAAATTAGGAACTCAGACCTTTGCTTTTATTACTGAGAACCCTTTCTGCAGGTTGAGCTAGAGTGCCCCTCCAAGGATTCTTGCGCAGAAACAGGAAATGCTGTGGCTCAGAGCCCACAGCATAGGAGAAGTTCATTAGCCAGCAGACAGCTCATCCAAATGAGTCTGTACCCGCTTCTGTCAGCTGAAGCTCTGCTCTAAAATGGGTACTTGGGCTTTGCAAACTTCTGGATATCTCTCTCTCTTACTCATATATCTTGCCGCAGAACCTTTGTCCTGCGTTTTCCAGGGAGTATATTTTCACGTGGGCTGAACCCAGTCCCTCCTATTTCTAGGCATGACTTGGACTGGCCAGAAAAGAATGTAGTGCTTTAACATTATGACTCCACAGAAAAAGAAAAAAAAAGTGGATTGTATCTCCTATCATCTCAGACTTTCCTCTTTCTGCTGGTAGGAAGTGAGATATAGGTAAACTGCAAGGTTTACATTCAAAATCCCTTGCATCTGCCAGAAGGCAGTCTGCCCATGGACAGTTTGCATCAAGAAACCTGTGGCTCAGGCATTTACTTCCCATGCTTGTATTGTTTTTTTTCTTTGCCTTTAGATATTAAATAACAATTGGATTTTCTATACAGTGAGAGGACACACAGAGAAATCTATAAATCAGTATTTTTAAATATAGACATTAAAAGGGGAGGGGGAAGATGGAATATTTTATCCTGAACATTTATGTTTAGAGTGTTTTGGAAAGAGATGGTGCATCTTTAAATTCTCTATGGTATAAAGAAATGCATTAAGTTGCTGGTCAACTCTTTTAAGGTGTTTAAATGCATGGCTCATGACTGTTACGTAAAACTTCAATACAGCCTTACAAACAACAAGGGTATAGTGTATTTGAAAAAATGGTATACGGCTTGGAAACTTACTCTGAATTTCTCCAAGGTGTTGAACTTTGCCATCAGCAAAAAGTATTTTTAGTAAAGAGGCCTTGAAATTTCAGACAACGGAGATTTCATCAGGTTGGGTCTCTGATTTTTCCATTACAGAAAAACATTAAATAGCTAGAATACTTTATTTGTAAGTATAATTTATCTTTTGATTCCATGAAGTAGAATTCATAAGGCTAAATCACACCCAGAAGTGCGAGGCAGAGTTGTTGGCCCAGCATATTCTCTGCAAAAACCAAGGGCAACGCTCCCCAAGGCGGGCTGAGCATTACCCTCTGGAAGCTGCTTGGGCCAGCACCTCGCCCCTCTTTTCCGTAGGCACCACCTTCAGCCCTCTCCTCTGCTACCTAAGCATTCGCAGTCATTAGGAGTCGTTTTGTTGAATTAGACTGGGCTTTGGAGCCGCCCCCACGTATTGCTGAAAGCTGCACAGATGCTACCAGCTCAGAGATCATCTCTCCTCACTGCTGATGTTTACCAGCTCTAACCCAGCTCACTGTCGCAGACTGGGTTTTGGGGTGAAATAAGGGCCAGGGTAGAATACCATCTTCAGCCTTTCCGTACCACAGCATCTGGGGCAAGATTTAGCCTTTGAACCAGTCATCCTACAACAGGGTAATGTGTTACTAAGCTTGGCTGTCACTAGGCTACAGAAAACCTCCTATTTTGCTGGTCAAATAATAATAGATTTTTTCCTGTTTATTGTTCTTTTCATTTTCTTTCTTGGAAAAGCTATGTGAAATTGATCTAACATTAGAGAAAGTGATTGGCGTAGCACTAATCTACCTTATTACTGTGAACTGTAGTAATTTATTAAGCAGACTTTAAGCTAGGCGCACAGACTTTTCGCGTTTTACTTTATAGAAAGGTCAGTTTGGGCCCAATCCTGCTGTCCTTGGACCTCACACCAGGTTCTTTTGCACCAGTGTAAATGACGAGCAATTCCACTGAAGCCGAGTCAGGTATGGCGGTATACATCAGCGCAGCTCCACTCGCTCACGAGGCTGGCTCGCTACCAGCTGAGGATCTGGATCAGCGGAGTCATCACGAAAACAACACATTTATGCTGGTGTAAAAAATGATACGTGTCCAGAAGACAAAAGGGTTTTTATCTCCTGGAATATTCCCCTAGAGGTCACAGGGACCGCAGTCGGAGCCGGGCTCGGGGAGCGATCCCGCCATGCGGCTGCGTGACCGATTGTACCGGGGCGGGGGGGGCACATACTGCATAATACATTGCTACACTTTATAATAGGGACCAAACTTCTTCCCCGTGTTATGCAAATATGGGAAATTAATGCAATGGGAGTTGCAGTTACTTCACTGATAAAAATGAAGACTGTTTAGGGTTATTGGGGGCTTGGGGGAGGGGAAAAGGGGTTGTTCGTTTTTTTCCCCTCAGAGAAAAAGTAATTTACGTGAAATGTGCAAGGCAGTGTTTAATTGCTTCCTGCCTTGTTTGTACATAGCAATTTGGCTGTTTATTGGTTGTCTTTGTTCAGATTTTTATTGTAACTTGTTGCTATATATGCAACCAAGCGTATGTTAAAGTTTAAACTTTGCTACATAATAACGCACAATTTTATGTGCTTTAAAACTTTGTAAATATATAGATGAACAATGTATGCTGTGCTAACTGTGATCTTGGGACTTGACACAACAATATTTTCATGCATATGTACCTGCAAATGGTTTGAAAATAGCAAAATATATATTGAGGATGGCCATGAGCCAAGAGTAAATGAGTGCCGTATGACTCATGCTTCTTTAATAATTCCTGAAAGAGGCATGTATAGTACATAAAATAGACAATAAAAATAATTTTCAAGACTACAAATATTTTTTATAACTTCAGATATTAAATACTATTTTAGAAAAAAGATTGGTTGGTAAAAGAAATCTTAGGTTTATTCAAGTGAATCGTTGTCATAAAAATGTTCTTAACATAGATTTTTTTGTTTGATCTAGTATCATAGAAACCTAGCTCTTTAAGATGTAGAAGACTTGAAGTGCTCTTGCATTCTTACAGCTCCTGTGATCTTCTAAAATTATGTACCTCAAGTCTTCTCCCTCATTAACAAAAAAATGCTAGTGCATACGTTCACGTCACCCTAAATACCATGTGTACTTGTGTATAATCTTTAAACTGCATTTTTTGAAATATGTTCTATCTGACCATCATCAGGTACTCACGTATGTGAGCTTTACAATCCACGGAAATCTGAATGTAATTTGTGTTTTTCTCTGAATTCTTTTATTTTTATTGGAAAGTGACTTTTTCTAAGGCCAAGCTTTCAAATATGGTCTCCAAATTTTTATTTTGGTCTGCATATTCAGAAACCTAAATGAAATAGGCATGGCTTCCAGAGTTTCTGGGTAAAAATAACCTCCCATCAAAGTCAACAGAAATTGAAATTCAATTTATATAAATGTAAACGCTTTAATACAGAAGCGGTATCTGGGTAGTCAGATTTGAAGTGGCATCTTTCTAATCTGTGTGTTACAACCGCGGGAGTTGCTGGCATGCGAGCATCTTTGCGTCAAAGGGAACGGCACAAAAATCTTGGCAGGCTCTTTCCCCAAGCCTGGGGGCTGTCGCACGGGCTCTTTCCCCTGTGCGTTTACAGTGACAGCCCGACAGAACCCACGCTGCATTTCTGCTGTGAATCCATGCTTTCAAGCCGTGTTGTAAACACACTGTATTGCAGATATGGATAATCTGCTTGTAGTCAAGACACACACAGATATTATCTACGGAGGGAATTACCTTATTAAGGTGAAACACACTCATCTGTTGTGATTCCTCGGTTTTTCACATATTTTTGTACACAGAAAAGCACGGCAACATTTCCAAATAGTAGTATAAAATCGTGGTATAAAATTGGGTTACTGTATTTAAGCAAGAGAAATAAGAACAACTCTGTTTGAATGCTGCAGTGAAACTGGAAGGATTCCGCTTTGGGTCACTGTTTGTTTCAAAGATGGACGGGTTGCTAAATGTATTTAACTATCACACTGTCCGAGCCTCTCAACGTTTCATGTACTGTTCTCCCTTTTGTACAGATAATGCCATCATTGGCACAAGTGACATGCCCAAGGTCACACAGAGAGCTTGTGACAGAGCAGGGACACAATTTTCTGGCTACAGATCCTTACAACATCATCAATTATCCATAGCTCGTGCACAGGTATATACGGTAATGTAAATGCTGACAAATGTCTGTATTTCAGCCATGACATGCCAACTCATTGCAAGCTTCAGAATAACAGCATCTTACTGGAGTATCTGTGGGTATTTTCACACATGGAAAATATTTTAACCAAAACGCAGGCAAAGTGGAGTTAAGCAGCAGAGCAAAATAGTTCTTAAAATGTAAGATAAAACGTGACTGTCAGTCATTTCTGCTTCTTGATTTTTAATTTCAAAACATTGTTACCACAATTACGAAAAACAGAAAAATAAATGCAAGAAATTAGTCAGGTACAGTAACCTAAAAAATTAACTGGAAAAACCACCGCAAGACAAAGAAGGATTTTTATGTGCATGTACTTAAATTACTTTGGTGCATTTTTGCATGTACCATGCATTTATTAGGGCCTCGTTGTTCGTATGTTTTGCTTGCCCCGAGCTGAGATTTCTTCTTTATTTAAGAAGAAAGTAGGTGAACAGTGTAATTCTTACAGACCGTTACAACGTTTGCCATGGTTTCTTGAAGGACAGTGCTGTTTTATAATTGCCTCTGTGTTCTATGCTGTTTTACTGAAATGCTTTTTAAATCAACTGGAAAGAAGTTAACAACTCTTATAGGCATGTTTTTGACTTATTCTTCTGACAGCAAAAGATAACCATTTCGCTGGTCCATTCAAATGTATTAACTTACATAAACTGTCATCTCTCTGAGCAAACTATTAACTTATTTTTTAATTCTGTCTTTAAATAAAAGCTTTGGGTTTGATTTGGGTTTTTTGCTTGTTTTGCAAACACACAAAAAATCTTTATTAATGAGCTTCACCGCTCTCTTCCCCAGACTGCTGTTTTCAGACTCTCTTTTCAAACAAATATATGTTCATTTAGGAAAGGATTAAAATGTTTCTATTTTCTTTGAGTTTTTAGTTAATAAGTATTCATCAATTAGTCCTAATTACTCAGTAGGACCTCTGCTCCTTACCTGTGTGAATAACAGATCTACTTACTCTGATTTTCCAGTTCGTCTTTATTACAGTAAACATGCAGGAAAAAAATCAGGTAGGATCCTCCGCTGTGCTGCTCACATACACACACAGTTACAAACAAAAAATGGTAAACCAAGCAGCAACTTTTGAGCCTTATAAACTAACACTAAAGTCAATTTAAAGACAAAACAGCCTTTTGTACCAGTAAATATAAATGCTTTGTTTTGGAAATATCAAAATAAAATCACTGAATTTGGTGATACGGTCATTTTTTTGACTGAATCAATGTGATATTTTCAAAATAAAGTATTTTAAAATTTCAAACAAATTTGATTTTTCAGGGGGGAAAAAGGCAACACCAAAATGTTTTGTCCAGCACTGTTTGTAATCACTTTCTGGAAATCCTGAAGCAAAACATTTCAAGTGTGGATGGCTTCATTAAGTGGTGATAAAGAAATCTGAAATAGATGACCGGGTTGAAACACCCTTCTGTAAGAAATGCTGACATCTGCCACTGCTGTTGATTTTAGTGGTACTTGGGAGTGCTCCTCACTTCTGAAAATCATGTGTTTCGTTTAAGCGCTTAATATTAGTCGCACATGTATGAGAATGTGTCTCCAGTTCCCCTCATTTCTGGACCACAAAAGACTTTGCCACCTGTGTGTGGGTATCTTCTCTTTTCCTGAAATGGTCGCAGAAAGGAGCAAAATCAGAACTTGGGCTTGCATAGTTTAACGCCCGATTCTTATGGCTACAGATGCTTTGAACCCAGCCCCAGCAGAACAAGGATTTTTTCACGCTTTCTTCTGGGGCACACTTGCTCCTTCCCCCTTCCGTGCCTTGTGGTTTCATTCTGGTCCCCTGCTCTCTCGTGGCTCCATCCTGATCCCTCTCTTCCTCGAGTCTGAGTCACAAGAGCAATAACCCTGCCTGCTTCGACCGACTCAGTGCCTCAGCTGTTAGGGTAAAGCCCACGCTCCCGAGGGACTCACGTTTGAGTACAACCCCAGGATTGTCAGGGCTCTGGCTGGCAGTGCTGCCGAGGGGACAGTCTAAGGCTCTATTTTAATCTTCTGGAGTCCGGCCAAACACTGGAACGGAGCTGCCAGCACGAGGGGGGCCCTCCTGCTCACTGCGCCTGACCTCCCATCAGGAGAGGTGCTGGTGTGTTCCTTCTCAAACTACTAGGGCTCTTTCATTGCGCCTGACCTCCCATCATGAGTGCTACCAGGGATCCAGCCTCGACTACTGGGGGCTTAACCCTGGCACAGATCCAGCACACGAGCCACACGCTGCTTGTCTCCAGATGTAAGATGCCCCGCGGTAAATTCACGTGCCACGGGCTCAGCTGGAGGGGGCCGCTTCAGGTCCTTTGTAAAGGCAACCGTGGAGCGCCACCGACTCCTCACCCTGTCTTACAGAGGTGGACAAACCCCCGCGCGGTTTTCAGCCGCTCCTGATCATTTTACTCGGGAAGATGCGTGTGACCAGCATTTCGCACGTGTTGGATGGTCCCAGCTTGAATCCATGCTCCTGCAGCTGACTACAGCTTGACTGCAGACACACTCCTGTCTTGTGTGGGATCAGCTCCACAGCCTGTCCCCACAGACAGTAATTAGGTAAATAAGACACGGCTGGGCCTCGGGAGGTGAGAAGGAAGCTGCAAACAACCGCGAAGCACAGAGTATGCCGTACCCTCTCTTAGATGCCCAGAGATGTGAATTTTACACAGGACCCTTACAGAGGTTAGCAGTTCAGCTAAGTAATGACGGGTTTTGCATCAGCTTTGCAGATCCCTCTCCAGTGCAGGCAGCACACCCAGCAGCCACCTCCTCCTCCCGCCCCGCAGCCCTGGCCCGCTCAGCACCCCAGGACCTCAGCCCCAGCCCTCCCGCCCACAAAGGCTGTTCCCCGCTGCCAGCCAGCTCCTGAGATGTATTTTTACCTGCCTAAGTATGTCCTTATTAACTCCATTAGCGTGTTACTAAACATCGGGTCTGCTCTACAGAGTTATGCAGGGTTACACCTCGGCAGGCTGAAGCCTGCGCTGCGGCTGTGGTGACAGCGCACGCAGAGGCGGGAAAACGCTTTGTCCTGGGACGCTGTTGCCCGCCCCACGCTGGGGCTGCCCCGCTCCCCCCGCCGCCCGCATGCCACCCTCTGGGCCGCGCTGCGGGCCGGGCCGGGGCCGGCTGCCGTCCCTTCCCCTCCTCGCCTCTCCTCGCCTCCTCGCTCCCTCTCCCTTTTCCTCTCCTTCTCCTTCTCCTTCTCCTTCTCCCTCTCCTCACCTCACGCCCGCCCAAAATGGCGTCCCCCGGGAGCTGCGCGGCGCCCTCTCCTGGGCAGCCCGAGGTAATGGCGGCTGCCAGGCTTGCCTTGGGGTCCCCTGCCTTTGATTTTACGCCCTAACGTGCACTACGGGCTTTGCGGGCTCGGGAGGGGGGGAATTATCCAATAAAGGAGTGGGATGAAAAAAATCCTCTGGTATTTTCCACAGCACCTGGGCCCTTAGCTGCAACGTTACAGCAGGGCCGTGCTCCAGACATGGCGCCCACGTTGCTAAAGCTCAGCCTGTGTGGATCGCTTCCTCTGCGCCAACCATCAATGTCTGCTGCCACTGCCTCTCAGGTATTTATTGTTTCGGGGCTCTGAGGTGACAGAGGTCCCCTGAGCGTGGTGGGGGTTGTGACACAAGTGGGAGAAGCGTTCCTTTGGCTCACAGACACAGAGTCATGGCCGCTCTGAACCTCCCGAGCTGCAACCTGCAGCCATCACCTCCAGCCTTAAACTCGCTATACAGGGGTTTGCATCATGCCTTAAAAAACCTGTAAGGGCTTTCAAACCAAAAGAGATTGAAAAGCAGTGCTCTGAGTCACGAGGAAACACCTGATGTGCAAAAACATTCAGGCGCGGGTCCACACGGATGAGGCGTTTCAACAACCAGGGGCAGCTTGTGTGTCATCCGCGCTGGATGAGCCTCTGGAAGATGGTTTGCACATGCGTTCTTGGCAAAGTTAAACTCATAAAGATTACTCTGTTTGAGTGATTGCATCACCACAGGTTTCTGAGTGACTCCAAACTCAAGATGCATATTTTAAATCTCCCCTGCTGTTTCTGATAATTTGTTCCATATTTACCATATTACTTAGTACTTGCAAATGGGGTTTTTTTTCGAATGTAAATGCTAATTAAATTAGATAGCCATAGCCACAGCAGGCCAAACTCATCTCTGACCCATAATGCCATTGCAGTCCGTGGTTTTAACATTCAAGATGAATTTAGCGATATTGACTTTCCCCCTACATTAATGCATTGTACTTGAAAAGAAATGGAGCTTTCTCTTCTGTGTAAGCTCAGATGGTAACTATTTCTGTGCTGAGCTTTGTGCTTGCATTGGGTCCTAAAGGTTTTCAAAGAATGAGGCTACTGAAACTGTGCTGCTTGTTAAAATATTAATAGGTGATGAATATATACAATTCGGGGCATATTCAAAGACCACAGTTCTTATATCTGCATCTGTCAAGGCAGGATTTGGGTCAGAATGTAGGTAAAACAAAAGGCGTAATGCAGGAGGCTTTTAAAACCTCATTTACTCAGCTGGATTTTTCCTGGTAATATTTTTCCTTAAAGCAAATTAGCAAACTCCTACAATATCGGAAAAAGGGGCAACTCAGAAGAAAATTATCTCATGCACAGGTCTCCTATATTCTGTAGCAATTGCATCCAGTGTCCAGTATTGCGTTTTTAACATCCATTAAATAAAATTATATTTAAGACAATGTATTTACCATTCATGAATAGAGTATCCTTTACGTGCTTGATGATAGCTTTTGCTTTGGAGCAAGTATGAAGTAAATGAGATCCATGCTGTTGAGCCCACTAATGTGCAAGCTGATGAGAGGTCCTTTGGCTTTCTGACAGATAGCTTTATTATTTCACTTTCAACATGTTCTATATTATGTGCTAAATCAGTTTATAGAAAATCAGTTCAACCAATGATTAGAAAAAATATTTTAGTTTTGGCAAGTAATTTTAAAATCAAACTGAAGATTCATTTTAGCATCCATTGAAGCCATGAAAGCTGGAGAGAATGCAGCTGTACTGAGCGTCAGCTACCTGATTACGTTCCAAGTAGGCGATAATCTAGTTTTCAGCTTTTGTATTAAAAATCTTATTTGAAGTGACAAACTAATGTCTTTCACTGGTGTTTTTCTTGCTAAATGTCTCCTCTATCTTTGGTTTAAGCAATTATTTTAACTTTAATTCTTTGCCAAATGACCAGATTTACCACAGATTAATACAGGTAGTAAACTATTTCATCCTGTTCTGGTAGTCAGACTTCAGAAAGGTTCAGAAGGATCAGTAGAGATTTATGAGAATGATTCAGGGATTGGAAAACATACCTTAGAGCAAGATACCTAGGCAACTCTTTCTAGTTCATTTAACTAAGAGATGACTAATAGCTAGTAGCTCCTGTCCGGTGTGTATGTTCATGAGAAGGAAGCTTCAGATTGTAAAGGTGTCCTGGCATTGAAAAGAAACTGCATTGTGAGACCCACCCAGCAGTTTTGAGTAGAAACAGGGAGTACAGTTAACTTTTGGAGAAACTTGCTGAAGATTGACTTGCTCTTTGCACTGAACGGCCTCTCTAAATTCACATTTCTTATTGGATGTGGGAAAAAAAAAGAAGTCGTTATTTGCCTCCCAATACCTTTTGTTACGTAAGGAAAAGTAAAAAATGTGACTTACGATGAACTCTAAAAGTGTATTTAATACATATGCCATAAGATACATATGCCATAGCATGTACTCCCATGAAAAAATTTAGGAGGAGCTGTGCTCTCAAAATAGTTTGTATTTGTCCATATGCATGCATTATTCATGTGCACACATAATTTCTGTGAAAGTTGAGGGAAATGAATAAAGATGAAGTCATTAAAAGAAAAGTCAGTTCAGGTGGTCATACTTCAGCCCAATTTGTGTGCCCCAGGTCTTTTCTGGGGTTTGGGTTTTTTAAGGCTATGTGCAAAGTTATAAGAAAAACTGAAGAATGGAATGAACTTTGCCTCTGGAAAATATCTCTTGCATTGGTGCATTCTTTAAATTAAAAAATATCTGTTGAATACTTTTTCATATGAGGGTACAAGATAGCAATTCCTCTCTTTAATGTGAAATTTGTGGAAGAAGAACCAATTGTCCCCATTCCCTTATAACTTCGCCATCTACATATACATATTTTCAGCATAATTTAGATAATCTTACTGGTGTAACAGTTAATGTCTCCCATGCTTTAATTCATACAGGAATTATTTTGGTCTACATTGTTAACTAGTCTAAATAGCCTGCATGTTAGCAGCCACTAAAATGAAGCATCGTTTTAGACTCCACATGATCCTTAGCAGTTTATTATTAGCTTCATATTTTGTGGACTTTCATAACACACAGTCACTGCCCTTTTGTAATAAAAATCAACAGCTGTGGAAAAAATGGTGCAGTTGGGCTGTACCTATTCCTCTGTGGCCTTTCTGTCACTGTCCTAATCCGCTGAGCCCTGCTGGAGAATGCAAAGAGCCCTGAGCAGTAGTGCACTAATACCTCTGTGCTGTTTAACCAGTTTGGGGAACCAGTAGGTTGTCTGAGCGGTCAGGCTGTCGTCAGTCAGGAGTGAGTATTGCACAGACGGTGACCTTGCCGTACATGCTGTGCCTGCTTGGGTGTGGAAGCATCTCCTCCAGGTCTTGGTGCTGACTCTGTCTCGATCTACGGCCAGAGAACTTGTCATTCCACTGAGACCTCTGGAAAGGATATTGTAAAACTATTGGCAGTGTGAATGGTCTTGATTTAGGTCTTCCAGTCTGAGCAAATATACAGCTCTGGCTCTACCCTGTACCCTCTAGGTTGGCAAGAAGGCATGGGTTGAAAGTGCACATTAGCATACTTTGAATATTCTTTTGGTGTGAATTGATGGGGGGCAGGCAAAAACACTTGTGGGAGCACTGGCGCTACAAAATAAATAAATGGGGACTTTGTGCATCTGGTTTTACTGGAAATTAATTTGAGACAGAATTTCACTTTTGGAAAGAAGTGAAGGATACTGGAAGTTGAATGGCCCCAATAAGAGTGTTTGTCTGGGAGGTGAACACAGGTAAGACCTGCCTTTTTGGATGCAGCTTGGCAGGAGTGAAAGCCGACAGCAAGTGCTTTATAAATCCCATCCTTGCCCTTTTAGTTCTCTAGGTAATACGTTCCCTTGGGCTGTGTGACTGTACACAGCAACACACCTTTAAGTACTTCCGTGCTGGTTTTGAGTATTGGCTCATGCTCTTCTTTAGTTGCCTGTAGGCAGGTTTATAAATTATCTGCTGAGGCTTATTTTGCTTATGTGTTTTCTCAAAACATGCTTAAACTTAGAAGATATTTAGTCAGTATCTTTGTCTCTTTAAAGACATTCTGCTATAATACATTGCTCTTAGCTTTTGGGTTTCACAGAAACTCATAAAAGCCAGTTGACCGGCAGATCTGCAGTAAAGATCTGCTTGCTAACCGTGTACTGTGTGTCAAGGTGCCTCTTCTCCCCTGTTTCAAGTTCATCAACTGAACTTTGTTGGCAACAGTAAAGTAGCTGAATGTCTATTCAATGAGTGGCCTGCCAAGTTACCAATGCAAGCATATTTTTGTAAAGAAATATGCAGCTCAACTTGTGGTAGCCATTGAGAAGCTGAGCTGCAAAAACATCAACACCACAAGGACACAATATTTTTCCCCTGATTACAACATGCTCATTTATTTTGGAATTCTTATGCCAGCTGAGGACTACGGGGCGGTGACAGTAGAAGAGTTGTCCAGATGCCAAGGAAAAGAGTGAACTGTATACGTACTCCTGTCCTGAAATGGTAGAGGGCAGGGAGAAAGGCTGGGTAACGCTTTGAAAGAATACATTTCCATAAACTTTATCAAAGGAGTCCGCAGATTGCTCCCACAACAGATACCAGCAATATTTCAAAAATATGTAAAAAAATCCAGCTGATGATTGCTAAATTCTCAGGTCTGCTTGTTCACTTTGCAGAGATCTGCAGATTCAGAACAACTTTTCTTTTAAAATTAAGATAAATGATTACCTTTCAAATTAGCTGGGAAAGCCATCACATAATGAGGTACTTGTGGTGGGAACAATCCCTGTAGTATGTATTCCTAGGGCCCGAGAGATAGTGGGCTCTAAGATCTGACTGGGTTGGTCAGGTAGCAATAAAAAAATAAATAACTATAATAAAGACTTTGTTTTGTTTTGTGTGGAAAACTCAAATTGCCATGTCTTTCTACAGTATATGAAGACGGGTTTTTTACCTCTTAATATGTGATAATTTCTGTGTGAAGGCAACCTCTCCAGCACTCAGCATTATTTATAACTTTTCGATTCACTGGCAGTTCACAGCACTGACTTTTTGAAAGAGACTGTGTTCATCAAAATGTATGGAGCGCAGGCTGTATAGCCTGGCGCATAGGCTGTAAAGAATTTTTTTCTGGGTCTTACCACAGTATCTGAAGTCTTTTAAGCCTGCTTTTAAAAGCCTTTTTTTCTGTTTTATCTGAAAAAAAAAATAATTGAGCATCAATGCTGAAGTACGGGTGTGCTGAAGCAGACCAGTAGACGGTATTGTTTCATTGTCTTTCTTCTGTCATACCATCTCTTACCTCATGGTTTTAATTTATGCTATAAACTTTTGTGGGAGCAGGGGTGCCTTTTTCTTACACATTTGTACAGTACCAAATGTGGTCGGTCCATGTCCAAGCTGTTAGGTACTATGATAATATAAATAATAAAATGTTTGAAAGGATATATTTTTTTATCTTCCTAGTATCATCATGGGTGTGATGTCATTTTATGGCTGGAGAACCAAGACATAGATGGTCTACAGTCAAAGTTATCGAGTAACCCCTAATTTTGGGTGTGCTTGTTCAAGCCACCTAAGAGCTGATATTTCATATCAGGACTTTATATGTTCAAAGCACAGTTCCAGTTGGCTTGAATTGCAGCTGTTGTGAATGCACGCCCTGCTATGAATGGAGTCCCAACTGAGGCTGCATAGCTTAGGCATTGTCGAAAATGAGACATATACATTAAGTGGCCACCTGTGAAAAGTTTTCAGTTGCTTATATGCTGCTGCCCTGGGATTCTTTGGCAGAACACAGGGAGAGAATTCATTTTTCTGTGATGATGCTCCGTTTCTGCAAGTGTTGCCTTTATCTTCTTGCAATCTTCTGCGTCGTTCGCTACTTAGCATCTAATTACTGTAACAAATCAGAGAGTCCTATTTCTGCAACAGTCTGCTTTCATTGCATATCTATTGTCAGGTGCACGGTCAGCAAGCTCCAAAGATGAAAAAGAAAGGCCGTGCACTGACTATAGAGAGAAATACATAGGGAACAAATGGCTTCTGCACAAGTAGTGAAAAGCTGTAGCATGAAGTGTGAGAACAATTCAGGGCTGTTTCTCAGACACTAATGGCACACGATAGAACATGGTTCATTATCAAAAATGTGTTTCCTCCACATGAAGGCCATCCAGCTTCATTCCTTTATATATCACACTTTTGACTGAAGATGGTTGAAGGTCCTCTATCCCCAGGACTGGTATTTGAGAAACAGTGACTATTCAGATAAAATTGTGAGAAGCCCTACAAAATCAACAACTACATTAAATTTAGAAGGCTGCTTCTAAACTAAATTTTGTCTATGTAGTATTTCCTTGCTGTGAGGATTACTTTGAGAAGTTGTGCAGAGAGCAACCAGTATTTCACACACTGCACACAACTGTTCCCTGTAGCTACAGTTCTTATTCTGTCATGTTCCTTGCCAGTTGATAAGGCCACTGCTAGCAGCACTGTGGAGTTTTGCCATTGCCTTTCATGCAGCTGTGATTTGGACCTCCCTTTCTAATTGATGAGTAACTTCCAGTGTAATGAAATCAGAAGATGCTATGAAATCCATGAGGCCCAGTGGCCTATCCCTGCCAACATGCTACTCATAAAAGATAGGAACTGGCCCAAAGCAGGCAAAGTGGAGACCTCTTCTCAATTTTGCTATTTTGTGACCTTGGGCAAGCCAGTTCTGTACTTTGTGGGCTTTCATCTTCACACCTTTTATCTGTGTAATCTATTGAGATGATCCAGAGTTCAGACCCTGAACTGCCGTTCGACACATGCACAACACGTAGTGCAAAGGGATCCTGCATACACTGCACTAACATTCACCTGAGACATTTAGCTGAAAAAAAATAAGTGAACATCTGTCAGAAGAAGCTGAACTCAACAGAATAATCACCAAGCAAGCGCTAAGTACACATAGCATGGTGCAGAAAACTTGTACTGGTTTCTATGAAATCAGTTGGATTCTCTTCCCAAAGTCTCTGATAAATCTCTTTACAAAACCACAGCTGCCCTTCGATACTACTGTATACGTGTTCTTGATGTCCTGAAAATTTTCAAAGCAGCCTTTCAACAAAGAGCCATTATTTTCCTACCTTCTTAGTCCATGATACAATAGTCTTATCTCCTTGTACAAAATGGTTTCTTTGCCCAGTGAATAATGTAGTTTGAGACAATCAAATCAAAGTCAAGTTTCACTATAAGCAGCATCGTGTGTGGCACAGCAGGGTTTTAAAGCACTATCTGGCATTTCAGAGCGCTGAGTTCAGTTTTCAGTTCTGTCATAGATTCATGCGACCATCTCTGCTCAGGTGGTGATGGCAGCAGCTGTATCAGGAGTGAGCCGTGCAGCCCAGCTGGAGAACAGTCAGGATGGCCTGGGCCTTGGGTGAGAGAGTGAGACGGGGTCCTCCAGCAAACCAAACCCTGGTGTTCACTGCCAGCTGTTGTGTCACAGCTCAGCATCCGCCTCTTCCCCCGGCACACACTGTAGTTTTGCCACTGGTTTGAGCAAACATTCACGCTTGGGTCCAGTTCCTATTGACTTAATGAACATGACCTATGCCAGGACAGTGACGCAGTGACGGGAATCTGGAAAGAAGCTGTTCTCGTTTGTTCCTCTTGGAGATGAGCATTCATTGGCGCTCAGTGGCAGCATCCCTTCTCGGGATACCTGTGTGTGTTGGCACACACGCTTACATCTCCTGCCTTTGGGTATGCTTTTTCAGCAGCTAAACAAACAGGGCTCTAAGGGGATCAAGAGGCTCGATCGCTCTTTGTTGCTGTCTTTTGGAAGGCTCTGTTGCGCATTAAAATCCACGTGAGCTTTTTCTGTCACTTCACAGACTTCTTCAGTGAAGCCCTTTCCAATGTTAGGATCTAAGCTGCAGGATCGGGCTCTTACCTTGAAAATCTGTGCATTAAGCACCACATATCTTATCTATATAGCTGTTGAACTAATCAATAAACACTCTTCTAGTTACATTTATCCTCCCAAGCTGAGGGATCATGCACCACTGGCATTGAAAAGGCTGAATGATTTGCCCCGGTTCATGCTTTTGAATAAAATTGACAGCTACGAAATGGAAATGTTCGGCTCTTTTTTTAATTTGCTGCAGGAAAGATTTATCAGACAGAGGTGAAGTCTTTGACCCAGTTTTGTCCTGCTTGGGGTCTCTCTGAATGCATTTACAAGCTACAGAGGGAAAGGAGGAGTCCCAAGCACTGATATTTTCAGGTATCTCTTACTCTCCCAGTTACAGCCATGATACTCCAGCAAGTCAGTGGGGTTTTAGGATACCTCCTGACTCTGTGTGGCAGCCGGAGCAGCACTTTTGCAGGGCTGGTCAGAGATCGCTGCAGAACAGGGCTCAGGGCACGCTCCCTCCCAGCCGGGAGCAGGGGGAGGCTGGGCACCTCAAGGTACCACATCCACAGGCAAGGAGCAGCCAAGGAGGAGAGCAGCCCTCAGGATGCTGCTCCAGGGGCAGCTGAGGGGGACCCTGGCTGGGGGGAAGCGCAGGGTGGGCTGGGGGCTGGCAGAGGCTGGGGGGGCTGTTGGGGCCGGCAGGCCCAGCCGGGAGGGCTGGGGTCGGCCCCGCCCAGGGCTGTGCTCCACGCAGGGTGCCTGCGATCCGCGGGCCTGGGGGCTGGGCGGCTGTCTATTTTTAGTGAGGGTTTTATAGAGTGGATCCCTGCGGTCTGGCTCCACACTGAAATATTGTCCTAGTCTCAATGACATAAACACAGGGCCAGCCTGTGATCCTGGCGCCAGCTTCAGCTTAGGGAATGTGAATGAAAGTACCAGTGGGGTCCAGGCAAGAAGGAGAAGAAAAAAATCCCAACTGTAATTACAAATAAATCCCAAACCCTTTCGCTCTCATGGCTCACTTAGTACAGCAAATAGCCTCTGATTCTCCACAAATAAGTCCCAGCTTAGTTACTGACAGATCTACCAAGAGGCAGTTAATGGAATAACGACTAAGGGAAGCTTAGGGTAATTTACAAACAGTTCCCAGTGTTGGAGGGCGATTGCCCCCACCTCGTCCCCCGCCCTGCTCCCTTCAGGTCCTGCAGCAGTAAGCCACTGGGCAAGTCCTAAGTAAGCCTAGGCACACAAGGGCCCTCTTAGGCTGGGGGGGGAAGGCTGCTTATTTATTTATTTGTTGAAGAGATCTAACACAGAATGATGACAGGCAGACTCTGCTGTCAGGAGCTGAACTGTCCCCCTGGAGAGAGTGATTTAGGTTAGGGTCTGCAGAGCAAGGTTATTCCTATGTTCTTTTTTGATGAGAAAAGTCGGGAGATCCTAAGTGAAAGTGGCATGTAAAGCCATCTCTACCATGAGACACTTTAAATGCAGCAGTGTTCCTTTTGCTTCTTTTTCTGTTACAAAGACATGTTTCTTCCTTGCATCCCTTGTCCAAGTCTGTTTCAATACCTAATATTTGAGTTGAAATGCTCAGGTTGCTTACAAAAGTTACCCTTCATGCTCAAGGTGTGGAGAACTCTTGTGGAACTTCCATAGTGGTCAGGGCAATTCTCTTTGTTGTTTGGTTTTGATCTTTTTGTAAATAAAACAGAACAGTGTTCCAAAGAGTAGGAGTAATGGAAAGGCTGTTCCTACACGGGAACAATTGCACATGCATGCATACACACACACTTGCACAGACACACATATATATACAGAGAGAACAAATACAAATGATAGTTAAAATGTATGCCATTGTGTCTGGCATCTTATTGAACTGCTGATGTGTTTATCATGAAAACAAGTACTTTAAAAAGTGGTGTGGCTTCAGAAGGCATATTCGGTTGGCATATATACAGAAGGTATATTCAGTTGAAGTGTCGTTATTTCAATCTTGCTTGAAAAAAAAAATATCCTAAGACCAAGGTGTATGTGGGAATGTCTGGCTGATTGTCAGTCCTGTGACGGGTTGTTTCTTCTTACTGTGCCATCTTAGACTTTCCAAGTATCTGTATTAAAAGGAGGAGGGTAATAGTCACTTGTTAATATTTTTTAATAAAAAAAAACGACAACAAGTTCCTTACTCAGATTTATCGAAGGAACTTGACTGTATATAAGTGGTGCTTTTCTGTGAGCAAATTAGTAATTTGTGACCACTTCTTTCTTTGCTGTGGAGATGTTTGCTGTGGGGCTATTTGTCTCGTATTCCTACTATACCCTCCTATACTCTGTGTCAATTCGCTTTTAGAGACGGTGGTGTTGTGGGATGTTTCTCTATACCCAAGAATGGCTCTAAAAGCTTTTAACTCTGTCCTGTAATTGATGTGTTGTGTAAACTGCAATAAAGGAAGGATATTAAAAAAAAGGGGGGGGACACAACATATTTAATGAGGATGAGTAAACACACCCAAGATGTAACTGTAGATATAAGAAAAATAAAAGCAGCTGGGGGGCTTCTGAGACATTGTTTGTCTTGAAAGTGATGAGAAGAGGCACCATCAAAAGACTTGTTTTACTACAGTCATGCTTCATTATGGGGAAGGATAGTGTGGGGAAGGGGAGGGGTGGGGGTTCCCTACGTGACCAGGTTGCCAGAAGAGAGAACCTAACTCGTTTGCATGGCCTAATTAATCCCTGAACCCAGTCAAAGCCTGAGTCAGAGGGAGAGAGCAAATGTCAGATCTGTGTCTGGGAAGCCTAGATTCATTATTTTTCTCGCCTGCGTCCCTTTGCCTTCACAGGCAAAGACTTGAAACTCCCAAGCCAAAGAAACACGTCCCAGAGATTCGTACTGAACATGAGCAGGTTTGGAATCAGTCTCCTTTGTGTCTGCTTCTGTATCTGAATTAATCCCATGCCCCCATGTGTGTGTCTGTTTCATCATCTGTGAGAGAGTCATTCCATTTGCCACTAAAGGTACAAGTTTCCTTGAAAATTATCATTTTGAACATACAGCTTTTCACAGCCAACCCAGTCACTGTGAGTTAGTATTTTATGATGTTTTGTAGCGGCTGCAAAGATAATGTTATGCACACAGCTCTGGCTGATCATTGCGATCTACTTCTTTTTGAAGACATCAGATTCCCTAAAGGGATAAAGCATAAGAAGCAGGAAAGAAGTGATGCTGGGGAAAAACACACAGTTTAATCTTTTTCTAGTTATTAAAACTCTTTCATCCTTGCAGATTTTCTAGCTAAAGTAAATTTGAAGAATGTCTAATAAGGCAGCAGTTCCCAATTTGTGGGACCTTCCTCTGCTGCATTTATTCTTGAGGCAAAACTATAGTCAGGAGTTGGTTTATATATTGGGCTAAATTCTGCTCTTATTACGCTGTAGCCAAAATACTTGCTGTGAGAACAAAGTGCAGCCATTCTAGATTTGGTGCAGGGTTTCTGAGTTAGATATATTTGTGATCCTGCTCCCCCTGGCTCTCTGGTCAGGATTAGACCCTGCCTTTGGGATTTTGTGCTTCCACAAAACCCGTGAGTGTCTTGGAACATTTGGCCCCAGCATCTGAGGCAACATTTACTGAGTGCAGGGGACCTGGCGGCTTAGGACTTAGTTGATAGAAGTACTTTTAAAATAAGTTTAATTTTCCTTCATTCATAACCAACAGGCTAAATATGATGTAATCGGATTTATTTTTTCCTCTTCACCCCCACTGGAGCCAGGAAAATGAAGTAGTTGAGAGAAAAGGCGTTGTCATTTTCAGTCAAGCAGCCATTCATCACGTAGCATTAGACAATTAGCAATAAAACATTTGAAGGACTCCATTGGTGCTAAAAGGGTGAGGAGGTCTTTTTAAATATCAGAGGTGGGAAATATTATCTATCAGGGTTATTCAGTAGCTGGCATCAATGAATCACTCATATGCACACAGAGCTTGATTGGGGGTTGCTGTATTTTTCACTTCATTGAATCTCTGTCACTCAGTTGTCTTTAGTGTTTTATAAAAAAGGAATAATAAAAACTTGGTTTGTCTCAATAGATGTTTATCTTAACAAGCAGGCTGGCAAAAAGGATAAATACATTCCTACTTGTCATGTGTGTATATATGTAATATATGCTGCTACAGGGAGTTTGTTTGGATAAACAACGTTGCCTGTGTGGAAATTCAAATCCCCGTCAGGAGCCATTCCTTGTAAATATAAGTGTCATTTTTTAACATAAAAAATGCCTGGGTTTCTGTTTCATCTTTGCCAATTACTCCCACTGGCCTCTCTCTCCATAATGAATTGGTCTGCAAAGTGTGAGACACTCAACCAGCTCTGGTCTCTTCTCTTGACTGCTGAGATGTTAGTATTTGGCACAAAAAGTAGGGTGGTTAGGTGGGGTAGAGGAGGGGGAGGATTTAGAAGAACTTAGTGTTTCCTCTGCTGCAAACCTTTTGCGGGAATAAATAAATAAATAAATAGATAGATAGATAGATAAAACTTTCATTCCTCCAAGTGGGGTTGCAGCCAAGAAAACTCTGTTCTGAGAGATTCAGATTTACGGCAGAAGACACTGCTGAGAGAAAAAGCGAGAAACAGAGACAGTGGAGTTCCACCTCCCATGATATATAGAGCCAAGGGGAGGTATAAATACCCGTCACTTCCCGGACCCTCTTTTAAAAAAAAGACAAACACCCAGGATCCTGTCTCTGGCTGGCTTGCAGCAAGGCGCCCTCATAAAAGCTAAGATAAACAGTTTATCAGCAGATGAATGCACAAGCTCTGTTCTAAAGACAAAAGTCTATACCTTAGGAAAAATGCAGGAGCAAGAGGAGAGCAGGCTGAGAATCAAGGAGGCACAGTGTTTTAGGTGCAAGAAATGAGAAAAATAGAGCAATTCTTTAAGAACCTTGCAAGATTTTATTCTCTTCTTTTACAGCTTTCTCTTTTTTTCTTTTCTTTTTTTTTTTAAGGCAATGGATACATTCTTTACGTATAGCTGCACTTAAAGACTAAGAAATAACTTGTTTTATTTGGGGGGTCTCCTTTTTTTTTCTTTTTTCATTGCTTTAATGCATCAGTCATTTTAGGATTTACTCCCCTATAAAACATTCATCCCAGAGCTTAGTTTCAAAATATGTTATTTATACATCGTTTATCACTGCAGATACAGGTTCTTGGCCAAATGTATCCTTCCCTGTCTCCATTCTGTTGGGATTTCAAGGTAGAACTTTGCTCTCTCAAAAAATGTTTACCTTCCAATGTATGTGATTCACAACTGTTTTCTTTCAGAGCAGCTGATCACCTGCAAACATTGTGTAGTCCATTAACACAATCTTTATTTTGTGGCCCTTTCTGTGAATCAGGAACGGGGCAGGGAAATGGATGAGGTACCTTGAGATGCAGGACCACATTTCAAAGGTCCTGCACAATCTCTCTGAATCTTTCAGACTAAAGAATATAGCTTGAAAGGAGTAGAACAGTGATTTTCTACCTGTGGTGCATGGATTCCTGGGTGAGGTCATACGTGACCTTTGATAGCTAATAATGTAGATTGAGCAGATTGTCATATGGCATGTATGAACTATGTAAAATGTCTGAAACCTGTGCATTTCCTTTAGAAATTCTTTAGGGATTCATCGTTTTAAAAAAGGTAGAAACTTAACCCCTAAGGAGTTCCTTACAAAGTTTATAGGGGTGTGACCAAGGAAGAGGGAGCTGGTCTAGCAGCTCACTGGGATCTGAGACTAAAATTTAAGTGACTTTAATTCAGTTGTCTGCTCCATCAGTTTTAGTAGAACACTGGTCTCTTCCCTCTGCATTGATATAGATTTACTGGTAGCATCTAATCAAACTCTCCAACATCTCCATGAAAGAGGCGAGGATTAGCATTCCTGCTCTACAAATAAGGAAAGCACAAAGCTATGACATTGATTGCCCAAAGCCATATGAGAAATTGGCGTGAGAGCTGGGCAGAGGACTCATTTGGTTATGCTGTTGGTTTTGCTTTCTTTAACAAGCAGTCATTGTTTCATGTCAATGGATTTTTAAAAATAAGAAGTGAAAGGCACTGAGATCATGAATGAGATCATGATTTAAATAATCTTTAAGTGTAAGGGAAACAAATACTTGTAAACAAGGCTCCACTCCTAAGGAAGGCACAACTCATCTGAGCGCACCAGGCATAATTCTTCCTCATACCGGTTTCACAGTGGTTTCTTATTTTGTGTGAGATCCCCACTGTGTTTTAGAGTGGTGCGTGCATCAAGCTTGAGACCATCGCTCATAGACCAGACTGATTCGATACTATGGGCTGAATTCAGTGTGATGTCCCTGAGCACTGGGTTGGGTGAAGTAGGTCAGGCCATTTTCTCTGAGTAGATTTAATAGGAAACAAATCTATTCTGAATTCTTTCTGTGCATCCTTGCTGTTGTGGACTGAAATCAGATCCTTACATAATGTGTTTTCAGAGCTGTGCCTCCGGAGTCATAAGCAAAGGAGTGCAGGCTGCATACCTCTTCGCTCCTCATCAGAGATGTGACCCTGCAGAAGTGGCATCTTACTCTTGCCCACATTGGCTTCCTGTGTGCCTTGAAGCTTGTATTTGCTTTGTCTACTGCACAAACACATTTTTACTACTGACAGCACTCCAGAACCAATAAAGCTGAGGCAAAGGGAGTTGTTTTCTCCTCTGCTTCATGCACCATTGCCAGTAGAGTGACCAGCTAAGGCCTCTGTGAGCTGCTGGCCTCCCTCCCTGTCCCAGGAAGGGCTGGTATCATACACAGAGCCTGGACCAGGCTTTTTACCTCCAGGTTTCATTTACTGCTGTTTTCAGCAAACCCTGAAATAAACCAGTTTGATAGGAATCCAAATCTCTTTTCCCTCTGACCCAAAGGCTTCTGGCAGAGCTGTTACTGGCAGCTCTTTCCCAGCCCTGCTATCAGCCATTCCACCACGAAATTCTTGGGCCACAAGTGACTTCTGTCACTTCTGCATCCCTCGAGCTTTCACAGCCTTGCCAGGAGGCCAGTGCGCCCCAGGCAGACACCTGCGCTTGAGGAATGACTGAGCCCCAGCCTGCTCCACTCAGAACAAACCTCTGTACCTTAGAGAGGCTGTCCATCTGAAACAGCCTCATTCCAGAAAATGCTTCCTCCTCCAGGTAACTCAGTTCAGGAGAGAACGGTCTTCGAGAGCTTCATAGTTTTGAAGGTAGAATCTTAAACACAGATTCTGGCGTGAAATAGACAGGACATAGACCTTATAGGCTTTATTTTTAGAGACTGGTAGTTAAAGAATTTTTTTCAAATACTAGTTGAGTAAAACTGAATTTATTATTAAAGAAGAACTACAAGACATTAGATGTAACTTCTGAACTTTTGTTTTCCGTTTGAAACACTATTATTTTAACCTACTATTGTTATTTGTGCCTTTGTGTTTAAACAAGGTGGTTTAAAAGCAAATTCAAGAATATTTGCAGTGACTTACAGGTGACTTACTGGCCAGGGGTAGAAAGACAGTGAGGAGAGAGAGAGAAAGAGACAGACAGGCACCCCAAAAAAATCCATTAACGCCTTATTAGGATTCATCAGCCATCCTCACAACTGCCCTCTCCTGAAACCAGTCACATCAGTCCTTCCCACAAGCAGTGGATCGGCCGATGAGCTTCGAGTGCGGGCTTATGCTCCTGTGCGTCAAGAAACATTTTGTCCCACTGGGTGGGCGAAAAAATGGGTGTGTGGGAATAAAAGAGGGACAAACATATGCTCCCCAGCTCAGCTCAGAGACAGAGGAGCAGCTTCTACAGTCTAAATCCCAGGAGGCAGGAGTGGAACCGTGGCGTGAACAGGCCTTGGTGAGAACCTGGGCCAGGAGGGGCTTGTGTCTGAGCTCACTCGCTGGCTCAGTGCAGACCTTCGCACCTCCGTGTCCTACTCGTGTTCAGTTTAGCGTCAAAGTCATATCCACTTAAGTCCTAAATTCAGCAGAATGTCTGTCTTCAGTTCCTACTCCTTGAATTTGAGGGAATTTTATTTTGAAAGATAAGAGGTGTGCCTTCTCACCTATTTCCAGTGACAACTTGTGTGCCAAGTTTCAGCAGTGACATTTTATCAGGTTCTAGATGAAGGCAGAGACCTGAACATCCAGGTGAAAAAATATCTAACAAAGCTCCAGCAGATCCTTGACTGGCATCGTAGTAGCAAGTGTCACTGTGAGGCTCCTTTTGCAGTGTAAGAGCCAGGGTCAGTTTTCCATCTTTTTCATGTCATTTATTTCAGTTATGTATTATTTATAAAATGCCCTACGTGCTCGGGAATAAAGCAAAATAAGAGTTGTTTGAAATTTAACTTAGGGAGTGCGAATAGTTGAAAAAATAGTGAATTTTTAGAAAAAATGCTCAACTTGGGTAATACGATCTATGTATTACTTTCGTAATGAACCTAAATTTGAAGGTTAACATTTAAGCAAATGCATAAATAATTTAGGTGAAATGGCTAAGCTTCAGTCCCATTAAACTCCAGCTCCTAAGTGCCTAAATAGCCTGCAGGAATGGGATTCAAGCACTTCAGGAAATTTTACTCAAACCTTAATAGACTGTTCACCTCCCCTTCCAGTGCGCTGCCTGCCGTGCCTTGCGAGTGCTCTCTGTGAGGCAGTAATCCCGCAATGGAAGTAGCATTTAGTATCAATTTTTTAAATTGTTTTATGTATTTGCTCTTGAGGTAGACTTTCCGTCTTTTCTGTATGGATTGGGGGCATAACTGGAAATTGTGTTTATGATGGAGAACTCTTAGAGAGCTCCCTAGAAAATTGCCAAGTGCATGCTCTGCGCAGGTCTGCAGCTGCCGGGGCGACCTGCAGCGGGAGCGGGGCCACCGGGCTCCCGTCGGGGTATCGCCGGATCCGTGCAGCGGGTCTCGTCCGCCGGCAGCCTCCGAGGTCCCAGCTCCGTCCGCGGGAACCTCCTCCTCCCACCCGCGATATTCCGCGCGGGTTGCGCACACCCTTCTTTCTGCCCGCGTTCCCCAGCGCCGCACGGGGAATTTGTTCCAGGGGCTTCTCCCGGCCCCTACAGAAGCGACAGACGCGCTGGCTTTTGGCTCGCCCCGTGGCCACCGCCCGCCCGCGGAGAGCCGCCGGCCCCGGCCCCGGCCCCGGCCCGGCTGGCGCCGCCAGCAGAGGGCTCGCTCCGCCCGGGAAGACGCCGGGGCCGCG
>VYZM01004702.1:1834093-1866445 GCA_013398915.1 Dromas ardeola | reverse complement strand
GCTGTCCGCTCCCGGGCGCGGGGCACCGGCGGTGGGGAACGGCCCCGGCCCGCGGGGCGCTCTGTGCTCCGCGGGGCGCGTAACTGTCCCGCGACTTTGTAAGGACCCGTCGCAATTAACGAAATACTTGACTTTTACGTGCTGGGAGACCCGACGGTTAGTATCTCATAGATACCAACTGCAAAAACAAACTCTCCACGTGTTCTTCAAAGGCTCCCTGACAGTGCAGAAAGCCTTTTCCTTATTTATCTTGGAATCAAAAAACTTTTTTTTTTTTTTCCCCAGACTCTGAGGGAATCTATGCTAATTATTTTAAACCCGTGGGTCTTTCATTGACACAACCCAGCCCTGCTTTCTCTAACGTTTAGTTCGCGTATCTCCGAATGCATATTCATTCCCTCTCTCACTCTTTCGGTGCGTTTTACCACCGGTCTCTTTGCTTCTAATTTCAATAGTTTGGAAAAAAAAATCAGATCTTGGGACATTTAGGGTATTCATTAACCTAGTGAAGAGGAACAGAGGCATTATTACTCACATAGAAGGCACCCTGCCCCCATGTCTATCTAAGGGTTCATTGTAAAAGGATTAAAAGTTAAAGACCTTCATCTTATGATTCTTTCATTTAATCTTCGTGGCGCCTGAAAGACATGCTGGATGGATGATCACATTTAAAATATTCCTAATGTCGGCTACCTTAGGACTCCAGGCAGGGCAAACAAACGTAATTTATTTCTAGAAGAAAGGGGATATTGAGATGTTTAAGTTTATGAACCACCATTACCATGTATATTTGTTAGGTTCTGACAAATACCCAAATAACATTAAAATCAGCCATTCATCACATATGAATTTATGCAAAACCTTCTGTGCCTGGGGCCAATATTTTTTTAGACAGAGTTTCACTTGCAAAAAAAAAAAAAAGTTTATTTAAAAAAAAAAAGCCAAAAGCAAGAGTTTTTCATGACTGGTAAACACGAGAATTATGTGAACAGAAACTATTTCATGCTGGGATGGCAGCCAGGGACTCGGGAATGTCAACAAAAGTTCTCCGAAGGTTGAAAATGTCACTGGATTACAATACAAGGTCCTTTGCCCCATTAGCAAACTTTACTAAAGTAATATTCCCACTACTTAGCGAGGGGACTCACCCAGTGATTTATCTGTCTGTGATCCGAGCAATGGGGCAAACAGAGACTTCATCTGGAAACCACCTCTAACTGTTTGTTTAAAGATTTTAAATTTTTATGTGTGCAGAGATGTGTGTTTATTTGTGGGTGTTAGGTGAGTGTAAAATAAGTGTGTTGTTAATATAATCTAAATATCTATCACTGTATCTGTCTTATTTTTCATCTGACAGTCATTGTAATCAGTAAGACATACAGGCTTTCTCAACTAATGACGCCCTGTTACCAATGGATTTACAAGAATATTTGGCGTTAAAAAAATCAAATTTCACCCTCCACAAGGCCTATGATTTTATTTTTTTTAAATAAATAACTAAATTTTGTCAGCTGGTAGAGCAAAAATAAACTAGTAGTTTTCATTGTTGTTTCTGGTCAGGTTCACTTTCTGGTCCTCCTGCCCTAGTGTTGAAATGTTTGGCTTGTAGTGGAAGTGTTTCAAGCCAAACAAATAAAATATCTTTCTGATGAATGTTTCTATGCAAATCTTTTTAATATTAGATTTTGTAATATGTTTTTAAAGTAAAATTGAATTATGGCTCTTTTAAATTGAAATCAATTCATAACACAGCCAATTTTTGTTTGCTGATCTTTGTAGTGGCATCATAAGACCTCACAGAGACCACTGTGGGGAAGAAATAAGAAGGGAAAGGTTGAAAGCTTGCTTTTAGTTACTCTTCCGTTTCTTCTTCAGAAATTTCAATGTCTTAAAACGTAATATTGGAAATTTAAATTAATTTCTACCTCCACCATAGATTGCGTAACCTCGGTTGTGCCCTTTAACCTATACGTTGCAGTTCCTTGTGAGGAATTCACAGGGATGTACAGGAATTCATCTTCTTTGTCAGTGTAGTTATCTTTATCCAGAATAGTTTGTTCTCTCACACCATGTCTTTATTCAAAGTCTAGTAAAGTTAAGGCCCAGTGTTCAAGAGGGGTATTGGCTTTAGTGTCCAAGCGCTTTTTTTTGCCAGTGCAGAACAGTATCATATGTAGCATTCTCAAATGCTTTATCCTTCTGATTATTGGGAAAAGCATGTGACTTTTAACAGTTGTGATGTTCTAGGCTGATTTGAAAGTGTAAAAGTAACACAGTTGATAAAAAGGATAAAAAAAGGAGACCGGTGTAAGTTGTTCAAACATTTGTAATAAGCTTATTCAAAATTAGTCCAGATGATAGTGTGAAGGAAAAGAACCAACTAGGAAAACTTTGTTACGCATACCATTAAAAGCGTGGTGTCCTCACACACATACTTAAATGAAAAAATAGATTTGATTCATTTTATCCTTTTCAAAATACCACTACAAAGATAAATTCTTGAGATTGCATGAGTGCACGATGGAGTCATCACAAAAATAACTGCAGCTAGAAATTAGAGCAGTAGTGTTTGTATAAATACTGGACAAGTTTTGCCTCTTCCATAGTTTTAATAGAGAAATAATCTCAATTTAGTAACATCAACAACTGTTAAAAAAATCCTTAGCAGTTCACCTTACTTGGGTTGTGTTATATAAATGTATGGCTGGATCTCGGATCCATTAAAAAGAAGATATTCCAGCCTGGAGATTTGCCAGGAATCTTCACTGAAAGTTGAAATAAATATAATGACGTCATCATATAATATAACATCATAGCTTTCAAGGTAAGCCAAACCAAAGGTATGTTGGCAGGGGAGTGCTGCCACCTGGTAGCTCCATGCTAGGAATAGATACGATACTCTCATCCAGCGGGGAGGAGAATAGCCACACTCTTCCTGGAGTGCCCACAAGGATCCTGCAGTCTTTCTGTGCGTGCAAGTCTTCTGGGAGTCTTACTACACGCGAGAGCTGCAGAATCTGTGTCAATGCTCTCTTGTAAGAGAGCTGCTACAGCAAATCTGAAGAGACCCTTTCATTCCCTCTTCCTTGCTCCCAGACCAAGCAAGAAGCTCCAATGGTTAAAAGGAAGGGAATGAATACATTCACTTGAAACAACTGTTGGAATGGTTCAGAGGGGAACAGAAATATTCAGCAATCAACATTAAAGACTCTAAATCCTTAGAGGTGTTATTGCAGGATCAGCAGCTTACAGCCCTCTTTCGTGAAGGCTGGGTACCAATGTATTACTGTTAAGTCTCCTGCAGCTAGTTCTCTGTGGGGAAAAGCGGCTGCTCCGTGTGATGTTTTCTGAAGAGTCTGAGAGAGAAGACACTGGAAGAGAAATTTGCACGGGTATAACATCACAGTGGGTCATTTTTCTCTGCTGAACTGGAGGACAGGAGCTGCAGAGATGGCACAATTTAGCCTCTGATTTTTTAGGTGGATAGTTTAGATGGAAACCAGCTGAGAACAGATGCTCTGGGGGCTCACTGGTGGTATCTTCTGCCCTCTCCAGGGGTCTATTTATGCTGCCATTAAGCATGGTTCTGAGCCACCCCTCAAGACCAGACCAACCTGTGTGTGCATTTAGGCCTGGTCATCCTGCAGATATCCCGGAAAGCTTTGCAGCCGTCCCTGTGAGGGCCTCTGGCAGTGTGCTGCTGCTCCTGTGCAAGAGCTACCACCGAGCTGAAGCCAGCAGCACTGGCTGAAGGCACACAGATCTTAGCACTGACTAGGCTGGAGCCTACTCTTCACCTAAGACAGACAGTCCACAGGGCTCAAGTCTCTCCCTTAGAGAATCCAAGAGTACTAGCTGCAGCAGATAATCATAGCAGAGTTTCAAAACAGGTTTCACACTCCCTCCTTTTTTTTTTTTTTCCCCTCATGAGAGGGGGAGTGGCAAGACTCCCATCACAAAGAACGTTACTCAGAACCAGAACAGATCTTAAGGCACAACACTAAAAACCTGTATGCAATGGAGAAGGACTGGGTGGCTCGGGGGATTGGTAATGGTATAAAGAGCTTTTCACCGCTAGGCTTCTGGCTTCAATCCAGAGGTAGTAACTGAAAGCCACAGTCATCTGATGCCTGCATAGTGGGCTGTGTAGAATGAGTTGTTGGTCTCTGCATAGATCCTACCAAGCAGGATCCAGATCACAAAGCCACCACCAGAACCGACACGCTTGCAAGGATTCTCAATGCAAAGAGCAAAATGAAACAGGAAGGAGGATGTTTTATCTGTGTTTGTGATTTAGTAGCAATAAGGGTATATTGTTGTTGGGGGTTTTTTGTTTGTTTTGCAGGGGAGGGTTTAATTTAAGAGAATATAACCAGTATAGTCCCTTGTATAGATACAACGCTAATAGTATTTTCCTTCTGGCACAGTAATATCTTTATATTTGACCTACACCTGGCAACTTATTACCTGTCCTGGATGCAAAACCATGGTCCAGAGGAAGATGCAGGAAATGCAAGGGCCCTGCTCTGCTAGATTAATCACAAGTGCCTACTGCACTGTGTGGTGCGGTGCCAATTACTTTACAGCAAACGCATCTTACGCCCGCCTGTACAAATACATTCTGCTCGCTGGGTTGGTCTGCTTTAGTTAAGGCAGTGCAACTTTCCAGGGCTCGGGTTAGAGGTTACCCTTTCACAGGACCCCAATCATGCAGCTCTCAACACACATTTCCTGAACAAAGGATGGAACAGGCTGTGATTCAGAATACGCTCGCCAAGCTGCTGTGTTGTACCTGTGCAATAAAAAAATCCAGCACCTCTTCTCGGCAGCAATTAAGTTGATTTTAACTTCAAATATTAGGAAAAAGAAGTACATAAAACCAGTATGTATTTATATAAGGGCCAGTGTAAATATCACTCCTCTGTTTCAAAATGAACCTTCTGGTATTCCAAGCACTTCATAATATTGTCTGTGAGTGAAAAATGGACAGAAAATAATTTTCCTTCACTCCCCCTCCTATTTTGCTTTGGACATTTAGAGATACTGCATATCTAGTGAGTTTTATTTTGCCCTTTACATAGATTTGTTTCTCCAAGGGCACTCTATTTCTTTCATACAGCAAAAGAATACTGAAAAATATTGCATAGATATTATTGTAAACATGCATAAATTAGTAGAGGGACTTTATGTCCCAGTGAGACAAGCTGAATTACTATCTTTTAGAATTGAGTGAACTTCCAAGTTCATCATGTCCTTTTGGAATAAATGGATAAAATTTTGTTTTGTAGGTAATGCTTGCACAATAAATGAGGTCATTGACTTGAACCATGAAGGACTTATAAATAAGCCTGTCTTAATTATAATCAAGCCCTAAAATTAGTCTCAGTGCTACATTAGAAATCCTTCTTGTGGCCTTAGACTTCGGTACCTCTCCTCTGTCACATTGTATCGGCTCATAGGATATTGGCTTCAGAAGGGTGTGAAGAGTCCCTTTTCACTGAGTAGTTTACTGGATCCGGATCTTATGTTGTGTATATACACAGTGGAGTATCCTAGTTAGCTGGGAAGTCTAATAAAGTTCACTAAGAACTACATGAAGAAGGCATTAAGGCTGGACCACCAGGTCAGGGATAGTTATGCTGTACTTAAGCTGTGTTCAAAAGTGCAGAGCATTCTGGTCTGAGCCAACAAAATCTTAAGCACATACTCAACCGAGGCTTCATGAGCCACACAGAAGGACTGCTCACCTGATTGAAGTGAAATATGTACATAGGCTCTCCCTTGGACCGGGCCGAAATGCTCAGCACCCCGTATCAGAGTCCCGAGGGAACCGAGCGCAGCTTGGGTGTTCAGGGGAGGGCTGTTTTACCTAACCAGGAACAGCTGAGTGTTGTGGTTTGTATAAACTGTTTGCCATGTATGTGTGGCATGTGGCAGTAAATGAAACACTTACTTTAAAACTTATTGAAGTTCTTTCAGCAAAAAAATTAATGTGGGGTTGGCTTTTATGCGTTGTTTCAAATGAAGCAGAGATTTATACACCTTATTATCCTAATTTTTTTCCAGATACTGCCCTGAATATCTCTCATATCTTATGAGAAATTAAATATCAGAGTTTTTAAAGAGATCATTTTTAATTTCCCATCTATGGTACGAACAAAATAATGAGTAAGTCTAATGAAGTGGCACGTAGTCAAATGTTCAGACTGTAATCATCCACAAAATATTTCAAGCAATCTGAATGAAACTTTTCAGACAGCCAGACTAGGTTCCTCTTACTTTTAAGCTTCTGAGAGATGCCAACAGATTTTAAGGTTAACATTTTCAGGCCTGAGTGCCTAAGATTAGGCATCTTGTTCAACAAGCAGACACCTAGGGAGGGGGAAAAATTATGGTTTGAGTTTTGGATGCAGAAATTCACAGCTCTCAGTAGGAGACAATGATATTACACCACACAGTGAAAAATGGCAGATGTAGCCTTACTGCTTAAGTTTGTATCTGATACTGTGAATTTTATAGTGGGTTGTAGTAAGGAATTTTTTATTTTCCCAAAAAGAGCTAATAGATGCACATGAAAAGAAAGTGGGATTTACGTACGTCACTTTCCTAGGAACTGCAGAAAATCCCATTTCCAAATCTGCTCGCTCTGAAGTCATGAGAAAAAGACGACAACTTACAGTTTCTCACAGGCAAGAGAAATCCTAAAGCAAAATAATTAGATTCTAAGCCACATCTTCTGCCAGGGCGGATTTGTAGGGAAAAAAGGAGGATGGGGGAGGTAGAGCTAAGGCAGCGTCACCCTCTCTTCACTTTTTTGCCCCTCCTCTTGCCTCCCACCAGCGTGGTTGGTGCTGTCACATGCTGAAGGAGTGGTTGAGTCCCCTCCCTCCTTCATGTCGGCTCTCCATCAGCCCTGCAGGTGTAGTGGATAAACGTGTTGACTTCAGTACAGTTATTTTATGCCGATCGAAGATCTTAATCTGCTTATAAAATCAATGAAGTCTTTTCAGAAGTCTTTTTCTGTTTCTTGTTGCCTAAAATCTTTCTGCCTTTGGCACAGTAATTAGCTGTCACTGAAGTTTCTCTTTGTTATGATATTTTCGCTGAAGGTGGTCATAATATTGTGATTAAAATATTTTTTGACCAAATAGTAGGTGTTTTATGAAATTGCACGTTTTCTTTTGCAAGTTTAGCTTTGTGGAATTTCTTTGTCTTTCTACAAAAACAAAGCAAAACATGAGCTTTTTTATTATCCCTTTTTTCTTCTGTAAAATAAATGGATTCTAAAGCTATCCTGCCCGCTCTTCAGGAGCTCATGAGAAACTTCCAGTGTAGCCTCTGCAATTTTGCTAGAGTTAGGATGAAAGCCTGCAATTAAAAGGACTCCTTTGGTCACTTCATAGTGTAAAGCAGTAGTGTTGAGGGGCAGAGCATAAATGTTATTTCACTGTTAGGCAGAATATCTGGTATAATAATCCCTGACAGTATCTTGCAGGATCTCTAGTGTCTGTGCAGAGACTGCTACGACTTGACCTGAAGAAAGCTATTAGCTGGCAGCAGTAGGAGGCTTTTGTTTTCTGTGCAGACTTTCCTTCAGAAAAGAATACAATACATGTATTTTACAAGCATGCCAGATATCTTCCTATGTTCAAGTTTGGGACAGCTACTACTGCAACCTCTAGTGACCTGCTGTGCTGCTCATTGGAAACAATAATTCGAACACTGAGGGGAAATTGCAATATTTATAATATATTAAGCCATGGAACATGTGAAACCTGGTTTCCTGTGGATTTATGTCTTGAAAGTGAATTTCTGGAGCTCATTTGCCAAATGTATCTGGAGCCAAACCTGGACAGCACTAACCTGACCCTCCCATTTCTGGGGAGCGTTGACTCGCCTGTGCACTGCAAGCCAGGTGGCATCAACTTTGAAGAAGCCGAGCGTCACTCTGAGAGACATGACCTGAATCCCGGTCTGTCCATCTGTCCCACTGGGTGAGGCCTTGTGTTGGTTCCTTGAATTTTAATAACAGCTGAGCTTATGTTTCAGCTCACCTTAGTAGTGGGAGCTACTAGATCTCTTTTCCCAACACAGCTTTTGGGTTTTGTTATTGTCAGGAATTTAACATTCATAACTGAGAGAGCATATAGACACACACGAAGGAAAAAAAAAAATTTAAAAATTGCTGGAAGCACTGAATAATAGATCTGAATCCATGAGTAGCTCTACTGCAAGTATTAAATAGCCCTATTGCAAATCATCCCCAAATTTTCTCCTGCCTCAGATGCTCTTGAGCATCATTTCTGCCACGGCACTTGCAATATGTGAGTCAAGTATGTTGTTTATTTCAAAGGATTTTGCTGTCTTCTAGTCTTACTGAGCAATTCTATAGTTTATTCTGTAACCCTTGTCCCTCTTAGTATTTTGGATTCATTTCATTGTACTGCAAATGAAACTAGATTGAAGGTCCCTTTGAGAAAATGTCCCCGTTTCTATATTTCTGCTGTAAATTGCTCAGAATAGTTTAGGTTCTGCTAAAACAGTAAATGCTCCTGGCCCTGCTTGTGCAAATTGTCTTACTGAGGTCAATAGATTTATCTACTTGTACAGCTGAGAAACATATTTTAACAGTTTTTCTGGGGCAAAAGTGGTGACTCAGTGGCAGTGTAACATTTTACAGATTCACATCAACTGAAAAATGTGGCCACTTTCCAGCTTTGAAAACATTAAACAAAAATTTTTAAATAAAATATTTTGTTCTGATGTTTTCAGAGTAATGCCTATTGATTTTTTATTTTAAAATGTTTTTTTCTTTTAATTTTGAAAGTCCTCATTCAATTCTGTTACAAAAATCCATTCCTTTTTAACCTATGTAAGCCAAAATACCACCTTAATCAAAATTAAACTCTTTAATATTGAACAGAGCATTTTGTGTGATTCTGAGCCAGTATTTCTTACCTTTCAGCTCACCAAAAATTTTGAAAATGTATTACTTTTGGTGAGCTCTGAGTATATATTTAAATTATTCACCAGAGCTGTGAGGAATGGAAAAATTAGATTGTCTCACAGCTCAAATCAGATGCCAGCTCCATAGCTGCAGTAAATCAGCATAGCTTTGCAGGTGTCAGGCGAGCTATTCAGTTTTATGCAAGCAAGGAATCCGGCTCCATTTAAGTATTTGGTTCAGTGGGACTTTGTAGATGGACTCTTCAGGTGAATATGGCTTGTAGCTGAGATCCTTGAGAGGAAAGACTTGTAAGACAAAAGTATTATCTGACTTACTCATGGCATTTACATGTGATGCCTGTGTTTTCAGTACTAAGTATTAGTATAAATCCTGTGTGCGTGGCCGTGTATTCCATGAATTTACTTCTATACTCCTTCACTAGGAATATTAAAAGTTGCATGACTTCCAAGTCTTTCTATGTGCTGTTGATTAGCATTCCACCAGGATCACTAACCTATTAGAGTGTCTGTCACTATTGGTGGAAAAGAGTCTTTTATTTCCTTCTCAAATGATTTTGCTTTTCTTCAATGGTGTCCATAGCAACACATACTGGTAGTGATGAGTCCCTGATTCTGTTGCAGGCTTTCCACAGCAGTGTCTTGCCAGTAACAACAGTTGACCCGACATTGTAAGGCTGCTCAGAGGCACGTAGCCACGCTGGTTCTCCTGATGAATGGGAGATGTCTTTCCTTACGTGGCAGGTCAGTTCTGGTAAATGACATGCCTGATTTCTAATCAGACTAGCATCTCACGTTATTTTGAACACAATTATGTGAATCTAACTTTGGAAGGTCTTTTGACTGAAACTCCTTTTCTGAATGTGTATGTGCATACATGTGTTCCTGTGAATGTGTGTAACTACTTCTACAAGTATGAGTTTGCCGCTCTAAGCTGAAAGTTAGCTCTAATAGCAAACAGTCTGTGGAAGGGACTGTCCAGAATGTAGCCAGGGGACAAGGAAAGCCATTTGTCCCTTAATCTTCTCAGTCTTCTCTCCCTGTTTTTAACCTTTTTGTCTAGGTAAAAGTCATTTCAAGGAAATAAGTAGTCTGCAATATGGACTATCTGTGCCGCAGACTTTAAATTAGAACCAACAATCTAACATCAAACTCAAATAAGAATGACTTCATTACCTAGACTGAAGCTGGCAAGGAAGACAAAATGCTCTGCTGTGTGGTCTCCAGTGCCTTAACCTAATATTCAGAACTAATAGGAACAAATCTTGGACTTCGTAAGAGTTGGCTTTGTATCACAATGTGCATAGAGCAGGGACCAGATCCAGTAACCTTTCTTCGTGCAAGTAATTCTTGTTCACATATGTAATCAATGGGATGATTTGCTTAGGTAAAGATTCTCTGCATGTGTAAAAGTGGAAAGGACCTGGACAAAATTCTGCAGTTTTTCTTTCTCTGACTCATACTTGTCTCTGGATTTGCTTTGTGTATGTATTGGCACTGTGGTTGCCTCCAAGCCCCAAGTACATATCTGCAGTTCTTTATGTTGTACTTTGAATGCCAAATGGACATCCTGAGTTTCTCATGCACCCATCGAAGAATCCGCATTTTGGAAGCGAGAAGTCTTGACCAGATGCCTGTTGCATTAAACGAAAATGATTCGTGCTGACTGCAATACCCCTGGCATCTTCATTTGTGCTAATAGTGCATCATTTCTGGGTTTCAATGTCTTTTCTTTCAGGGGCAGTTTCATCCTGATGTCTTGGTGTAAGGGTCCCATCTGAGCTGGGGCCAAGCACAATGAATGTTATGTTAACAGAGGGACATGGCTGCAGTCAATAGACCGTGCTTAAGTGCGAGTGGTGAGAGCAGAACTCACAGGTGGGAATGGCCAAATGTCTGTCTGTACTGTGGTTAGGGGGACATACCATTGCTAATTCTGCTGTGGGCTGACTTAACTGAAAAAAGAAATTCTTCCTCCACCACATAAGGAGAGGTTTTGGCCTGTTGGAATTGCCTGGGTGGTGCAAAGGAAGGTGGGGTGTAGAGAGACATTCTAATTAAGTCTCTATCCCCTTTTGTTCATATCTTTTTAGGAAAGCCCCTATGGAATAGACCAAAATAAGCTCCTACCCCTAGCTGAATAGGTTGTCAGGGTGCAGACCTATATTCTGCAGACTTATGCATGTGTAAGGGGTGTGTAACATTTTTGTCTGAATGGAGCCCTATGTTCTCATAATTTATAGTAAGTAATCTTATTTGCAAAGCATGCCCTTACAGTTTTAAAAAACAAGTTAATTGACTTGCATAAAAATCAAACATGTCAAAGTTTTCCATCTCGACACAAACACCACATTGAGCAGCACATTGCTACAATAGCCATGATGCAGTCTGGGCTACCTATTGAGATATTTCATAAACCAAAATGGAATCTTAAAAAGTTTGTCAGTTTTGCATACCTCTGAGTTGCTGAATTTAGGAGTCCATTACTCGACTAATTATACAATGTTTTATTTTTTTCCTTGTGTAAATAAACAAACTTGTGTCTGAATTTTGGCAAGGGGCACTAGAAGCCAATTAGAAGGTGTTCCCAATGTATTACAGTATTACAAACAAGATGCCTTTTCTTAGAAAGGCGAACACACCGTGTTTCTTTTAATGAGTGTGAAAATATACCAGTTGCTTAATCACTAGCAACTTATAGTTATAAGCATAAGTGAGTCCTTTCTCAGGAATGAAAAACATAGCTTAGTTTCTTTACTAACAGATGACATTTTAATTTAAAGCTCTAGTTTTTGTCTGGAAGGGCTAAAACATCTGAATTATTTGAGAGAGAAATAAGGGGCAGAAGGGAAGTATGAGAGAGCAGGCGGGATCTTCTTATCTGAGTAGACTTCACCCGCCGCTCTTTTGAGTGGTGAGGAGAGCGTGTCCCCCTCGGTTTCTGTCTGCCATGCCATCTAAGATACTCTGTCATTTCTGGTACAGTTCATTCACTCAGTCTTGCCACACTTCAGCACTAAACTGGATCCAAAACTAAAACTCTGTTAAGTCAGGGATGTACAGTTACTTAAGGGTACGTTATGCTTTCTGCATGTTGTAGCTTTGGGTTGGAGCACAACAGCATCCCTGGAGGAGCGAGCCTGGGAAGCATGGTGACTCAGCTGTAGTTTCTTCCCATGATCCTCTCCTGGTTATAAAACAGGGTTGCAGCCTTAACATACTTTGAAAGGGTAAAGCTTCCTCCTATGCAGTCTGGAGAAATCACAATATGCAGGCTGGTTGTGAAGCAATAAAAATATTAAGCTGGATAAGGGACTGGATAGAACAAATAGCTTCATATAGAGATCCTTTATCCTTGTTTTTCTTGAAATGTTTGTATAGAAACATAAAGATCGCTTGATTTATGACTTGTTCAGCAAGCTCCAAATCAGATGGTGTTGCATTCAGAGCAGTGAATCTGTCAGCCTGGTATTACTCCACTGCAGCCAGTGGAGTGGTGCAAATTCCGCACGACGACACATCCCTCGCTGCTAGTCACTGGTATTATGGCAGGAGTATGTTACTTGTCAGCAGATAGAAGTGTGGAAGAATCTGGCCCATCATGATTTTTAGTCCTTCTCATAAAAATAAAATAAGCCTTGGGAAAGCTCTCCAGTGTTATTTAAAAATAGAAGAATGAGTGTTAGTGGTTTTATATGGATTACATAAATTACTAGTTTGTTAGAAAAAGAGAGAATTTCCCTGGAAGGGAATGTTTAACTTCTTTGGGTTACTTTATGGATATTTTATTTTACATTTTAAAATAATTAAATCTTTCAAAGGAGAAATTTTCATTTTTTGTAAAATAATGCTTTTCCTGCTTCAGAGCTGCATGGCCACTTGTGAGCCAGCCTCCATGCTGCTCAGCGCTAAGGCATATGCTTGTGAAGCCATGGCTCAGTAAGTTATTGTGCGGAGCTTTGGTCATAGTCTGTGCATGTACTCTTAATTCAAGGCAAAGGTAATGTTGACTAACTTGAAAACCAAACACAGAAGCCAGCTATACTGCCCAGCTTTAGTTACGTCAGGTACACAACTTAGATTCCTAAATTCAGTGTCCCTAGTTCCAGTTGAGCACTGGGAGAGGCAGAGTAGAGTAACCAGCCTATTTACTGCCTAACTTATTTGCTCTAAATCATGGACAAAAATTTCACCCAGTCTTTATAACATAGAAAAAGCAGTTCAGGAGTCCATGAAAGTTAAATGAGTGCAAATTGCCCACTAAACACACAGCCTAACCCTTCTGAGATGCAGGGAGTAAGGGCCAGTGATCCTGCCTGGAGCGGACTCTCCCTCTGGACGTGTGTGCACCATCCCTTTGGAGACAAAGTGGTGGGAAGGTGCTGAGGATGAGAAAGCCATGGCTGGTGAACCCCGTGCGTGCTAGGCAGTTTAGTGCAGATGTGGATCAAAAGCAATTTCTGCTCCCTGCTCAGTACAAAGAGGGAACTGGGAAGGGGCTGTGACTAGTGCTGAGTCTGCATGACTGCCTCCCAGGGACAGTCCCGGAGTGGTGCTGCTGGGACACAGCCCCTTGCTTCCTTCCTTCCCACCACTCACAATTTTGATGAAGAGGAAGAAAACATAGAGAATTGTCCCTTTTGCTGTGATTTTTAATGGAAAGTTGCTCTTGTCCAAAAAACCTGCTTTTGTTTCTTTTAGTGATGCATCTGAAAATGTTCAGGTTCAGATTCTGAAAAAATTGTGAGGCTCTGATTGGATAGCAAACTTTCTGCTAAAACCAGGGAAAAAAAATCGGGTTTGCTTGTAAAAATTCCTTGGTTTTCAGTACCCAAAAGCGGAGGGGAAGAACTTTGTTCAAAACTAAAACATTTCAGCTTTCTGTCGCTGAAAACCAAAAAGTTGTCATTGAATTTTTTGTGGTGAAAGTAATAGTTTCTAATCTAGTCCTGAGATTTTCCAGGACATTTAGGGAATAGTAGGCTGTGCTCTGGATGGGGACACAGGAGGCCAGAGCTCAGTTCTCAGCTTTGCCAGAGGTTTTTGACAAGCTACATAATCTAATTGGGTATGTCTACATGCCCTGATAGAGGTGGCCCCGGGCTCTGCTGGAGTCAGTTCTGTCTGGTTTGGTAGGGGGGGAAAAAAAAATGCAGTTAACGAAGTGGTGGTTTAAAACCACTTCAGGCAAGCTCAGCTCCCTGTCATTGCTGTTCCCTCCTCAGTGAAACCCTGCCGCCTGCTTGTGTTCAGCTCAGCGGGGCAGTTCTTCCCTCACTCTCTTCCCTTTCACCTTCCCATTCACACCTGAGTCCCCATTTCTGCTGTTACTCCCACTCTCCCAAGGCTGATGGCCGGTGGTGGGGCAGCACAGCTCCGTCAAGGCTGCCCGTGACCAGGCCCGCCTGCGGTGCGGGAGACTTGACTTCAAGGGCAGCCTCCAGATGGCTGAAGCCTTCCATCACAATCACGCAAAACCCCAGGTGTCCAAAATGCCCAGTGGATTACCACGCTTCATCAGGCATGGGCACACCAGTTGCCCCCCCAGGGTCTCCAGGTTGTCTACAAGGCTCCATGTGGTCAGAAGACGGCCAGATCCTTAGATAGTGACTCTCAGAGTCACTATCGACTGCTTTCCTGTCTCAGTTTTTCTTCTGTAAAATTGGAATAATATCCTTGACCTGTTTTCTCTCTTTGGTTTGCTAGGGCTTTCTGACAGGGTCTGTGTCTATATATGCTGCCGTGGCAAATTAGGTCCCTTTTGTAGCTGCAGAGACATGGCTGTCGAAGGTTCCTTGGTACTACTGGTAAGGAAAGAATATACGTATGTCTAAATACTCCCTTTTGTTCAAATTTTTGTAAGCATTTTGCTTTACTGGGAAAGATCCTCAACTGTTGTAAAGTTGTCAGGCATCCACCAAAGTGAGGGCAGCTCACCAGCTTACACCAACTGAGAAACCTGGCCCCAGAGTATGCTTGGAAAAGAAAAAGTAAGCTAGGTGTAGGAATCCTTTTGTTAATACAATTAGCATATTTTGTGTTTACAGCATTTTTAAAAGTTCTGTTAAAAATAAATTCCTGAAGTCCTGGATAAATAAATAGTTGTACAGAAGAGTCCTCTGTAGCCACAAAGTTGCCAAAAATTATCAGTAATCCTCAGTCAGATGGAATGTACAGTTGGCAAGGGGATGGCAGGAAAAAGTCCTCACCAGTTCTGCCTCGTATTCCCATACAATGAGAGATGCCAAGTTTTTCCATTAGTGTCTGTGATGCAGTTGAAGATGGGAGTGTTTGTCATTAAGGAGACCTTGTTTTAGTTAAACAACCAGTGAAGGGCTCAGTTCGGTTGCATGTTTTTCCATCACTAGACGGTGATTTCACACGAGCTGCTTTATTTTGTTAATGAAATTTGACCCACGTTTCTTCTCCCTCTGCATTTAACTCAATTTAGGTCAAAACATAGGATATGCAAATGAAGAGCCACAAGTCCAGCCCACTAGTGATGTGGTTTTAAAGTCCTGAATAAAAATAAAAATTATTTACAGACTAGTCTGGGGCAATATATGCCTTGAAAACTGACATCCAGATCCTGGCAGCTGACGTATGTATTTATTTAGGCTTTGACGCTGCTAGGATTTATAATTTTGGGGGTTTGGGTTTTTTTGGAAAGCAACTAGTGGTTTTAAGGACCTTTATTCTGAGTGACGAAATTCAGACAAATGAAACTGGCATGTGCTCCCTGCTGTCTGAAACACTGCTTTACTTAAGCCCTACGTAGTAAAACTTCAGGCTCTTGAGGAACCCCCAGTCACTTGCCAATTCTGTGTATCTTGGCCCCTGGGCCCAGTGCATGTAAGTGGATAATGGGCCAAGAGCTGTTTTTATTTAAAACTGTGGAATTCCTGCTTGGTTCAACAGAAATTACACCTGTTCAACCAAGGGCAAACTTTGGCCCAGGAATTGCAATGTAAAGATACTGCTGCATCAGAGCTCAGTCACACCGTGTAATCGCAGCCTCGCCACACAGTTTTGTTTCAGAAGTATTACGCCTACACCAGGCACACCAAGAACATGAAATAACCAAGTAGTAAGAAAATGGGAATCTGCTCAATCCAAGGTTCTCCAGGCTGTTTGACTGGATCCAGCTCTAATAAATACACCTACTAAATGTTCCTCCATTAGATTTATGTGATTGCATAGTTCTACCCCAACAGAAAAGTTATAAACACTTTGCTGCTTAGAAAAAAACATCTGCTGAAAAGTTTAGTAGCTTAGTTGTAAACTTTAAGTGTGTAGAAATGTTGAATAGTCAGAAGAGTAGAGCTGTAGTTATAGGAGTGACTATGTCTGCGTAACACTTGAATCTTTTCAATTAGCCCTCAAGGTAGATGTCTGAGGCCAGAAAAATTAAGACAGATTGAAAAGATTTGCCATCATTGCCATGATTAAGCTCCATTCATGCTCAATTTTTCACTGTTTTCCTGATCACCAAAACATAAAGGCAAAGTCTGAACTATTTAAGAACTAATACAGTCCCAAATTAAATTAGTATCTACATTGTAACAGCTACTTACTGTCAAAAGTTAGTTTTACCCCAGAGAGAAGGTACTAAGAAAACAATGGAGGGTCTTCTGTGTGAAACCCTGAAATGAGATACTAACCTCCACGCAGAGTTGTGCAGATGTAATACAATCTAACCTTTTTATGATTAGACTAAAGCATTTTCATTTAACATTATACTTAACGCAACAGCTTTAAACCAGCCACAAAGAAGTGACCTGGCATGTTTTGACTATAATAAGCATTGATTCCATGCCTATAAATTTTATAGTTGAATCAATTATATCAATTATCAATTGAATCAATATGCTTTATAGGATTAAGTAAAATGTTCCATTTCGTTTTTTTTATTTATTCTCATGACAGTGAGGAATTGAAGGGGAAAAAAAGATAAATGAGTGAGCAATGCTAAAATTATTAAGAAAATGCCTAGAGTATTCTCTCCTCGAATAAAAGCTGTCTAGATAGAATATCTCAGCCTGTGGACAGACCCACAAATATTGAAAATCTTTCTTAATTCCCATGAAGTGAGAAAAGGGCCAGCTGTGGTCTTTCACTACCCAGAACAGTTAGGAGATGACACTCAGATCTCACTGCAGATGGGTTTATGCCATCAGACTTGGCACTGGACGGGAAGGCACACGATTTTCTGTCAGAAATTGTAGACTGGGCTTTGGGGAGAGCTCAGTTCAATTTTCATCTCTGCCACAAGCTTCCTTGGGCAACTCACCTTTCATCTGACCGTATGAAATGTTCGAGCCTGGTACGATGTTTATAGACTGCCCGGTGGAATGAGACTTTCAGTCTTTGGTGGGACTGCTTGAACACAAATCCTAATTATCTCTGATACAATTAAATGATGCCTATGAAATGCATTGTTCTCAATGCTTTTTTGCCTCTTGAGTGGCAGAGTTGCAAAATCGAGTAGTAGGGAAATGATGCAGCTCCGAAAATCTTTGGGTTTGTGGTTTCTGTGTTTGGCCACTGAAGTTGTATGGGGGTTTTGAAGTAATTTGAAAAGTACTTACCATGCTACCATTATAAAGCAGACACATTTCTAGATGTCTGCAGAGAATTCACTAAGATATCAAAGGCTGTTGGCAGTCAGAGTTCATCTGCACACAGCAAGCAATAGAAGCCAGGAGAGAAGCTCTTCCCATTGAGCCACATCTCATTCTGGTGTGAAAACATCCACTTCACTACGCTGAAGTGAGATTATGAACTAGCTTGTGACAGATATCAACAACACAAACCAGAACTCTTCAAAGTCTCCAAAACTCAGACGAACTTGTGTACTACGGTAACCTTTATTTACAAGTGCTCTGAGTAAGGTGCCAGTCCAGAAGTGCTAAAGATTACATCATACGCAAGGATTGAAATCAGATCCTTGGTTTATTCAAAAGCAGCTTGGACACAGTTTATATCCTAACGTTTGGGACAAATGTTAGAATATGCATTCCTATGTATCCAGACAAAATTTTGCTTCAAGCCAGTAAAATCTAACGTGTGACCCAAACAAAACCAGCACAGTGAGCAATAAATTTTCAGCCAGAGGCAGGAAAATTTTAGTATGGGTGGACACCTCTGAAAGCTCTACTGAGTGCTTAGAACCCCTTGGCTTTTGCCCATAGGGTACAGTGTGGTGTGCTAACAAATATTTTCACAGTGAAAACAGCCTTCAGCAACCAAGTGTACACTCACACCCTAGTGATAGAGCAATGTCTACCAGCGTGGAGGTGGAACCATCATGGTTCCTCCTGCCATTACCACCACCCAGGGCAGTATCTGCCCATGACTGCACGAGCATCTCTGCAGTCGCACAGTCCCTATTGTCAGTCCCTGTACTGCAAAGCCGTAGCAGTTCAGAGCCCAGGGCAGCTCACTCCACCCTGTGCGAGATCCCCTACATCAATGAAAGATCATCCAAGGAGAAGAGAGAAAAGGAGCCGTTGGCTGCCCCTTTGCATTTCCTGAAGGCCAAGGCCTGGGGCAGATGTAATCATTTTGAGTAATGGAGTGCAATAGTTGATCAAGGTGGACTAATTTATGATGCTTCATTTTATAGTTCTAAATTAATTATGCTTTTTTAACCCTCCCAACTACTCTAAGTATGTGACAAAACTGCCCAAGCAAATTTCCATAAGGTGAGAGGAGCGAGTAAACAGCTTCTTTTGAAGGATACACCAGAAGTTTTACATCAGAAACAGTAAAACATCCTTGAAGCTTCTACAAGCTGCTGCTAATGACTTTTCAGTTATTTGCACTGTGCTTTAAAGTAGATGAGATTTTTAAAAACTCTTCTGGCCTAAAAATCTGTGAAAAAATACTGATCTCTGCTTCCTTTGTTGGAAACAGTGTAGTGCAGACAATACTGTAAGGATTGTCAAAATAGCAGATACATGGAGAGCTGGGAATCCATGAGTAGCTGGGAATGCTGAATTTCCTTATACTCATAACTGTGTATGTCATAATGTCTGGTATCTGTGTGAGCATGGATATCCAGTTCAGGAAAACACATATGCAGGTATTACAATCCCATTTAGTCAGGGAAATTTTGTAAATGCATAACCTTTAAGATCTGTTGATGCAACAAGCATGTATTTAAAAGATGTCCATCAAAGATTTCCTGAACTCAGGCTGGAAACTGTGGTAAGGTAGTTCTGACCAGGTGAAGATGGATTCTTTTTGTAAGGAGTTTTATTTCCCCCACAAATAGCATGCCCTGGTTTGCCATCATTAATAGCCTAATATGGTGAGTGATAATGTAACATTTCCCCGATTGCTTTGTTTTTTATTTTTAGAATAGTGGCATTTATATAACAGTCTTGGTAGAGATTTAGGGTGCATAAAACCCCTAACTGAGGCTGCAGCTATTAACCTCATGTGTTGTGTTTATAAAAAGCCACTTTAATACGGTGCTGTATAAAGTACGTATAAAAAGAAAAATCCATTACAACCAAGGGGATTTTCAATGAAGTATTAGCCTGGTAAGAGGGTTAACAAGGTTGGTGCTTTTTTTCTCCTTCCTTTCTTTTTTTTTTTATATCAAAGCACAACTTAGTATAAGCAGTTAATGTGCAGTTTTGGTGCCACAGATTAAATTGTGCAGGCAGAAGTACTGCAGGGTTTTTGTTAAGACATATATTCAGTTCATTGATACATATAAATAAGATTATACCCTTTCCCCTGTATTTGCATTAGCCAAGACAGGTATTAGACATCATAATACAGAATGGTTATTCAGAGTTCACTAATTATGGCTTCGTATCTTTAAATGAGATTATAATATGGCCAGCTCTGGATCCTGGTACAGCCTGACTGAGTTATGCTGTGACACTTGGAGGCAGCAGAAAAATAGCCTGGAAAAAAAATTCACAAAATATTTCCATATCAAGTTGGTAAGAGTGTGTGTGTGTGCAGAGCTGGAGAGAAAATGGAGCTTAACCTCCTGGTTAGAAACACTTGCTCCAGAGCTGGGCTTCCTGATGCTGTCAGCTGGCAGTGCAGGTGCTGAAGGTAAATAATAGCAGACTGCATTAAACCTGCCAGTGAGGAACCGAGGGTGGCTGCCTCCCAAACACTCCCACACTCCTCCAGTAATAGTGGAGTTTGTCCCTGCCCAAATGCTTTCAAGGACTATCCCAACGATTTCTGATTCAAGTGAAGATGCGGCCATGCAGTTGTTATATTGGCTCTGGATTTCAGTAGACCTTTCCCAGTTCCGTGCTGGTCAGGATGGCCTTCAGATGTTCGAGCAGACAAAGCTCTGTGAAAAAGAGAATGCAGGCTGGGTGTATTTTTATTTTGCATGTGACTTTTATGAGGATGATACCTACATATCATCCATTTTTCTTAGGAGCCTGTCAAGTCTCTGCTGCTCTTCCCCTCTTCCCCCCTGTACGGTATTTGAACACAGTCGCATCTCTGGCTTGCTGGGTGGCAAAGGGAGCAGGGTATTGCAATGGAGGTGGCTGAGTTTTCCCTCCATTCCCTGCTGAGCTATAGCCTAGCATGTTTAACGTCACGTCTAAATCACAAATAACATCACAGAATTCAGTGTAACTGCAGTAAGATATGGAAGAAGAGAATCAGGCACTCTGTACTCCCTGCTGTAACCTGCTCTATAGTATTGCTGTGAGCTGTTGCTACTAACCATGCTTCACCCCAGAGCTGGCTGCAATTCAGTGATGAATGAAGCCACCCTGTGTCCAACATGTCTGTTTTGTTTTAATTCTGCAGAGCTCTTTGGAATCTTCTAGGATGAAAGGCGCTATATAAGTGCGAGATTGTTGTTTTTATTTGGATTTGGAAATAGCCTTTCTGAAAATAGTAACTAGTAGATTAAATGCCAGACCGGGATGAGGCAATACCGCTTTGTACACAGAGAGGATTATTAGAAATATTTCTTTAGAATGATACCCAGAATGTGAATTACTCAACTTGCCAGGTTACTTATGAAACAGAAAAAGTTACAGAAGCGTTTATGTAACATTGTTTTTCCAGAAAAATAGGTGGTGATTTTTCTCAGCAGTTCCATCTGCTAAATGGACTAACATCTTGCAAAACCTCCTCACTGCTTTTCCTCCCAGAACTTCTCTAAGTGGACACATACAAAAGCAGATCCATGCGTAACAAAGAGCAATCTTAGATGTTTTAAGTAGGCAATTGGATACAAGAACAAGCTTGGACTATTTGATGGGTGAGAAAGGTCAGTTTGTTTTTAACTTCTCTGAATATAAATCATCTACGAAAAAGTTTATTTTGCAAATGTCTTGAGCAGTACAAACAAGCAATACAAAGTTCAGTGATTTGGGGGGGGGAAGGGAAAGTTGGCCAAAAAGATCTCTTGACATGTGTGGCTTCATCCTTGTTACACCAGTGCTCCATTACACCACGCCGACAGCAAGCCCAAATTAGCCCCTTTCTGCACAGCAACAATGTGAAGAGGTTCGGTGTCCATGGGGAGTGACTCTTGCAACGTTCACTTCTCCGGGGTACGGCAGTATTTGGAAAGACTGGCTGGAATGCCTAATATTTGGGGCTGAATTCTTCTAGAAACGTAATTATTATTTAATGCAGAAGGAAAAAGGCTTAGTCAACTCAGAGTATTTGCTTCTAGGCAAATATATGGGAGGTCTCTAGTGATACAAAGTTATGTTATGCCTACTATTTAGTCTGACTAATGGCATGTTCAATTTTGGGTACTGAGCTGACAGAACTCTTTTTCAGAGGGTGTATAATTTACCCCTTCAAAACAATGCTTCTTGATGCATTTTTTTTATAGTATTTTAAAACTTACTACACAACAGCAACAACAAAGAAACCTTCCTACTTGGCTCCCCAGTAAAGCTCCGAGTGGGTGTTTATGTCACTCCTTTAATGGGTATTTGTATTTTATGCCTTATTTTAAAAATACATTTACAGATTTCTTTCTAATTAAATTTTATGGGTGAATTTACTGCTCATGAAAGTGAGTGATTAATAATACTGGCTTGAGTCAGATGTAGTGGGGTAGGCGTTATGCAAACTTCCCTGCGTGGCTCTGCCAGGGCATCTCAGTCTTGACCTATTTTACCCTGGAGAGCAGGCTGGCCAGTCGTGTGATAGTCGTGGCACATGGCGTGACTTTTTCATCACGTGCCACCAAGCAAGGCGCCAAGGAAGAATTTTGCTCCAGAGTGTCAGTGGCTGGCATGGTTCTGTTATTTCTGCTGCTGACATACATGGTGCTGTGCTGGCACTATTAACAACAGGAGAACCTGACTGGCAGATTTGCACTTGACTCCCATGAAAGCAGAGAGTAGCCTAACCTTCCTGTCACTTGGAGAGGGTCTGAAACTTCGGTACCTGATTAACTTTGAGGATGTAAATAATCTTATTGCCTTTAAGAGGAGAGTCACCTTCTTAAAGTCCAGCATGTGCTGAAGTCTTTTGAACCAGCAGAGGCAGTTAGGACAGGGGAGGTAAGCATGACAAAGACTTGGAATCAAGTAATTAGAAATTAGAAATTAGTATATCACTAATCTGTCTATATTAAAGCATACCTTAGAAATGCAATTAATAAATAAGATTCCCTTGTTAGTCCTTACCTGCTATTCCTGGAGAATCCCATATTTTCCGTGTGTTCAGAGCAACTCATGACAAATACTAAGCCAGTTACGACAGCGTGATCTGAAGTAATTATAGGAATAGCTCCATTTCCAAAAGCTTGTAATGCCCAGTGTATTGCCCAGTGACTCCTTCCCAGTCCTGAAATCACGTCAACTTTCATGGCTGGAATACAGTTCTGAGTTGGTAATGTGGCATCTTCAGAAATCTTGCCAATACCAAAACCATGAAGTTATACCAGCTCTGAAAGGTACAGATCTGAGCTTTACTCAGTATGATTTTTGAAACCATAATCTTGAGTATCGCTTGTTCTTTGACATTTTCTGTCTCACAGAAATCCCCATCTCTTTTATTCATCTGGAAAGGAATCTTATCTTTGCGATGACTGTCACAATGGAGCATTTCTAGAAAGCAAATTTCCCTGTGACAGCTGTTCCAGTCTTTTTCTTCCTATTTTTAGACAATGGACACATCCCTCAGCTGGTATAATCTCAAGTAGCACTATTAGTTAAACTTAAATTTTCAGTAGCTAGAGTTTAGCCCCAACCCTTTAAACATTTCTTTCAAATACACTTTTAACTGTGACAGTCTTTAGCATATTTCATTTATATGCCTGTTACATTTTTGTAAAATAGGCCCTCTTTTCACCACATACTTCTATTAGCAGTGTTGCCAGCCCTCTTAATACTTAGTATTTATACATAAAGGCTTGGCTTTCCAATTTCCATGAAGACATTAGAATAAAGCTTTATATTTAAAAATACATCTCTCACTGCTGTGGTTATAAAGTTTGGACATGTTTCTTAGGACAAGAAGGCAAACAGAGGTTAATAAATATTTACAAACTGTTGTAAGAGTTTATTTTTTTTCTAAAAAGACATTATAGTTCTGAGTCTGCTACATCATTTCTTCAAACACTTCGTAATGCTGTAATAAATATAAATTACCATCAGGAGGCAAAAAGGGCTCTGGACAGAATGAAATGATGTTACAGTTGATGTACAGTTACAGAAATGATGAAGAGAAATTAACTGCAGCATATAAATAATGCCTGTGCTGCTTGACCAGAATTAGCCAAGCCTCACACAACTCATCTGATAATGCTATTTGTTGTTTTATTTTTTCCCCCGGAGAGAGTTCTGGTAGTCCAGAAAAGTCTAATGAAAAGTCTCTTGTAAAGCCTAATGAGAGTCAATGGAGATTTAAAGTCATGCTGGTCAGTACTGTAGGGTTAGACCAAGGACGGTTGCTGACACAGTTTTAGAAAACAGAAGCTGATTCAAGAACATTGGTATAATTGATAGGTGTTCCCCGGACACCAGAATGGATGCTGGTACAGCAGCAGGTTGCTCATGGAATAGGCTTCTGTAGGGTGACAGTCTATAATGGGATTTGAAGGATGGACTACACCTACACTCTTAAAACTGCGCTGGGGTACTGAATAGAGACACTTGTACTGCAAGACTTCACGTGGACCAATGGTGCACTCTGGGATGTACTTACTGCATTATTTTCAGCACAGATTTTAGGCCACTTCATAGGGAAGTGGCTATTTACATGTGGAAAATGCAGCAATGTCTTCCTAACCACAAACAGGATTTCCAGTGAATAGTTAATGTTAGGCAAAGTAGTCATCTACAGTAAATAGCAATGTGGTTACTGTAAGTTCATAGTGTGTATATATATATATATATTGCACACACATTTTCTTTCCCCTTTTAAAAATGTAACCTTATTAAAGTCCCAGGTTACCAGACAGGATCTTTATTTCTAGGGCCTTATATTAATGAATTTCATATACTGCTTGGAATATAACTATCTCACAGTTATTAAACTATAATCCACTTTATTACACATTTTCTTTAATTTATTCATACCATGTTCTGCAAGACAATCATTATGGAAATTGCTTATGAAGAATGTTCCACTAGACAAATGAAATGCCGCTTGAATATCTTAAGGAAAACTCTGAGTAAAAAAAATGACTGGTCATGTATTAGATTTTATCTCCTGGTAAAAATTATGCTGTCGGCACTGAATTGCTAGGGGGTTTTACAATCACTCATTGCAGAACTCTGTAAAGAACCTTCCGTCAAGTCCTCCTCCTGGCTTTCACTGGTGTAAATCCAATCTAAAACCTGGTAAACAAAGAAGAATCTTCATGAAAGAATTCAACATTTGCTCCTTGGGAAAGTGTAAAGAGTGACCATCAGATAGGATTTTGCAGAGAAAATATTTACCTGCAATAGCATTGATGTCTCAGTAACTGTGAAGAGCATTCTTCAATGAATAGTCAATGTTTGGCTTAAACTCAAGTGGCCCAACAGCTAATTCAAGTTGGCAGGTTTTGTTGACCCGCAGACCTAATTATTTACACTCTCCAGGTATTGTGACCTTTAAGGAGCACATTTCAGATTGAAGTAAATGGATATATGCCAATTTACATCAGCGGTGGAACCAATCCTTAGTTTTACACCCTGTTCTTAAACATTCTGAGTCAAAACCAAAGTACAAGGATTCATGGAATTTAAGTAATTTCTGGATGTTTTTCTGGATCAAGATAGCTTGGACCCTTCCCTAGCCTTCCCTTCCATCATTATGAGCTTCAGAAGATGTTCTCAATGTCATGGTTTATCCCTTCAGAAAGGCAGTCATTGCTGTTTCAGTAACTCCTATCTACACAAAACATTGTTTGACAAGGCCTAGTCCTTTGCTGGTGAAACTGGTGAAAATCATGAGTAATATCACTCATGTGGCTACAAAAAACTGAGAATCTTTGCTAAAGACCTCACCTAAGGAAGGAAGAGGAGTGAGTAAGGAATACAGCAGCACAGAGCATGTAAACTATAAACCCAGAAATAGCACTTATGTTTTCCAACATTCCCTTAGTACCCTGTCCACTGGACTACACAGGTGTAATTAGGAGGCTGAATGACGCTGTAAACGAAATCCATGGGAACTCGGCATAGAAGAACTAGCCGAGGAACAAAACTTTGCTGTTGGAATTTGAAGGGCTCTTTTGCCAAGTTCACAGAGCGCTTCTGGAGTGCATGTAGAGCACTTAACTGTGAAGCTGGCTCCAGCCTCTAGATACTAAGAGACAATTCATTTTTATCCCTTGAGCAATAGTACACCTACAGTGAAAAACTCTGGAGAAGTATGTGGGTATTAGTGCAAAGAACTGCAGCTGTCCAACACACACCAACTGGAAGTATTAGAGAGTACTGTGTTGGTGAACTTGTTGCAGAAAGTTGTCAAATTCTGGTCATGAGAATTTGATCCATTTTCTTACAAGTAATCACAGTGTGGCAGATGAGAGCATTCCAAATCTGCTTATTGGAACCGAATTTCTTGAATCCCACTATTAATTTTGCCCATGTATTGCTACGATAGGATAAGGGTATCTAGATACACCTAAAGATGTCAGTTTCAACTGGGCAGTTTTAGCTTACAGAAAAGGGCACACCACGGAGTGATCTACAGTAGAAAGACTTCAGGGGTTCCTGACTCAGTGTGTGACATGGGTGCTTTGAAAAAAGCAATGACTAGCACTAACTGCAACTGTTGTATTATTTTTCCGTAGAAAAATACCAGTTTCTCAAAACAGATTTTCAATTTTAATTCATCATTCTGATATTTAGGAAGGAATTTTGGATCAAAATCGGAGAAAGGCAAAGAGTGAAAGAAGCAGTTCTTTCCACCCATTTCAAAATAGTCAGCAAGGTGGTAGCTGGGACAGTTACTTGGAACATGAGATAACTGGCTTCTAATCCCTCTGATTCAGAGATTTAAAGCTTATCCAGCAGCTTTACACTAATTGTTACTCTGGGATTGTTAGCTTTTTGGGTTTTTTCTCTGATTTTTGCACATGAAAATTCAGAGGGACTTACTTTTGTTCTGCAAGAAATGCTTAAGATCAGGTGCTAATATGTGACAATTCCTACAAAATACAGTTCCTATTTTCTAGCCTGGATTCCTCTCTGAAGCTGTTCACATAGCTATCAAGAAGAGTTTCTGAACCCTTCCATCCCAGTTTCAGCTTTGAGTATGCGTAGGGCCAGGGAACCCCAAGTGTATCCATTGGGATTTCTTAGCAAACACAAAAGTAGCTTAGTTACACTATACAGGAAACACTAGAAAATATAAAAACATTCTTACTACTTCAAAGTCATATTTTTATCTATTGGCTTTAAACTCACAACCATGTGTACGAGGAATTGGGTGTGCCAATCCCATTAACAATAATGGGAGCAGAGGGCTTAATTCTCCACATGCTATGCTGAAAATGTGCCCCCTTAAGAATACTGCGTGTGTAATTGATTTGGGCTATTTGTTTGAACTTGCCAAATGGATTTCTTGAATATTTGTAGCTAGTTTTGAAAGCACTCCCATCCTTGGCCAGACACACACGTTATTAAAGGATTTGATTTGACATTTAACAATTTTGTATATTAATGTCCCCACTTTTTCCTAAATCGACATAATCCTCCTAAATCCTAGCATCAACAGTCATTACACCAAAAGAACAAGATGTTGCTGGTGTCGCTGCGTTCCAATATTGAATTTTGTATGAGCCTGGCTGATTTGGACAGATTTATATTCTGCTATTTCCTGAACTGTGAGCAGGACCTTGCAGGTTCAGCTCTTTGAAAACATTCACATAAACAATCTCACTTCATTACTTTGAAGCAAATAGATTCAGTGGCATCTGCTAGAGTGGTGATATTCTGTGACACAGAAAGATATCTCTCCGCCCTCAATCCTGGCTAAAAAAGACTCAACTCTGGGTACCAAAAGACTGGTACGCGATGGAGATCTCATCCAGATATACTAAGGATTCACATCATTTTGAGCTGCTCTGGATTTCAGCTGTTTCAGGTGAGAATGACAGCAAGAAGCTTAATTTCAGTTGGTGTAATGATTGATAGTTCTTCCCATAGCCAATGTGAGTTGCAAAGCAAAGAGTTTAATGTTTTTTTCCCTGGCTTTTCCTAGGACTTTTTTTTATTATAGGTCTTCATTCTGTATCGGAACACTAAATTGCTTTTCATGTCGTCTCCTTCTATGATCACAATCTATAAACTATGTTTTGCCATCCTGCCTAAGACTGAGTATTGCATCACTCAACAGATATTTCCATTGCAATGAATTGGGCTACTCAAAAAATGTACCCTATGGTGTCAGATCTGGGTGCGATGGAGTGAACAGGATTCACTCATCAAGGGACTTCCTTACTCCAGTAGGTAGAGTGAAGAATGAATGTTGGCTGTAATTTTAGAGTCACTAGCCAAAACGGCAAGGTCAGCATAGCAGGAAGATGTTGTAATTTGCCGCTGGTGTAAACCAGCAGTAAGTTTCTACCCCAAAGGACCAAGAGGAAGTAATGAAAGAATAGTGACTCAGAGGTGTGTCTCTGAGTCACGAATGCCCTGAGGATTATCTTCAAGACAGTGCAATTAACGCTCAACCCCTTGTTCGAGGCTGTGCCTCAAGGTACAATATACCCTGCATGATGAAGATTGATCTACCCATTCTGAGTCGTAATTGCTGTTGTATTGAGTAGAGTGAATGCTAATCCTGAAGTCCGAATGTTGAATAGAGTGGTACAATTCAGTTAGCCTTTAGCAGAGGAATTTTTTGAGACATGCGAATACCTGAAACTTTCTGTGGAAGATATTTTACTCTTTCTTTCTTTTTTTTTTTAAATTCTTGTCAGACACACTTCAAACCCAGGTTGAGGAGCTTGGAATAAGTTAATTTAGGTATCATTGTGTGTTACTTATAGCAGAATCCCCCAAGGAGTGAATGGAGAACTATGTTTAGCACCAACTATTTATCTGAAGTGTTTCTTTCCAGTGTGTTTAGCCTTATGTTGACATTGTAGTGTTTTCCAGGCCTGATTGCATCTCTCCAGGCTGTATCTATGACAAATGGGAAAGAACCGCTGATGTTCTCAAGAAAGGCCTGTCTTCCCATTCGCTCCCTTGGTCATACTGCTCCTAACCATATACACCACACTGAGCACCTTGGGGAGCTCTTTCTGACTCCTTTTGCCTTTAGCTGTTAGTTCAGAGTTGAGACATCTGGGACCTTCTAAAGCTTGTTCATCATACAAAGCAGCAGTAACTACCAGCATGTGTATACCTCTTCTTTTTTTTTTCTTTTTTTTTTTTTTTAAATATGCCATACTACTCACATTTCTGTTATGATTCATGGAAAGACCTTGGGTCTATGATTCACGTATTTTAAAAATCACCAGTGTTATGACCTTTATTTCCTAATGTTCTGACAGAAGTTGTGGTCTCGGTTGCGTTTTGTAGTTTCCTCTTATTAAAATGTCTTTAGAGAAGTTGTGGTTGAGGTTGTTATGTAAAAAAGGACTCTCACAGTTAAGATGACTAAGAGTGTAGCTTATTTACTGCACACAGCAGGAGTGAGAAGGGCTGCATTAGCAGCCCAGGCGTTAGTTTCTCTAAGACTCCTTAGGACAAGCAATCCAAGTCTCAGTAGCATCCTCACCTTTTCCACTTCCAAAGCAAATGAATTAAGTATCAGAGACAAATGGGATGCGAGCTTAAAGTCCTCTCTAACCCATCAAGAACATGTTGTACTTCTAACAAAAGAGAGGCATTTTTTAGTCAAAATACTGTGTTCTTGCTGATAGTGTTGGGAACCAGCTGTTAGTGTTGGAGCCTCACAGATCCCTAGAATAATGAAAGTGGCAATCTGGCCATTAAATATTAGCCCTGTGGTCACTCGGCTGACTTGCCCGTGGTGTAGGGGGTGCCATGGTGCAGCTGGCAGTGCTTGCCTCCATCCTTCCCCACCTTCATGGCAGGGTTACCTAATCCATTTTCTGCCCTCAGCAGCTACAGCATAAAAGTTACATTAGCAACTTCAGGAGTAAGCCAGGTAGTGGCTCCAGTGTTCTGTTTATGGAGGTCCCTGCACCTTCTTTTATCAGCTGCCACTGGCTCAGTCACTGTTAGGGAGAAAAAGGATTTCCCCTGAAAGCTAGTTCTCCTGGGGCCAAAACATTTTTGTGACATTGCTGGTATGTGAAAGACTGTTACACAGCAAATAGTATTTGCACATTACTGAAGTGACCATTTCGAGATTCCTGTACTACAAATGTTGAAGAGATGGTACTTCTTGGGAGGTGACATTCAGTAATACTGTCACATTCCATTCCACCCTCTCCAGGTTAAGATGCAGTATTGCAGTCATGAAGGAAATTATTTCCCCTCTACAGTCTTAAACTTTTCATCTGGGCTTGCATGTTTGACTTACTAAAAGCTTGAATTAGGCATGAAAAGAGAGAACTCAGAACGCAGGGAGCCCATAAGGGAATTATAGAATCATAGAATGGTTTGGGTTGGAAGGGACCTTTAAAGGCCATCCAGTCCAACCTCCCAGCCATGCGCAGGGACATCTTCAACTAGATCAGGTTGCTCAGAGCCCCATCCAACTTGACCTGGAATGTTTCCAGGGATGGGGCATCTACCACCTCTCTGGGTAACCTGGGCCAGTGTCGCGCCACCCTCAGTGTAAAAAATTTTTTCCTTATATCTAGTCTAAATCTTCCCTCTTCTAGTTTAAAGCCATTAGCCCTTGGCCTACCATAAAAGAATATATCTCTTGTATTTATTTGAGCTGAGCTCAATTACTCTGTTTACAGCCTGTCTTTGGCAGCACCACTACAGACCTGTCCCAGCTCCTGAGGGGAGCGGGAACTCACCCACCCAAGCCCACCTCATCTCATGCATTTGCTGCACAGGCCGGCAGCACCGCATCCAGCCTGGACCTGGCGGCCGGAGCAGGAGCTGTGCACGGCAGTGGGGTACAGCCCTCACTTACCTGGCTCCGCTTTCCCTGCAGGGCTGCTCCGGCACCCAACACAACGCACAGTCTCGCCCAAGGAGGGACAGACACCTTGCGTGGATGGCTGTAAGAGAGACTGCCAGGGCCACTGGGTGAAAAGGGAATGAGTAGAGCAGCAATGTCGATGTTTGTGGGTTTGATCAATGAGGTTATTTTAAGATTTTCATGTCCCTAAAAACAGTACGTAGCCCTTTATTATATGTCAACAGTCTGCGGCTTAGCTCTGTTAGCTCCACTGAGTTCTGTGCAGGTTCCATAAATATGAATCATATAGTGCACTTCCAAAAAAAAAGAAAAGGAGGGCTGATTTATGCTTATTTATGCTGTACAACTACAAACATCTGTGTAGAAAATAAATATGGACACTGAAGAAAAAAAACACTTCACCCTTTTTCCTTCCCCCCCTTATTTTTAAACCTTACAAAGGCAGGCCATGTGGTCAACATCTGGAATGTATGTGGGAATTATTCAAATGAGCCTTAGTGGTAGTTGCCTTGTACCAGGCTCCTGAAGTGGCATGGAGGAGTGACAGCCTGCCACGGCTGTGTCCATGCTGTGCTTTTGTGCACCACATCCACATTCCAGTCGTCGTCTTGCTGGGTTTGCCACTGGTGTCCTACAGGCCTGGTGGAACGTAACTCCGCCTATTTCCTATCAAGTATATATTGCATGTCCACGGTGACGTGGCCCACTACAGAGACACAAGTCCAGCTGGTTCCTGCAGCTCCCTGGGCAGTGCCTGCGACTCCGTGGCACTGACAGTGCATTGCCATCGGATAAAGTCTGCGGCCCTTATGCTTGGCCTAGTGGCTTCTCAGGCTCTGCTTGCCAGAAGTGCACATCACAGGCTCCAGTTTGCCTTTCCCCATGCAGCCGAGTTCGTAACACTCCGCCACGCTCTAGTAGGCTTCACTCAACTTGAATAAAGGCAATAGAAAAATGTTTCTTGGGTAGAATATATTTATTTGCTCTTTCTAGCCTTTTATCTGAAAGTCCTTCATCAAGAACTTCATCTTATGTGAGTAGGGGCTACATTTAGTATCAGATAGTTTTGGGCTTGGGTTTTTTTTCCCCCATTACTATCAGCTAAAAGTCAGTGTCCATACTTCTGGAAGACTTTGGCAAAATCTTTCTTTCTGTCTTCTTTGCTACTGTGAGAAGAATGATGGAAAATACACTGAAACTAAACAGACTTTCTCTCCTGACCCGACAAACCTTGTTTCTTTTCTTCCCAAGTAGCCAGGCATCTTATAATTCAAGCTGGATCGTGAATGCCTTACTCACATCAGCGGCTCATTACATCAGTCATCCCACTTACGTTCGCGCTAGGCTAATACTCTCCCTATTAACTTCAATGGGAATAAGCGTGTGAGTAACTCACCGGCCTGAGCTAAAGCTTGGCAAGCCAGCCCGAAATATGTAGCAATTTGTTCTGTGAGATAAATAGTGACCGAAGCGACTGTGGTTTCATCAGCTGAGCTTATTGGGTTGGAAAGAGATGCGTTCAGACTGTACTGGCCATCCCCGCTGGTTCCAGCGTTGCAGGCAGCGGGACCGGAGCCGGGGAGAGGCGCGGAGCCGCTCCGGGCTTGGCTCCCAACCACAGGCACGGTTCGGAGAGAGAGAGGGGGAAAAAAAAAACCCACCCCATCCCTCGCAGAATGAGGTTTTTCAGCAGCTCTGTTGGCTCCTCTCCTCGGAGCAGTTTGAAACTTTTTGACAGCTTAGCAGCTCAGCGGCGCGATATTCGCACAGCCCGAGCGGGCGGCGGCGCGGCGGGACGGGACGGGACGGGACGGGACGGGACGGGACGGGACGGGACGCGGCTCCGCCGCTCCG
>VYZM01004702.1:1785321-1834079 GCA_013398915.1 Dromas ardeola | reverse complement strand
GCCGGGCCGCCGGTGCCCTCTAGCGGCCTCGGGGCCGCCCTGTGGCGGCGGCGGGGCCGGGGCCGGCACACAAAAAGGAGCCAAAGCTTTCCGTGGTGCAAAAGCGGCGTTACGCCGTTGGCTTTATTGCTAATTGACTCCAGCTGAGGATCTGGCCCAGCTTGTTCAAACAAATTAAAAACGATGCAAATCAGCCACAAGTACTTGATGATTTCACTGTGCTAAGGGGAATACAACTATTTGGCACTGGGTGTGCTGTCAATGGGAGGATTGCTAAGTATTTTGCAAGCGCAGCACTTTCTAAGTGCAAAATGGCTCACTTATGTTAGGGCTGATCAAAAATATTTTGTCAAAACTGTTTTTCAGCGGAAAATTGAATTTCAAAATAAAACCCCCATCTTTTTCACAATGGAGATCTGCTTTTGCAAAAGAAATATATTTCCCTTGAGAACAATCCAGCCAAAATTTTAAACTTCTGTTTACAGGCTCTTACTTTCTGTTGGAATTACTCATATTTTGGTTTTTAAAATAAAAAGTTTGCATTCCTACAGTGGAGGAGGAGTCATTTTCCATACAGGTCTATGAATTAACTCTCATAAAACTCCAGCCAGCAACACAAGCATAGTTTTCTTTTTATGGATGAGAAGCTGAGAAGCAAAGAGGTTAAGTGATTTGGCTCCAATCCCTACAGGCACCATTAAAAGCTCCTGGCTCCCAGTTCTGTGCTCAGAATGTTAGATCGCATGACATATCTTTGTGAGGCAGTTAAATGCTTTCAGGCTCCCTTGGATTTCAACGGGAGAATCAGTCAGTCTACCGAGAACAAAAAGAATGATAGAGTAGTCTTGCCTCAACTCACACAGTGAGTCCTCAGCAGAATTAGAGCTAGAACTTTTGACTCTTAGTTCCTTGCATTACACGTCACACAACATGGCTCGCCATACAGAAAGCCTGCACTTTGTTCTGGCTCATCTGGGCAAATCTTATGTCTTAAGATGGAACAGTGGTGGTTGTTCCATGGACAATTGTATTTGCCCTGGATTTGAAATCCAGCTGATGCCCATAATTGAAAATTAGAACCGTTGAGTCTTATGGAGTGGTTAATACTACAATATTACACTATCAGCCCCAAAATGGTGATGGTCAGCTACAGGGAAGAAATTGGAAGACTAAGTAGGCTGACAAAGTGACTGAGGGTGTCAGTCATTTCTTGGTTAGAGCTCATAAACTGAAGCTCCTAAGTGTATTTCCAGTTCTGATACTTTCATATTGTCTAAAAATGGTTAAATCATAGCATTTCCTTATACCTCAGTTTTCATATATGCTTACAAAGTGTTTCCAAGCCTTGTGAGAGAGCAAGGTCTTACTAAAAGGAATGGTATTTAGCTGGGCAGAAACTGAGATTGACCACGCTGGGTTTTTTTGTGTATTCTCCGAAATTACAAGAGGCGAGATTACCTCCCACCTGTACTCTAAACTTGCACATCTAACTCCAGAGGCCAACATGTAAAGATAGGTTCCCACTGTACCTAGGCATCATAATTTGAAGTGACCTGGGTTTTAGTGATTTCCATTAACATGTCTCTTCTCAGATGTTTTGAAAACTGAATCATTTTGTATATTGACTGAGTATCTCACTGTGAGCAGCCAAGATGGAAAATGTTACTTAGATTCTTTTGTACACTGGAAAACACAACATTTGTTCCTGGGTGGTACAGACCTTTTCACTCAAGCAGCTGTGTGTGTTAATATTTTCACATTGAGGCTTTATTATCTTCACTCACTATTTCTTTCTTTTAGGGCTTGTTATGCTTTCCCTTGACATTTTTCTTTTATTCTGGACTAGCATCTTAAAGAACCAGGTTGAGGAACTAGACTATATTACATTGTATTATAGTTGCATTACTAGGTTGTAACACCCACTATATCTTCTCACTTTGACAATCAGGTAATTTGTAAAATGTCTAGAGTACAGTGATTTTTCTACAAATAGCTGGTGTAGTGATCTCGCTAACAAACTCAACTTGCATGATTATCATGCTCAGGAGAATTCACAGTTTGGCAGGAGCTGCACAGGAAGCACTGTGTCCAGTTCAGAGGCCAGTGACCAGAGCATACTAACACCTGGGGCCTCCCCACACTCCCCCCACCATGGATTCAGGTGCTCTAAGCCCAGCTCTGGGCCCTGGGCCTGTGTTTGATTTGTGCTGTTGCAGAGCTTGTCTGCAGCTCCATCACGGCTCTCTTTGGCTGTGGCTCCCAGTGATCTGGCCCTTGCCTTGAAGACCCTGTTTGGTCTTGGACTTGTCTTACTGCCATGGGCTTGCCTGGCGGTCCCAGGACAATGTCTGCAGAGCTGATCCTGACTTGACTTTTCAGCTTGACCTCACGATCATGGACTCCCCTGAGGATGTGGACACTTGGCTGAAGCTGGCTGCAGCCCTGGGCCTGCCCTGCCCACCTTGCTTGGGTGCTGTGGGGCAGGGCAGTAGCTGGAAGGTCACAGCCCCACCAGCCTTGTTATCACTTCCAGCCCCACATCCCTCCCGGAGCAGCCAGCCCAGTTATTTCAAACACTTGGAAGCTAGACAAGCGTTCATCTGGCCGTTTTATTGTATGCTTCCTTTTCCTTGATAGTGGGGAGATAGAAAGAGTACGCTACTAATGCTGGACTTGTTCTTCCCTTCCACTGCCTGAAATATAGACATTTTGCATGTTCAAAATTGAATCTATATAAATAGGAGATTTAAAGAAACACAAAGAGAAATTACTTACGCAGTAGCCTGATAGGAAAGCTTGAAATGAAACACATTTCTTGAACCAGTGATCCCCTACCCACTGAACCAAGTTTAAAACTTTTTAAATGCATATTTACCTCATTTGGAAAAGGGAACTTCTAGTAATTCAAGCAGTTTTCATGCCACTCCTCTACTCTGTTAACAAGTGGCTAGATAAATTGCCTCCTTCTAGTTCCAGGTATTTCTACTGTTTTGAATCACAGACTTCATGTTGGTACTTTGCCCCTCATGTGAGAGGCTTGTGTGATTTATTATCAAGTCAATTCACGTTTTTTTATTTCCAATTAGAATTGATCTACTTTCCAATTCAGAGAGCACGCAGGTGAACGTCTTGGTCTGGATACACCTGTAGATGAACCTGGAAGTGGTATCTAACCACTTAGTGAAGTTTAGGCAGTGTAATATGTATCGTATATGTTGTGTAACAATTCCTGGGAAAGTCCATGTCACTGCTTTCATTAAGTCTTAAAAATTATCATCAGCAGCCCAGAAATGTATTTTTTTCTGCCTCAAACTAAGGAAATACAGGCAGTTTGAGTTACAGCAGTATGAAGTGATGAGTTGGTAGCTGCTAGGGGAAGGTAACATAGACATAGTGGTGTCCATCACTGAAATACTCTGCAAACATCAGCCCTCATGTTCCCTCTTTCAAAGACACACGGAGGCAGAATTAGTTTAAAATAGACTATGCTGTGACTTGTCCGAGGGCCTGTATTAAGTCATTGGCAGATGCAACATGAACCCAGGCTTTATCTGTCCTGTTACTGTGCACCCAGTTCCCCCTCTCTGGTGTGGTGGCTTTGCCCCCTGCTTCTTGTCCTGGCCAGGTGCTGCCAGCTTGGGCTGCTAACCTCCATACTGGGAGGAGCTGGGAAAAAGGCCTGATACTGGTGAGACCTAAAGTGTGAACTGGTGACCTACATTTTTTCCATTCTTTGACATATGATTTCTTCAGTCTCTGAAAAATATACACCTTGCCATCTCACACCAACACAGATGGAAGGAAAACAATATTCAGTGTATTTGAAAGAGAGGACAATGAGGACACTGCCCCAAACTTGTTTCCAAAGTTCTGTGGGGGCTGGAACTCTAGAGACAGGAAAAGGCAATTCATCTAGGTTTTCAATTTCCTTTTTTTCGGCATGCTTTATCATAATTTATTATTGCTGAGGTCTATAAAGGAGTTGTGTAAGTGGCCAGAACTTTTTCTGGTGAAAACCGCTAAAATTCCCTGTAACATGAGTAGTGTCACATTGATTGGCACAGCCTGGGCATGGTCTCTCTGGAATTCAGTGGAGCTCCACTTGCATCAAAAGCAGTTTTGGTCCAAGATGCACTCTGATTTGTGTTTAAGGTGCCTGGCAACATGGTAATGAGCAGCTTTACAAATAACTCTGTATTATTATCTTTATGCCTTAGTAGTAGTATTGTTATTTTTATGGTACTGTAATGTTTATTATGGCTATTTTATGGTGTAATTTGATTAGTGTGTTACCCTAATGTCACATAGAAAAGGGGAGGGCATTCCTGTCATACTTCTGAACACTACCCCTTCTGTTTTCATCTGAGGAACCCAAAGCCCTTTGGCGATCATTAATTGTCCCAAACCATATAAGTAAACTCAAGCACAGAGAACTTAAATGATTCCCCCAAGCCCACACAACAAGTCAGTGGCAAAGCTGAGAGTTAGACCTCAAGAGTCCCGACTCCCTGATGTCTGTGTTAACCACTAGAAAACATTCCCATCACGGTAACAGCAGGTATAATAGAAATGAAGATTGCCACTTTGGAGTTTTTTAGGTCAGTTGTAATGAGAACACTCAATGTTTTATAAACCCTTTAGGTTTCCTGTTTAGGACTTGATCAAACCATAAACTGCTCGTTTAAATAAGCTCCAAAAACAAAATGTACTAGAAAGCTGAGGAGTAAGGAGACAACATCCAACAGCAAACTTATGTTTATTGCTCATTTGCTTTCCTTGCTGGGATGATGCCGTGTACTTAGATTAAATAAGCAGAGCCAAATTTATCCCTAGGGTGTAATTTTTTTGGACTCTGAATGACACCAGGGTGAATTTGGCACATTTACACTCAAAATTAATATGGGTTTTACGAATATTTGGAACGGTGTCAAAATGTTGTGGGTTAAGTTCTGTTCTCAGTTCCACCAGTGCTAACCCAGGTTAACACCGTTCTGATCTCGCACTGGATTTACAGCAATGTAATTCCACTGGCCCAGCATTCAGCTGGTGTGAATTAGTTTATCTGCACTGGAATGCAGGCAGCTCAGCTGCTTTACACCAGCTAAGAATCTGACCCATATTTAAATAGAATTACTCCTAAAACACACAATGGCAAATGCAATGTGAATTAGGTCCACTGTGCCCCTAATTTGCACTGGGGAAACACAGCTGAAGCTGGTTCTCCAGCGATGCTGTGCAACAACACAAACTGGTGTCGCAAACCTGAACCTGACCCCCATTCGGTCTTCTGATGCTTTGTAAGTTTTAAAATAACACTGCGGTGTTACACATGCTGCATGTGCGTAAATCATCCCAACCTGCTGCAAATCATCGTCCGCTCTCTTGTTTCAAAGCAGAGATTGGGAAGTGCTTGGTGATATTTGGGCTTAGTTCAGATATTCCAAAGCTTGGATGGATGGATTGTTTTGATTCTTTCTTTGAACTCCTTTCCCACCCGTGCTAAAAGAAACAGACAGATCCACTCAGTTAAGCGACAGACGAGTTGGAGACAATGCGCCACTGCCCTCCCCAGTACCACCCCCCGCATGCCAAATTTGCAGACATCTGCTAGCTGGAGCCCAACTCTGCGGCAGTAAAGAAGTGCTGGTATTCATGGGATGTACTGCCGTTAGCGTTCACAAATGACTGAAATTAACCTCTGTTCTATGGGCCTTAACTTGGTTTACGACTGGGGGTCTTTTGTTTTATACCACCATACAGAGGTGCCTTTGCCATGCTAAAGATTTAACTAAATTATAATGAATGATCCTCACCAGCACTGCGCCCCTAATTAGAACAAGTCGCACAGACATATTGTCTCCTTGATTTCCTCTGTTACATTTCTCTCACTCTCTTTCTCTGCCTGAGACACATGGGTCCCATTAAACATTTTAGCATTTAATGTGGTTCCCTTAAATGACTTCTCAAGTTTTCAAGTTCCATTTAGAATTGTATGTTACTTTCCTGACTGTGGTTTTGATTTTGTTATGTTTCATGCATTTAGCCAAAGCAATTGCTCTTCTCCCCCCTCTAGTGGGGAGTAGCTCCGATCAGTGGAAGCTTGTGTGTATAAGTACAGTGTAGCGTCTACCTATAGATTTTGTAGGCATTCACACAAATCTCTACATTTATATATAAATTAAGGAGATGGGAAAATAGCTCCTGATGATTGGTGTATGCAAGCATGGTTGTTGCATGATGTTTTTTCAGTGCAGTACAGTTGATTTGTTAATGAAAACAAAGCATCTGTTAGTTTATTATCATTATATTTCTATCAAGATCTCTTTGTGTTTCTGTAATACACAGAGCTTCTTATTAATCTTTAGATATTCCCAACCTAAATGGAAATGATTGACAAAAAGCTTTTATAACGGGGTTATATGCATGATCTATGTTATCCCCGTTACGTATCCCTGTGGTACAGATGGAGTGCTGAAGGACAGAGATTGTGTTGTTGATGGCATTGTCTGTAATGCGCTTCCTCGGTAACCGCTACAATGAGAATACCAAATTGTCCTTTCCGAAAGTATCAAGTCAAGTTCAAGGTCTGGACCCTAATCCTCAAGGTATTTTGTGGCCTGGGCCCAAGGTGTCTCGTAAAGCTTGTCTGAGCTTGTCTTGAAGTTTGTCTATACCACTGTAGTTATCCCGTTTCAGATCTATGCCTGGATAATTATTTTGGAGTAAGAATGGCTTATTTCCCCCACTCTTTCCCCATTTAGCTTATGCTCGTCTGAAAATGGTGTATACCTATGGAAGGGGAAAGGGCATTCTTATTGCAAAAGAAGCATCTCTTTCCACATAGTGTCATAACAGTAAAGAATATTATAATAGCATAACTTAGCAATGTAATTATAAAAGGTATGCTTTATTTAAGAGAAAAGGGCTTTCCATAGTCATAAAGGAAATCTGTTACAAAAGTGAGCAGAAAACCTAGATTTCCTGGCTCCGAGTTACGTAAGTGGCATCATATTGAGGGCCTGTGTCTTTAAAGCTGTTGATTTTCTCAGTACCAGACTGGCACTGGTTGCTGTTAGGATCCTGTTAGGATTGCGAATCCAGAAGCTTATTCCTTCCAGTTAAAGCCATTAATACCCTGGTTCTGATACCATTGTCGCAGTATTTTAATGGTGGGTTTTGACATGCCGTAACAAAAACATAAGACATAATTTCAATGACCACGGCTTGCTGCTTAGATCCCTCAGATGTGAAATCAGCTAAGGTTTAATTATGGCGACTTACCAACATTACTTGTCCTTTAGATAATTCTTAAAAGTTTCCGTGATGTATTGGCTTCCAGGTTTAAGCCACAAGAAGCTTGAAATTTATCTCTGGAGTGGAGATTTAGGTTTCATTAACAGTTAAGCCTTCGTCTGGAGTGCTGATGTGTTCTGCAACGGGCAACTCGGCTTGTTAGTAACATTAGCAGATTTGTGAGTCCTCAAACACGTCCACGGATAATTGCGTTTCAACCTTGTGTTCTTTGTTATAATCCACTGTCTGATAATGGGTGACAGGGTAGATAAGAGAAGGAACTGTGCCAGTAAGACTTCATTCAATCTTGTACATTCTACCCGCAGCTGCTGTTTCCTCTAAGGTGATGGCTGACTTAGCATCTTTTGCTTTAACGCAGAGAAAGCCAGGATTGATGGCTGGCTGTTTAATGCGTTTCTTACCAGCCACTCATGGAGACTTTATGATTACTGTAAAGAGATAGCACAGGTCTAGGAGCTGCTTTCTGGAATCATTCTTCTTGCAGGAGTGCAAATGGACAGCTTTTGTTTCTATCACAGCAATGATCACTCTTTAAATTAAATAGAGCCCTTTGAAATTTTTTTGACAGAGCAGTTTTCTGTTGATAAATGCAGTTTCAGTAAAATTGAAATGTTTCTCCAGGGAGGGTATCAATTTTGGCAAAATTTTCCATGGGAAAGTTAAAAAGAAGCATCTTGGCTTTGTTGAGAGGAATTTTATGAAGTTCAAGTATATTTTTTTTACTTCATAATTATAATTAATGTTTAGATTTTCATTTTTATACTAAGGTTGCAAAGATAGATATTTAATAACATACAATTGCATTAGTACATTTCATTGTTTCTACACAATCATAATAAAAATGTTTAGCTAATTCTGTATCTTGGAAAGTATTAGAAGACTTGATTTGTGGGGGAAATCTGACGTTTCAATTTAGAATGAAAATAAATTTTAAATATTGAAATTTCCTATTAGAAAGAAATTCTATAAATAATCAGACAGAGACATCATTACTTTCTCTATTTGATCTTTTAATTCTTCATAGCTCTGCAGCCTTCTGAAAAAACTTCTGTTGCATGGGAGTTGCTCCCTAGAAAAGATTATTGTGATAAATATTTGCCTTTCTAAACTATGGAGTAGCGTTTCTTCATCTTTCACAGAAAGGTAGCCCTGTTTCCTATTGGACTTTTCTCACATTACTGATCATTTCACTTATATTATTACCTTATTATGAGTGCTTCTACTGTCTTTGCAATATATTACAATCACAGCATTGCTGCTGAGGTAGAGATTAATTTTAGTTTGTGAATTAAAAAAAAACAGGGGGCAGAGAAACTAAGACTCTGAAAGACTCTTACGCTGCTTTGGCTCCAACAGACCTGCTCTGTCATAGTCCTTCTGTATGATCTTGGGTGAGGAATTAACAGTCTCAATTTCCCTGACGATTTTGTGGCAAGCTTCTAGCAGCAGCTCTGTGCCTCTCATGGACAACAGCCCATGGTGAAAAATCCTGACTCATGTAATTTAAAGGGTTAAAAATCAAGGAGGCAAACCACCACCAACAAAATGCCATGCCTTTGATTTAATAAAGAGATAATCCTCTCTCTATTAGCTACGATAATAATGACTCACCAGTAGTAAATGAAGGAATATACACAGAATGACATCATGTGAACAGCACAGTGTCTGTTGGACTTAAAACGAAGAGGATTATTCCAATATATCAGTTCTGAGCCTAAAACTGGCAAGGATGGATCTGGAGTAAAATTTAACATGAGAAATGTTTATTGAAGCACTAACATGAGAAAGGAATTATATAACTGAAGTTATTAAAAACAATAAGCTCCTATTTCAAAAGCTTTAATTTCAGTAGAATAATATACACTCAGATCGACATAAGGCTGTAATTCTATTGAGTCATTCCAATGACATCATGAACCACAAGAGGGGATGTGCCGTGGTTTATCGGTGTCTGCAAACCACACCCCATCCCCCAGCTGGAATTACAGCCTCCATCTTACACTGGAGACCGGAGTCTCATCTGGTTCTTAACGTGGAGGGAATTGCCCTGAAAGCAGCAGAGTTAGTCTGGGCTGCCACTGGTGTAAGGAAGGGGAGGTAAAGCACTGATCACTCACAATTCTGAATTGCCAGGCCTTCTGCTTCTAGATGGCCCATTGATGTGCTTTGTCATAACAAGAGTTTCCAACTCCTTTATATGGATCAGAGATTATTTAAAACACATTATAAACTGTAACAAATGAACATTTTGGTTATAGAGTCTTAATCTGATTTTTACAGACAAGGGACTTGCTTTAAGTTGATTTCGTGGATGTCTGGATTGTCCCTGATCACCACGAAAATTGCATTGCTCCTGTGAAGGGGGAGATGAGGAATGGCTGGAAGCAGCCTGTCTAACTTTAGGACAACAATGGTAGTTTTACTGTACCATGAGCAGACAGACGTTCCTACAGAGAATGATTCAGAGCAAAAGTTGAGTAAAATGCAGGTGAGATGTTTAGGCTATGCGGTTGCATACTGGGAATGGGTGATACAACCCCTGCAGTGCCCCTGATGCAGGCTTGGAAAGGTTTCTCTAGCTCTGGTGGCCCCATCTGGAGGTACAGCTGTGTAGGACGCACACCTCAATCTGGTCCCACAAAATACTTTTGAATAATCTTGCAGCCTAGCTATTTCTCTGTCAAAAAGTGCAGATAGTATCACTTGTGTGTTATGTAGATAATTAGGTTAGATACCACTAAAGTTTTGTTCATACTAGGCTTGGATTTAACGTTTTACTATAACAAGTACGGAAATGCAATTTAGATCTAACAGGCCAAAGCCTACTTCTATTTACTCTTCTTATATTTAGATACTAAATCCTGAATATCTATTTCTGGTAAATTGGATTCCAGTGTCAAGCAGAAGAAGAATAACATGGAGGTCAATGAGACTCACAGTGGTGCCACTAAGGAGGGACCCAGTGAGTCTTGGTTGTGCTGATGTCAACAGCAGTGCTGGGGGGAGGAACCCGCCCGCTCCGTTACTCAGAGGGTGCTGCCAGAGTATCAATTTTATGAGAAGTTTGAAATATTCTGGAATCTGCTTCCTACCCTAGTCCAAAGGAGCCCAGATTTGGTGACTTTCCAGGCATGTGGCAAAGGACATCCATTCGGCAGATATCTGGAGAAAGCGAGAGAATGCCTCTGTTCATCTGCCCTACGAAGGGGGTCGATGAAATGCTGGGGAGCTGATGTCTGGTTACTTTGCCTATGCTGAGCCACCTGGGCGGACACTTCAACATCCGAAAACTAAATAGAAAATATATACAGGCTTGGCTAGGGAAACCAGGCAATAGGGAATTCTACCTCCAGTTTGGGAATAGGAACAATTCCTTACGCTTTGGAAAGAAGGAATAGTTTATAAAAGGACTGTCAGGGTTTCTGACAGGTCTGTATTTTCCCTGTGTTTCTCTTGTCTTCCCCGCCCACCCCTACTTCTCATTGAATGATAAATGTAGAAGTATTTTGTAATCATTCAATGAGCTGATTTCTTGTTTTCGTTGTTGGTCTTTGATAACGTAAGTTTCTAAATGCCTGATTAAATTTACTCCACTCTACTGCTGCAGATTGCGTTAGAAAGGCAATTACTAGATGAAGCCACATCAGTAAAAAGGTGGATAAATAAATGAACTGGGAAGAAGACATTTTGGAGCAGAGCTCTAAAACTTCGAAGTAGGGTCATTTTTCTAATTATAGGATGGTGAGGCCGAAGACTCCAAGTGCCCAGGCAAAGGATGAAAAAAAGTATCCAACTGAATAAATAAATCTCTAAAAGAAAAAGATAGTTGTCTGCCAAGAAACTTAATATGAAATGTTGAGAGTGCAGTTCTGAAAAAGATTTAATTGGAGATATAGTCCTAAGAATATGTAAATAGTCTTTTGGTTTCTTAACTAAAAGGAGAAACAGATGCCAGCTCTAAGATCTGAGATCAAATATGAAAAGTACTGAGGCCTCTAAATGTCACTTTAAACGTATATAATTAGATTCTTATCTTGCTAAGAGGTTGGCCAGTGCTTTTCCAGTGGAAGGTATAAACTCTTTATATATATTTTACAGCGAATAGTTCAATTGTCTACTTAACTGCAGTAAAATTCAAACATCTAGATTTTAATATGTAATGTAAAATTATAAGTGGCCTTAAGACAAAACAATGATATATCAGTTTTGACTAGACAGTGTTTTGGCGCTCATTAGTTTGGACCGACTATCCAGTATCTATTTTGTGCTTGGGTACCCCAATAGTAAAAATTTCAGTGATGGTACGAGGACTTGACTACGATGTCAGTTATAGATAGATCAATGGATTTCAGTAAAATAAGTAAATCCATTTTTATTAATTTAAGGCCCCACTAGTCAACAGAATCTTAGTCCTTACACATGAAGGACAACACTTCCGTGGGGTTGGAGGTCAGTCATTAAATTATGCATATTTTTGCCCCCCCGACTTTGGTGGGGACCATCAACTGAAAACTGAAAACACTGAATCATAGAGTAGAAATTAATGTTGACAGAAGGGATGGCTCAGTCACTGCCTGACATGGCAATTTTTCATTTACATGAGGACATTAGATAATTCAACAAAAATTAGTGTACTGCACTATGCCTTCATCAGCAGCCAACAGACTAAGACCTGGGAGTTTATTTTGTTTGTCTGGGGCAACAGCTCTGACTCCAGTTCTACTGAAAGCCAAGACATAAAATGATTGTGACATTTCTGATCCAGTAGGAATTTGTAAGTACCAGAAAATTCAAGCAACTTTCACTCCACGAGTCACAGGTTCAGGTAGGAGGCTCGGTCTTGGGCTGATTTTGTTCAGTTTTGATTACTGCAATAAATCTGAAATTAAACCAAGCTTTCCAACACTGAGTTTCCAATGATGCCAGGCTAGATTTATGGTTCTGGGAACAAACCATACAGTTTTGCAGAGATTGTGGTGTTGCCATAGAATCATAGACCTAAAGAATCTAGTCCAGTCCTTCTGCCTGCTCTGAAACAGAATGAACTCCACCTAAATCCTTTCTGTCAGATGCTTGTCCGGCCTCTTTTAGAGACCAGTAATGGTGATTCCCCCTAGACGTTCATAGAAATATACTTAGAAAATGAAAGTAACATAGGCCAGCTCCTTTGTTGGTGCAGGCAGATGTACCTCAGTGGCAGTCAGTGTTACGTGGCTGTGGCCATGCATGATGAAACCAGATCTTACTTGCATTAAATGTTTCCATTTCGCTGTTCAAAAACATTTCAGTGAAACAGTTTGTACAAAATGATGGGGGGAAAAAATGGTTGAAAAGAATCCGTTTCCCTTATCTTGGGAAAAAATCTTGGTTTAAAGCTTAGAAAAATCAGTACTTTCTAGTTTTTACAAATAAATGTCCTACTGTTATGAAATTGTGACAAAACGTAAAATTCCTCAAAGCTGAAGTTTTCCAAGCATTCCCAGCAAAAGGTCAGTGCAGTGCTAGAAGCAGAATTTTGTACTGTTTCCCTCCCCACCGCTGTTGTGTTGGGCATGTTTCTCACCCATGCTTCAAAGCCGCTTTCGAAAGACAAGGAAAGAAATGGCAAGTGAATGTCATTGTCCCTGAAGCCAACAGGAAACCTTTCCATTGCCTTCTGTATGCTCTGGAGCAGACCTGAACAGAAAACCAGAAAAAGATAAGGGGTGCCTAATTCTACTGGGTTCTTCTGTGTGGCTGCCTGTTATCCCCAAATACAAACTGCAGCCTTACCAGGAAGCATCCTGCCTCCACTCACTGTCCTCTGCGCTAAACTTCTGTGAATCCACACCATAATCCCAGTCTGCCGCTCCACTGCTCTACTGTCCTTTTAGGAATCGACAACAAATGTTTAGCCTGGCCAGGAGAATATCTGTGAGGGATTTTTATTTTTGTGGGGACAGTAGCACTGACCCTTGTGCGGGCTGCGACAGGGCCAGCGCAGACGGATTGGCACCTCTGCAAAAGCCGAAAGCATCACCTTTGCCTTTGCTGTCTGCCTCAGCGCTCAGATCTCCCACACGGTCCTGGAATGTGCCTCTTGTCTGCTACCCGGCTGGCTGGGGAAGTTTTGAAAAGGTTTAATTTAGCTCTCATTTGAGTCCCTTTGCGCTGCCAAAAAATCTGAACTTTGGTTCCAAGCAGAGCTTAGGAATCCTGGTTCCCAGGAGAAAAGAGGAGGGGAGGACAAGGCAGAAAAAGTTGTGCATTTTAAAGGAGAGAGAAAGAGATGATACCAGATAATTTTTCTTTTCCTTTTTAAGGGGACGGTTGTTTTACTTATCTGCTTCATGCTGTAGCATGGAAGATGAGAGACCAGCTCCAAAATTTGGGGTAACAGCGACACTCCGTGGCCAGCTGTAACCACCCATATAGGGCTTTCCTGGGGCCCTGGTGGCTTTCGTGGTAGGTGACAATTCTCTGGCTTATACGTATTGGACACGTATAGAGGTGTAGGGCCAGAATGTGCTCTGAGGAGCACTAGCAGTAGGCCCTGTGTGTTGCTCACAACAGACTCTGATTCACTGGCATCCCCGAGGCAACAGAGCTCCTGCTGTGCCCGAAGTTGGGAACAGAGGTTTCCCAAGTAATTGCAAAGTGCCAGAGTATCTCTGTTATGCTACAGTCTTGCACCTCAGAGCACAGGGGAGGTGGACGGCAGGGCAGGTAGCCTGGCTGCATGAGATGTGGGCGATCACTGAGCTGGCACAGGTGAGATGCCCAAGGCTCAGGTAGGCAATCAGGGCCTGGGGAGAAGGCCAGGAGAGTGAGTCTCGTGTGCTGTGCCACTACAACTGTAGGCATGTTTATCATAGAATCGTAGAATGGTTTGGGTTGGAAGGGACCTTAAAGATCATCTAGTTCCACACCCCCTGCCCTGGGCAGGGACACCTCCCCCCAGCCCAGGTTGCCCCAAGCCCCGTCCAACCTGGCCTTGAACCCCTCCAGGGACGGGGCAGCCACAGCTTCTCTGGGCAACCTGGGCCAGGGGCTCACTGCCCTCACAGCAAAGAATGTCTTGTGCAGCTCTGAACAGTATCTGGCCTACAGAACTGCATAGGTGCAGAGCAGAATCGAATTTATTGCTTCATGGACAAACCAGGGGCCACTGTCTTGCCTGGTGTAAATCACCGTCACTCAGCTGAAATCAATACAGTGTTGGTAAATCTTGTCATGTTATTGGAAGTCTAGCAATACCCTGTGCATTGCTTACAGCCTGAAGTCCTGTCTCATGTGGATGCACAAGAATCTCAGCTTTCATTTTGAAAAGTCCTTGTACAGAAAAGCTTGATAATGTGACCCAAGCACTCCACAAGGACTTAAGTATCTGGAGGCAAATGGAAAAAAAAGAAGAAAAAAGGGGAAAAAAATCCAATATGAGTTCTCTGCTACACTTCCAAACTTTCAAAATAGCCTCATTATTCTGGAGAGTATGGTGGCTGCTCTGCTAGTTGGATTGAAATGAAATTAAACAATTTGCAGTGGTTTAGGATTTGATCTAAATATCCCTAATACAATAGCATAGGTATGGAAATAAATTCTTCTTTCTTGTATTAAAAGCTGCATATGCCATTTCCTGCAAATATTCCCTTTTTAGACTGTTTTCCCCCTTTTCAGTGACATTAGTATATCCAACTACCTATGTAAAACACAGCAGCTTTGATCTCACTAGCTCAGATAGAGTCAATGTTTGTGAATTTATATGAATTTATAGATATTAATGGGATTTGGTGCCACCCCACTAATTAGACAAACAAGACACTTCATGTGTGCATGTAAGGAGCAATTACACAAGGTAGCAGTCCCAGGGACCGCGTCTGCAGGACGATATTTCTTTCCTATCTGGTTACGGCATCTACGATAGGCAATTTAACAACCGCTGTCGGGGAGAAAACTCTGAGACTCAGAAGATCAGCAGTGGGACGTTTCCAATGATCTTGTTGACCTCAGATGTCAAACATAATCGGGTTAGCACACCAAGCAATGAGCTGCGGAGAGCTGGCAGCTTATTCCAAAACTAACACCCAAAGGGCATGATTCTGCAGCCTGCTCACCAGTCAGTGGAACTCCTGATACAGGAGAGGGCTGCAGGAATGGCCCCTAGGAAGTATAAACAGGAGGATTTCTCCAAAAGGAGTTCCATATGAAAATATTACTGGTCACTAGTTTACTAATAGCTGCAGGCTAAGTTATGATGGGAAGAGCAAGAACAAAGGCATTCGTGTCTAGACAGGTTTCACTGTGAAAGCTATTCATGCACTGTGGCAAGGGACACCAGTGGCCAAAGACTGCCAAGTCTTCAAGCTGACTACAGTGTAGGATGTGAAGATGGCACTAGTGCTTACGCTGGAGATGTCAAAAGATCTTGGGGAACTGGGGACCTAAAATGCCAGACACATCCAAATGGTTGTTAAGCAGAAAATACAAAAATCCCAACTTAGCCTGTAGAGGTCTTGAATATCATGAAGTCCTCTACCACCATGAAATGTAGATTGAAAGGATCCAGTTCTCAGGTGATTATTGAAACTATACTTCAAACATTTATACTATAAACAATATACTATAAACGATACTATACAAAACTTCAAGTTTATACTTTAGCTGAGAATTATATCCCCTGCTATTGACCATTTCCAGACATGGGAGGTGTTACCCTGTTTTGAAAGTAGTGTGATCTTGGACTAGGTAAAAGCCTGATGTACACTGTGGGAAGGTGAACTGCTTATAATCTGTTTATAAACTGCAGTAATCTGCTGCTGGCTGAAAAAAAGAGCAGAGCAAAAATCTGTGAAGGAAGGGGAATGAGGTGGGTGTGTGGAATAACCATCTGGGGAAACACACTGGCCATTTCAGCTTAGAATTTAACTACCCTTATAACTGAAAGATCTTCAGTCGATTCCAAAAGCAGGAAACCTCAGTCTGAATCTGTTCTTATTACAACAACATAAATAATTACTTTCGAGACTTGTCGTGAAATAAGAGTGAGGTAATTAAGAGGAGAACTGAACTTTGTTGGTGGTTAATGAACACCCCCAAAGTTTCAAAGGAGCGGGCAACAATACTTTCTGTTTCCACGTCACTCTTCATTTGAAGTTCTTGAATGTTTCACAAATAGCAATTAAGCTTCAGAATAACTGTTTTACAGATTGACAGAATAAGGTGTAAGGTGATTAAACAATTTGTCTAGATTGACAGAGTGCGTGAAAGCATGAGGAAAAGCATGGGTATGTCCTGCTTTCCTTTGCAATGCACTGACCAAAGTGCTGCCCAACACTGTGAAAACCCATTATTTGTGGAAGCAGCATCCCATATGATTGGGAGACCGGTGCTATTTCTGTGTATACCCTGTGCATAAACCTAGTTACAAATTTCATCTTCCAGGATTATATTAAGATTGGCAAATAGTCAGAAGAGGCCTGAAATAGTCGTACTGGTAAACTAAGCTATTGCACATCACCAGCTGTTCTCAACAGCATACAGTGCCTCCATATATATGACCTCAAATAATATTTTATAAAGAGGAGACTAGGAAAAGAGCTTTTTAAGAAGGGGGGTTCAAAGGTATCACAGTTATAGTTCTATATAGCCCAGATGCTGCATAAATACCACTCACATTTCATGCTTCATTAACTTCTTTTGTAGATTAATCCATGTTTGCACAGAATGCTTTAAATCTATCCACACTGATCCCATGTATTTGCCGCACGCCTTGCAGCTGAGGGCTGGCTGATCCCACTCCATTAGCAGTTCCGTGAGCCCCAGGATACCAGCTGGCCAGCGGGTACGTGCACACGGGTATGGACAAGGCACAGAGGTGTGACTTCTCTGATGCCTGATTTGTGATAGATCCATTTCTGCAAAGTCATTGTAAATCTCCGTCATTCTGATCTGGCTTGATTTCCCATTTCATTTGCGCTGCCCTGAACATACTGACTTCAAGTGCCGTCACACCTGATAAAAGCTCGCTGGGGAGAAAAAGAATTGGGTTCGAGTGTAGCTAAACATCTTAAATTCATGCTGTGGGCCAGATCTTGAGCTGATGTATTTTAACCAGGATGTTATTCTATATCTGCTGAAGACATAGCTTCTGGTTTTTGATTAGCCAGAAAAATAGCTTCTAAAAAGCCTGGGAATATAATATGCTGGGAATTCTTCACAGACTGTTTTTCCATTAGAACTGGCTGCCAGCCTGCTTACGAGGCTGTCTGACATCAGGTATATCTTTCCTAGGAAGTCTCCATTATCTGATACTGGTATTATTTTTGTGCCAATGATTGAATTAAACTATTCTGTTCTTATTTCAAAATGAAACCATTCTAATGTAAAAGCCATGGATGGATAATATCCTTTAATTCAACTGGCCAAAGACACTTCCTTTTGTTTTTAACCAAATCAACTTAAAAATTGAAACAAAATTTTGATGAAGAAACTGTAGTCCAAAACAGCTCACAAGTTACATGACAGAGAGCTGATCAGACAGCCGTCTGAGACAGTGGAAGTAAATACTGATCTCATTCACACTGATCTAAACTTAGAGTTACATGATAAAAGGCAGAGGAAGCACTTCGACCAGCTCCAGGCTGAGATCGTAATCACCAGCTATCTAACAAACAGCAGCATTTGGCTACGGCTGCAAATTAAATCTTACCTCTCTGTAAGAAAGCACCCTGTCCAACTTCAGCAGTGACTTCAGGAGCAAGGAGTGTTTGGGGATTTTTTTTTTGTCACTGACTAGAGTTGAGGAGAGACTGATGAGGTGTTATATTGAGACACCTCAAAGGAACTGATTTTTGGAAATCCTCGAACTATCAGGCTGTTCTCAGGGCTGGCTCAAGTTAGGCAACCCAGAACAGGCATGCAAAATCACTAGTCCCTTTTAAAAAACATCAGTCTTCGTCTGTCTAGCAGACATATTGGGAAATCAGGCTAATGTAGAAATATTAGCTGTGAAAAGCCTTGAAAGTTCTACAAATCTAAAAAAGGTACTTATTAGTGCCTGTAAAATCTGTGTGTATAGTGCAGGATTTCTTCTTCCACTGAGCAGTAGAACATGCTGTACTGCAGCTATCATCCCCATGAAGCTGCTAATGATGCTATATTTATGAGTAGTCATTAGAAAAAGCTGTCTGTCTTTGCAGTTTTGGTACTCAGCCAGCCTGCCCACTTGCCCTTATTCTAATAGAACCGATGCTGACTGAGATGTGTTGCTTTTGAGGATGAATTAAGGCAGAGAAGGAAATATTTCTGATAATGATGCAAACTGCAAATGGCTTGGGTCGGTTTAGAAGAACTGTGCTCTGGGTTGTTGGGAACCAGCCCAAGTCGGTTTGAGCCACTCACACGGATCAGTTTATACACACTGCTCTCAGTGTTATCTCCTAACAGGAGTAATTAACATCAGTGAGATAATTTGTTAAGTATTCGACTTCACTTTGCAAATAGAGACCATGTAAATAGGAGTTTCCCTGGAAACATGTTAAGAACAACTGCAACACGTTAATACGACCACATTGTGCTTTCAGCTTGATTCTAGGAACATGTAAAAAGGTACTGGTAACGCACCACTGGAAACTGAATGCACTGTGACACATTTATTGAGGAGCTGGATTTTTTTTCATTTCTGTCTCTCTTGCCTCTTCCCCTAATCTTACCCGTGACACTCATCCTGGGATTCTGATGAGGACTGTAAAAATTCATGTATTGGCTTTGGGAGGCAAAATGACTCTACCCACCTATGATGTTAGTAACATTTACTAAAAACTAATGAAATGGGTGGCATTATGATGTCAGGAGGATTAGAGCCAAAGGTGGTTTTCTGAAGGGAGACTCTGCATGAATCTCCCCAGACTGCCCAGCAGTCAAGGAGATTATATTCTCAACTGTTAAAGCTGTTTACACATACCAACCAGCACTGACTGCCTCTTTGTGGCAAGTTGTTTACATGAATTTATTTTGGGAAAATTCCATTAGACGGGACCAAGATTTCTTCATAAATCATTGAATTTAGCTTGTGTACTGATAAAATCTGGTTAGGCATTTATTCTTCTGAGCAGCGCTTAGTTATGAGTGTTCATTATTTGTAAGGAGCAACTTACATGGGTAATATAAAAATAATGGATTGCCTATGGCTGTTTTCAGTGGTGGGTATTTTACTCTGCTGGGGAAGATGTGTTAGAAAATGGCCCTTCTTACCAATTCATCTAATAAAACAAAGGACTCATTAACTGGAGCCACAGACCTAATGTATGCTCTGAATTTTGCTAATTTAGCCAGCAAAAATCTCCCAGTGAGACACTGAAACCGCTTTGAAAATGGTCCTGCAGATCTGTTTGCTGTAGTCTGTATTGCTGTGTCCTCTGTAGCAGCAGGGATCTGGCGTGAGATATTACTGCTGCTGCAGTGCTCAGTTCTTTCTTAATCAAAGGAGAATCAATCTGTTGGACTGGACTGCAGCATCCTAATTTCATGCACTAGCAGAGAGTGAATTTTCACAACATACCATTTACCAAATCATGGGAGGGATATATAGAATTTGAGAGGACACGAAATTCATTCCTTAGTTTTGAACAGAAACTTATTCTTACTTTGAACTAGCATATGAACTAGCAGAATTGCTCTGTAATATCAGATGAACATACAAAATGTCTGAAAAAATCTAATACTCTTAAAATTCTATAATTTAGAAGGCATCTTTCTGCTGATTTGTGACTTCTTTACCAGTATTTGCTGCAAGGCATTCATACAGCAGTATACCATCGCTATGAAAAGATGCATTAAAAAAAGGCCCAAAAAGCAAAGCTAGGATCTAGATCTCAGTTTTAATACAAACTTCTGGCATGTTCAGACCCAGGATTTTGGTTGCTTCATTTCAGGCAAATGGACCAGGATCAGATTCTTTGTCAGTACAACTGGAATAACTTTTTTTATAATTAACTGTCTGCATCAGTTTACACTAACATGGAATTTGACACCTTGCCATCAAATGGAAGGTGGCTTTTCATCCTCTAAATTCACACAGACATATTAATCCAACACTGAGGTTTGGCATAATCTCTAATTTTATATAGCACATTTCTTCTCCAAGTGCCTCACAAATATCACTCAAAACACAGCCATGTCTGGTAGGGAAGTTAGAAACATTCCACAATGCTCACCAAAGAAGGCAACTTAACGCCTTCTTTTATTAAAAATAACATTAATTCAGAGAACCACAGTTTCAATTGTGTTGGAAATATTCCGTCACTCAGACTAAACGGCATGAAGTTCAGTTAATGAGGTGTTTAGCTGCTCCTTCCAGAATCTGTACCTCTGCTTCAGGCAGTCTCTGTGTCTCTTGGATGATTCTAGATCTTTACCTTGAATTAATAATTTGCACGTAAGAGGCCTTCTTCAAAAAATTCCTTATTGTAATGTCCATAAAGTTCCCATAAAGACAAACTGATTATGCCTTGTGCAAATAAGGCTATTCCCACTGAAGTTGAATGATAGTAAACAGTTGGCAGTAATGCTCAAGGGCAAGCAATATTTTGTTATGGAAGAAATTCGATGATGTTGAATTTCTTGTTCCACAAGGTTGTATCTTCACCTTCACCGGGAAACCTAATATGCAAGTTATTGTGTCTGTTTGTATGTCTGAATAAGATCTCTCTGTGTGCACATAACCGAGATGAAGATTCACGCTGTCATCTCAAGATAGAGGAAGAAACACAAAGTCCTGCCTTCTAGACACAGGGAAAGGCTAGGATGACACGTGCGGTTCATAACTTAGTCTTGGGATTAATTCAGTCAAATAAAGAGGATTGAAAGGTCGGTAAGACAGACTGGCAGAACTGGAGTCCAGATGTTCGTTGCCTGTGCAGGCAAGGGAGAAATGCAAGAAGAACAACTGCAGCGCTCCCGTAAGCTTCCTCCTTACACGTTACGCTGCAGACACTGATTTCAGGGCTGCTGTTTACCTCTGCAGAGGCAGTGCCAGCAGTGGATATTGTTAAGTGGAAAGTGAGTTCCACACGTGCAAGCCCAGGGGGAGGCATTCCCCTCGCTGGACTGCAAGCTGCCACACTACTCCTGGTGTTCAGAAGGACTTCCCCACATGAGCAACAGCTTTATTTTCCAGCTTGGTTTCCCGAAGGACTCTCTCAGCAACCTTTCCCTGAGAAACGCACAGAATCAGCCTACCTCTCAGCCAGCTCAGCCCTAAACTCTGCTTGTTTGGCCCAAGCAACTTTAGGAGCTTACCAGCCACATCTAAGCTTTTGAGCCTCCCTGGAAGAAGACATGTTGCTGAGGCCAAGAACTTGGGTGTGAATTTGACCCCAAAAGAGTACATTCCTGCTTTACTTTCACTTAGCACAATGTGGGAAGTTCTTGAGTAGCAGCAAGCTTCAGGGCAAGCAGTTACTTTTTTTTTTTCCTCTCCCTTTATTGATTGTTTGTTTTGAAAAAAAGATTGGCAAATCCAGCGATCATGAAAGCCCTGGATGGATCCAGATGTCGTGTGGGCAGGATTTGCGTGAGTGCCTCCACAGAGCTCTGCCAATGCACTTTTGTCCTGGCCAATTCCTTCTCTTCCAAACCTTGGCCTCCCCAATGCAGACACTACCAAGTCAGGAAGAACTGAGACATATTATTAGGTGGTTTTGAGCTGTGGATACTCGCCTACAGAAAATGCTATGCTTGCTTTCTCCCTCGACCAGACGCAGCGCTTCTGCTAGGCTTCCAGAGGTAGAAAGTGGTGCAAGACTAAATGTGACTAATAGGGAAAGGAAATGGTGAAGAAGGGCCATATTCACACCACTCACCAAAATATGCCCTGTGGCGAGGGCCCTGCCATGGGAGTTCCAGGGGATGTTGTGCTTTCTAGAGCATTAGGCAATGATGTGGCTTCAGTCTGTCTTGGGGGTAGGATTCCCCTCCCTGGCTGAATGGGGAGACCTCTATCTTTATTTAGGTTGCTGTGCTGTGCCTATCTCCATGGTGTCCAAACCCATCCCTGGCTAAGGGCAGAACCTGCAAGTCCTCCTGCTTCCAAAGAACAAGGAGGACCATTGTGGCCTCTCCTAGCACAGAGCTGGTAGGTCAAGGAGATCCTGGCTGTTCTGCCCCCTGACATTCACACGCAGACATGCTGGGCTTGCTGTATCCAGGTGTTAGGCAAGGTCTGAGAGGCAGCATATCTAGTGACCAGGGTGCTGGACCAGAGATCAGGAGAACTTGGTTTCTGCCTGGGTCTGCCTAATTTTCTTTGTGACTTCAGGAAAACTACATGGTATCACCATTTCTTTTCACCACCTTTGCCTTTTACATAATCCTTAGGGTAGGGAACTATCATATAATTGCATGCACTGGAGGGGGCTACTGTGTTATAAATGATGAGACATTAAAGATCATGTTGTTCAAGCCGGAAAATCTCTCACTGAAATGAGTAAATGCAGAAACTGGGAGGGCTTTGATGTTTCACCCGCTAGATAGCAACTTTTAACTGATTAAAATTACAAGATTAGGGAAAACTTTAGCTTCCTAAAAAACAACCAAAGTAAAGAGAAGTAATTAGAGGAAAGCTATCTATCAAACAAAATCCAGAACTCACAGAAAAGTTTCCCCTATGGCTAAAGGCATGGGCTATAAAATAGAAAATTTTTTTCCCTTCACAAATCATTTAAACATAAGTAAGAAATCAGTAGCTCCCTCTTCAGAAGCACCCTAAGGAATAAAAATGCAGTGAATCATGGGTATTTTATTACTAGTCTGTGTGTCTATCTGATGGCAAGCATCAATGGCTTCCCTTACACAGGGTGCCCAGGGGGATAGAAGAATGCAGGGAATAGCTTACTAGTTTCTGTGTCTGTCTAGTGGCAGAAATCCATGTTTTCTTATAGAAGACACTGCGGTAATGCACGGGCAGCATTTCAGTGTGTGTGCCTGGCTTTCTGGTGGCAAAGCATAAAGTGGGATTGAAATGTTGCCACTCATGAAGCGCCTGCTGTGCCAGCGAGGTACGATTCCTGGGCTCAGCCCCTTGCAGGAGGGGCAGAGGTTTTTGCCATGCAGGTTTGTAAGGGTAGCCAAGGAAAAGCGTTAGGAGACTGAGAATGCTGGGGGGGAATATCCAAAGTTTAATAATAGAAATAGATACTGATTATAGGAGTTTATTCTGCCATGTGGGGAGGGAATACAGGTACAAAGAATCTTCTCAGGTAGTGGTTGACACTCTGGTTAGGATGGAAGTGCAATAAGGCATCAAACGCTTACGTGAGTACGTCTCACTGGTTTCAAAGAAACCTCCTGCTGTGTGAATCTTGACAACAGTGCAAACCAGGAAGGTCCCGATACTTGACTCCCCACGTAGTCTGAGGTTCACAAACAGGAACAGGGGGTCAGAGAGGGCCAAAGCTAGCCAGTTCCAGAGGAAGAAATTTTTTATGCATATTGCTGAGTGATCTCTGTTAGACAGAGATCCGAAAGTGTTTTTACTTTATCTGCATACTCTTTAGAGAGGGACTGTGTACCAGGTCATGAGCATCATCCAACAATCTCTCCATGGAGCCCATAATACCTATCTGAGCTTTAACAGTTTGTGTATAAAGTTAGCCACGTTACATCTGCACTGGAGACCACAGGGAAGAGTAAAGATACACAGAGTAACTTTAAATAAGCTGGTGGGGACAGACAGCAGTCTAGCTCAACTCGGAATGGAATCATTTACCCTACCAAAAAGCTCAATAAATTGCTCTAATTAATTTGTACTGTCTCTGCCTTTCTACTGCTAGACTCATGTTACTATGTGAGCTAGGTGGCTTTAAACGGCTCTCATGTCTCTGCTTTACATCGCAGCGTGACACACAGACATACGCCAAGTCTTGATTTAAAGACTGTAAGTAACAGGAATCTTGTTCATCCCTAGATAAGATACCACAGTGATTAACTGCCCTCATTGTTAAAATTGTGCATGTTATTTATTAGTATGGACGCAGTCTCTAATGTTGACATTCTGATCTTAAAGGGAAAGGGTTTCTAAAGACCACGACTGGTGCTCTTAAACCGCTTGGCTGCTTCTGAAGATTGCTTTTTTTTCTGATACTAACAGTGCTCCAAGATCTAGGCAAGAATAGTGATTTGCTCCTTAGTTTGGTTCACGCTTCTGTTCATCATTTCCTTATAGCAAAACATCATTTAAAAAACAAGCCATATAAATTTTGTTCCTCTAGTGATTTATTTTATTTTCGCGGTGTCTGGAGACATGATGTACTCCCATCCTCTCAGAGTGGTTATTAGCGTTTGGCCTGGCTGTTTCTTGTGGAAAATCATAAAAATATTTGGTGAGCAAAAGAGAGATGGTAAGTGCTTTGGTGGTCTGACCAGGGAGGGTGTTTAGAAAGACTGCGTGTTTTGTTTTGAATGAAATGACTAGCTGTATCCTTTATTGACGGCAGAGACACACCGAATTGCGGCAGAGTTCTGTATTTTTCTTTTAAATCATTCTTTTCATTTAGAATGTTTGAATGTTTTGCGTGAAACTCCTAACTGGAATGTTTTCAGTTTAAACTACTTCTGGTGTTTTGGTGAAGGTAAATAAGCATCCTGACAAGGCAACCCTTGGAGCAGGCCAGTAGCCAAGGCCAGATGAAATTTAATAAGACAGTTAGAGGGTGAATAATTTCCAGTGTCACAGAAGATCAGGAGACATGGATAGTGGGTCTGAGTCAAAGGACTGGAAATCAACCTCAGCAGACTTTGGATCAGGCCAGTAAGAGAAGAACTGGCCAGCTGAGAGAGGGCAGCTTCCCAGAGGAAATTGTTAATGCTTCAGATGTACTTACTTGGGGGAAAAAAAACTGTAATCAAACCTTATTAGCACCAGAAATATCCTTTTCCCAATGTCATAATAAACATTCAACTTACAGGGAATTAGAGGTACCACTTCGGTGAAAGCATCCTTCCTTAATTCAGTTTTAACAAGAAAATCAAATTTTGCTAGATTTTTCAGTGCTTTTTCTCTATGCTATTTTTGAAAGAAAAACAGTTCAGAGCTCTCATAAATATATTGAAATCAATAAATGTGAAAGAACAAACTTGAGAAGAGCTATCACTGAGAGTATACTAGTATAAGAAAACTGAAGCTTAAAATATTCAATTGCTCAATATCAAATTAAAAGCTACAAAATTAAAAACAGGAATCATAACAGATTATCAAAAAAGCTAAATCATTTCATTAAAATTGCAAATAAACTATACAAATCCTAAGCAAAAATTGAAGAAAATGGCAAAAATAATGTTCACTATAAATACTCTGGGACATGGCTACTTTCATAGTGGCATACGGATAGTGATTTCCTAAGTAGTCCTAAGTCACTTTTGGACCAGGCATGGTATTACTATTGGTGTTGGTGTCATTATTGCAGTGACCTAAAATAACATTATGCTGCTTCTTGGACACCCTGTAGGAGTCCTTGGATCTCAACTTATCCTAATTTATTCCGCTTCTATGGTTTCTGCAAAGATACTGTCTACATTGTAGTCAGGTGTCTGAAGAGCCCAATTCTTCCCTTGGACCTTCCATTGCAGGCTCTCAGCTGACTCAGGGAAGCATTAGCCCACAATTTCATGACTCTTTCCATAAAGTGATGCGCAGGGAATTGCTTAGGGAAGCTGACATTCCAAGTTGGAAGCTCAGACCTGCATGTATCTGCCAGTTCTAACCCAAAAAGAAAATGTCTTAGGGAAAGTACTAAACTTGCAACACGCAGTCAATATTCTGTCCATATTCTCTATCAGTCAATATTCCACATCAACCCCTTTTCACTACAGTCCACACTTTCTGTCTGTAACTAATGTATATGCATGCACATACGTGTTTTGATTTGCCACTTTGTTTAACTCCTCTGTGCTAAGAGAAAGACTAATATTTATTTCAGAACACTGTAAAGCTTTTTTGCTGCAATGTCTGCTTTCTGATTCCAGGAGAACACTGTCATGTGAAAGAACCTATTCAAAATCCATTGCATTCCCGTCCTTTTAATTTATGCAGTCGGATTTATACTCTAACTTCACGTATCAGTTCTTGTCTGCTCTTGAGTTCATTTGCTTTCATAGCAGACGGAGCTGCTAAAGTGGCTGCATACATACCAGCCTCCTTACACTGGAATGATATTGTCCCGAGGTGGGTTTCATTATAATTGCCACAGATCCTCCCAGAAATTCTGGCAGAGCACAGAGCACATCACAAGTTCAGCAAATGTGAGACGATCAGATGATAAAAGCCTGTTTGTGCTGCTCTTAACTCAGTAGGAGTAATAGCTGATTCTTCACATGCCCAAAATGAAATTAAGGGGGCTACTCAAAGAGGTTGTGGCTACATGGTCACTTTAATCTGGCATAAATCTGGCTGCTGCTGAAAGGGCTTGTTCCATTTCTCTCCCCCCTTCCTCTGCACCCAGTCACTTTTTTCACCCACTCTTGCCTGGCACCAGTGTTCATACAGCTGTGCAATGAGTTAGACCACAGAACTGATCCAGCTGACTATCAACTCAATTAGTTGGATGTTTTTCTTTTTTTCTTTTTTTAATTAGTTTCTTAGGGTAATACAGGCACATGAATGCTGGTGCTGGCGTAAGAGAGCACAGAAATGAGTGTCTGGGGGAAGAGGGAATGGAAGAACTACTTTTCCAGTAGCAGCCCAAAGGGCCATTGAATGATGGCCTGATTAGACTGGCAGCATCCAACCCAAATGGAACTATCTAGGCTAGGCTGTGAACTTCTCACGTTTCTTGGTAACTTCTCTGCTCCTTTCTCATAAGCGCCTTCCCATTTCTCAGTAGCCATCGAACACTTACGGTTTTCAGGCACTCTTTGTCCTGGGAATCCTCTGCCCATCTCTTCAGCAGCAGAGTTATCTGTGCTGCCTTCTCTTGCAGTTTGTAATTTCTGCAGTCCCTCAGCAGTCCTACTCCCAGCATGACAAATTAATTCAAATTTCTTGTTTGTTCTCATTTTTTTTCCTTTTTACCACAATGTGCATGCCATCCTAAACTTTTCCAGAGACCGGTCAACCAAAGAAAAATAAGGTATTTTTCCAAATTATCTCAACAATGAGCATTTCAGTTCTGAGACACAGCCCAAATATCGTTTCCCAATTCAGTGAAATATTGTCCTAGTTCTGTTGGGTTTAGGGGCAACACGCGGTATACAGTTGAGTTATCCCAGCAGCAAAGCAGCGCTTCAGTTGTGGCTCCTGGGTTTCCTCCTTTCCAAAAGAAGCAATCCGTGTTAGCATTGTGCTTGGCTCCGACTGCATTCCCCTCCTTGCTGCCTGGCTGCCTCCATGTGCGAGGGGTGCCAAACCAAAATTCCTCAGCTCCCCTTCCCAGCCCACCCGTTCCCCACCCGTCTGAGTGGGGATAGGGAGGGCCACTGCTGGGACCTGCCACACCAGCAGCCAAGGTAGGAGAAGAAAAGAAAACTCCCACTCCCAAAGTCTACCACAAGAGAAAAATTCTCATACCCGCCACCCAGACTGGGCAGGTTCAAACCCATGGCAATAATAACTTTTGTAGCAGCTGTGACTTTTTCTTGAATTTGATGTAAAAAGCCCATGTGTGTGGCACATTGACATGAGACTTGAGACCAGAATGAGCTGACAAAGGGAGGCATCAAACCTGGTAGCAGAACAAGAAAAAATGCAGGCTCCTCCTGGAACAACACGAATCTTCCAGGTCAGTGTTTTGCATTTGTTCGTCCTTGTTTCAGTTTTATCACAGAGCTGATGACAATTATTGCTGGTTGGATGCACCTTCTGAATCCAGTTGTCTGGTGCAAAACAGCTTAACAAACTCCACAGACTTCAGCCTTCTCCGTGCCATGAATTCAAAGAAATCTAAAATCTAATCAGTGAAAAGCAATCTTTTGGGGCAAGCAGGGTGTCCATGAGCTAGAAATTGGGACTGAAGATATTAGACTGATCTATCTCAAGGTGTAGCATCTCCTTTAATACCTGCAGTTGTGAGTTAGCGCTGATTGACTGGCTCTAGGACAGTCTTACCTGCCTGCTTTCAGATACCAACAGCTTCCACGGCCTGAAATAAAATAAATTTCTCAGAACTACATAGTGCAACCTCTGAAATCAGCTTGCTAGGACTTGCCATGGGGAGTACTATCAATTTACTAAAATCTGGTCTGATGGGAAATACTTGCACTATTAGGATAAAACTTAAGGTGACAGTAAGGCTTGCAGCTCTACTGTAGCTCTGCTCTGAGGTAAGTCATACACAGAGTTTAACAAAAGATTCTGTGAAACAAACTGGAGGTTCCTGCAGAGAATTATCTTCACGGTTTTAATCAAAACATGGGGGAAAGACACTAAGCTTCTTTTTTATTTTACAAAATTTTAGAAAATATGTGCTCTTTCTTGTTGTTTTTTTTTTTAATCAACTTTTGGTAGCTTACAACGATTTCTTATTCTCTGAACTGCTCTGGTCTGTTATATTCCCTCCCTGCCTTTGGAGCTAATTTCTATTTCTTTGTCTCAAAAGATGATTGTATTTGTATCATCTCCAGACAGGTCACAGGAGGTACATTGAGTGCACACTGGATATGTTACACATCTGGTTTATATCCTCCTCCACTGAGCCACTTCCTATCCCAGAATGCAGCATTTCTGTATTGTTGCCATATATCAAAATACAAAGAAAGACACACAGACAGTGGAGCTAAGTGGACACGGCTACATGAGACACAATTAAAAATTCAATTAATTTAAAATAGCCACTTTCCTTTTAAACAGTGTTCCCGATTCTTGAAGTAGAAACAATATCGAACTGGAGAACCATGCAACACAATGTAAACTTCTCCACTAGGCAAAAAAATGCCAACAAACTCAGTATTCTGGGGGTTTTTTTGCAACAGCCTTTTGGCATTTGTATATAATACTGAGAGAGTCGTTTTAGAGACAGAAAAAAGAAATTTTTATTCAGACAGAATTTGTGTCAGTCACTCATTTTTCAGTATATGGCCTAAACCAGAGATTGCTATACTACCTATTTTTTGTTGATCATGTCTCAGGGGCCCATGGGCCATAGTTCAGCAGAGGGGATAACGTATGTCCTGTAGGTGACCAAAGGACAAATGAAATGAGAAGACAGACCCACGGTGCCTTCAGACTGGCAGCCGCTGCCCCTTCTCTGCCACTTCATCTGCTTTCCTCTTATGAGACAAGACGAATCTTTCTTGGTCAGCACAGGACAATAGCTCTGGAGGCAGTGGGAAAGGACTGTGCCAACAATAATCCCTGAGCCACCGCCGCTGTGGGCCAAGAGATCCTCAGAGCACAGGAGAAAGAACTACTTTATGCTGCCTTGGGCTTCTCTGAGTCTGGCACGGTCTCACTGTGAAAGCGTTTTGTCCCACAAGCAGGTTTGGTTTGGCCTGTTATCAGCAACAGAAACTTTCTTTGGGTTCATCTAAGTTTGAAGATCTTTACTCAGACCTTTTGGGTGATCCAGACTAGTGCAGTGACGTGAGCCAGGAAGCGTCACAGCCATCACTTGATGCGATGACCTGGCACGGTTCCAAGGCAAGCAGACAATGCCGGTGGACTACCTGACTGACGTGACAGGCTGACAGACTGACGGGTGGGCTACAGCCAAGCGGGCCGTTGTGCTGGGCAGCCCCAGAGCAAGCAGGTTCATGAGTGACTGCAGGGTGTAGCCCCTTGGGACTGTCACCACCCTGTGAAACTGCCACATCATGAGGGAATCAGGCATCCCAAAGATCAGCTCTCGTAATTGAAATCTCTGCTTCTCTAAGCACTTGGGTTTGGAAAAAAAGCCCCTCCGTGTGTCAGACCTGGGCCCTGGGTAAGATGTGACAGCAACGGGAGCTGGCTGGGGCAGTGCAGGGATGAAACGTGCGGGGAAGAGGGGCAGCACTGATTACCCATTGTCTCCAGCCTTCCACCCATCCATCCCCCAAACGTACGTGCACACCTGCACCTACACACACCCAGTTTCACTCTGATTTGTCCCTGGATTGAATTAAGTGAAGGATCAAAGAGCAAAGCTGGGACACTGTTTCCACACAGAGCATAGGCAGGGACTCTCTGCTCTCTGTGTTTGTCCCTGCTGGCCTCACCTGATGCAATCAAAATACAGCCAAAGGTCTTCTGTTTCTAGCCCTCACTCCTTCCATTCACATCCCCCTCAGCTTTCTTCTCACATGGGCTCCTTCCAACTTTGCCCCATGTTCTCCAAAATGCCAGAAAGTGTAATTCCTTTTTTCCCCTGGAGTTGGCATTAAAGCTGGAAGCAAAGACATTTCTGTTTGGTCAGATGGGGGGGAATATCTGTTCCAAATGCTTTTGAAATAGGCACATCAAACTTTATGACACTCCTTTTAGAATAGTGGATTCTATTTTCCTTATATAAACTTTGGCGGAGCAATTTTCCATGCCCGCATACATGCAGACTGCCTTATTCCCGGGTTTTAGGAGGCTGGGTCTCCATTAATTGAGCGGTGCACAGAGTTTCTTAATGTGAACTTGCATTTTTGGAAGCATTACATCTTCAATTTTAGTTTAAGGTTCTGTTGAAAGTCTGGCTCTTAATAATGTACAGCTATAGAGCTTTTTAGTTAAATGCAAACTCGTAGTGTTAATTTAAGCAGATTAAGATACTTTATTTACTGGTTTGCTCAGAGCGTGCAGTTCATTATTCCACCCTAAAAATTTTAGGACAGTTGAGGTGATGTATTTATAGTTCCTGAGTACCCCAGCCTAACAACAATCAATTTGAGCAGTGGCACGCATTGTTTGTGTGATAGCAAAAGAGATCAGAAGGTGAGGTTTGTAGGTAGTAAAATCTGGAGGCAAATGAAGTGAACAATGTCGGAACGCTAATGTTATGGTAAATGCTGATCTCCCTGATTTTCAGTAACCACTACAATTGCTGGCAACATGTGATCAATTCTGTCACCACATGGGTGAACACAGCCGTTGCAGTCCAGAGTTAGTAAGTTTGTCTACGTAATATATAGCAACATTATATGGGGAGATGTTTGTACACTCTTCGCCATAACAGGACTTAAGTTTCAACAGGGAACATTAGGCACTTCTGTAACTGAATTCCAAAAACAAAAGGAAATTACCAAAAGTGCATAAGCTAATAAATATCTAGCATCTTTTGTAGTCCTTCTCTGCTGATAATGCTCTGTAACCATCTCTTACAGGATAGAGATAGCAGAAGAGCAGAGTTGAAAATAAATGAGACACATGTGTGGGCTTAAATTGGAGCAACAGTTAAGGAAAAAGTGACTTTGCTGCCATTTCATATATTTTCTTGTCTTGTTTAATTTAAGGAGTCATGTTCTAAAAAAGCACGTTTTGGTATTTCTGTTGTCCCTGTGCTTCTCTCTCTGTGCTGGTGATTTACTGTGTAGCCCAGAGCTGTAATCCATTTCTCCCTCTGCTCAGGGGAGTCCTGGGCGCTGTGTGTCCTGCTGCTGACAGGCTGGAGCCACAGGTGCTGTTCGCTTCAGAGCTGCTCCTAAGAGAGTGTGGTTTCAACAGCAAAGCTGTTGATACACATGGAGCAGAATTAAAAGCTTGGGAATAAATTAACTAGGTGGCTTGAACATTTGTCATCCCTGGTAAGCAGGAAATAGATGAGCAACCGAAGTGATGGAAGCAGCCTCCTCCTACCCCTTGGCAGCTATGAATTTCAGGCGTGCAGGATGATTCCTTTTCAAAGCAGAACTGAAGATGCATCAGCAGTCTGAGTGTGTAAATAATGCTGCAGCCCTTAGTAAGCCCAGCCAGTATATCATCCCTGCTAGAACCATGCCTCCTTGGGATGGATCCTAGCCAAAGCTAAAGCAATGCCCTCTGTTCGGTGCACTGTTTGAACTCTACTGCCAGACTATTTTGTTTGAAGGACATTCCCTCTTGCTTTCTTGGGTGGGATGGAACACTGTGAGTACCTTTGGGGTGAGTCACCTCTAGGTGCAGCTGGAATGACTAGCACACAGCGTGGCCGGTGGCAGAGCTAAATGAGACAACTGCTGTATACGCCCTTAGACACATGAGTAGCATTGGGTAAGAAAGCTTTAACCTCCCTGGGCAGTTTAACCGCAGCTGCAGAATTTATTTAGTGGAGGAGGCTGTGCAGCTGATAAAAGCTCCCTAAACTGCACGGAAGTATCCCCGGTTCACTAAAGCTGGTGTGGAGGAGAGAACTGAGATAGGCCAGTTCACACGTAAAGCTTGGGGTGAGAAAAGGAAGACCCTTCTGACTCCAGAGGTCATAATCTATTGCATCTATGAGTGATTCTTTACTGAGTTTGGACTGGAAAGCTGTAACTGATACAATCACACCTAATGAGTTCTGTAGGCATGCACCAAAAAATAAATAAATTGGCTTACTATCAACTGGAGGGATTTTGGTCTTTGACTCTATTTCTATGATTGGTTCACTTTGCTGAAACTCATTGCATTGAAGTGCCTCTTAAGAAATGCTTTTAGCCCCAAAGCATTATTAATATTTAAAATGTTTTTCTCGAGCAGTGCAACAGCTGTGCAATGTGAAATAGAAGACATTTTTCTCTCTTTCCCTAAGCAGCTCTAAAGTATCAAATGGTAAACAGAGAAGAAGGGGGGAAAAAAAAAGAAAAAAGAAAAAAAGTTTTTTTTCTCTTATAACTCTTATATAAAACACCGAGTATTAACACTCCAGCCCCCCAAACCTCCCCCAGTGCTATAGATTTGATGTTAGCAAAACTTTGTGTATATCTGAAATGCCCTCAAATATTGAGGACTTAAAAATAAATTACTCTGAGCCGAAAACATTCTTGAAAACCTTAATTTCTGCAGCTGGAATGACGAAATGCAATTCAGATCCATCCACCATTGAAACATACGCTTAATTTCTTTAATTGGGATTACATTAAAATATCTGTAAATGTATACATATATGAAAATAAACATAGACACAAATCTACTACATTTGTTTGTTTTTCTTTAGCTTTGAAATGAAGTTTGTTGCTTGTGAGCCTAAAATTGTGGTTTTCACAATTGGAAAATGGATAAATGTCCAGGCATGGTTGGCAGGGCTGAGCTGTGGCCTGCCATGGTGTCCCACGCTGCCTCTTGCCCTCAGACTTTAACCCGGCCCTCCTTAGAATTCCCAATAAATGTCAGAATTGGAAAGAACAAGGTACGTCACATGTCTTGGAACTGCTCCCTCCCCAAAGACGCAGGCAGAATCTGCTGTACGCAATTCATATTTCAAGCTTTTCTTTGTATCCAATGGGGCTAGAACCATGTTTTCTAAATTAAAGATGAGATTCTGGTTTCTTATGTGCCTCTAGATGACCAGTAGCAGTTCAACCTTGATCCATCCCAGACAGCATTCTTAATACCAGCCTGTTGGCACCTTCTGTGTTAGCAGGGAAATGAGTATATTTAGGAGTTAACAAAATTGTATTTGGAAACAACAGGAAAAAAATAATGTTTGAGTACCATGTACGATAGCGACTTCACTCCTGTGCAAGGTCGGAATTCAATGGATGACTTCCAGGGGCAAGATTTACTTGTATTTTACAGAATGAGGCCCTGAATATTTATTTTTTTAATTATATTTTTAATTTTTTTCTTTTTCAGGCTCAAGGCCTCTCATTATTGTAAATCATGGTATTTGGCTGTTGTGCAGTCTGAGAGTTTCCTCTATGGTGCCCTGTTTGAAATTCATACAATAATACAGTACAGCTGTACTATAAAATAGTAACACCAGATAATACAGAATAGCACAGTGAGGACGGTATAGAATAACGTAATATAGACTAGAAATAAATCAAATCTACAGCTGCACGGTATTGCTGTGAACAAGTTCCTGTACGTATAGTTGTTAGCCACGGATCTAGCTGGTGTGTTAACAAAAGAGTTTGTCTCCTGATACTTTGTTTGCTGTGCAGAAATCCGTCCTTGTTTAACCCTAAATATCTGTCAGTTTCTTGCAGGAAGAATTTGCTTTGTGAACATAACATTTGAAAAGATTTTTTTTTTTAAGTCATTGCAGTTTCATTTTTAGACAGGCGAGGAATCCAACACATCCTACTCTGAGTAGGGCTCTTTGATGGGTTGGGATGCTGCATGAATGATAAATATATCCACAGACTCAGAGTAAATATTCAATGGCATGTAACTAAGGTATAAAGAAGTAAATTTTATACAAGTTAGCCACAGACGCCTTGTCATTTCCCTGTAAATTAAAGAGTCTTCCATTGGACCTATAAATTCATCGTACTAGTATTCTTCCATGACTACAGAAACAGCCTGACCCTGTGCTGATGGAGTGTTCCATTCCCTACAGATAACAGGAGTCCAGTGCTGTTCCTGTGCATACCATGGCACCAATAAATTGAGCACAAAACCCTTTTTGCGGCTTTTCCTGTGCCTGCCACTCAGTGCTAGTCTTTCATCTTTACTTTTTTTTTTTTCCCCAGAACCTTGATCAGGGTCTTTGCCAGGAAAAAAAAGCGCTCTGCTAATTACTTATAGGCTTATAAGCCATGTTTTGATAACAGAAGCATAGCAGTAGGATGGAAATCTTTCTCCCATTATGAATCACGTGGTAGGTATTGCCCAATGTCCCCAGTTGCTTCCCAGCACAAGCTGATACAAATAATGGAGTTGAAGGCCATACTATCAGCCTGGATTAATTTCAGACTCCAGATTTGTGTGTGTGTGTGAGGTAAAACTAATACCTTCTTTGCTTAAAATCCTGTGGTTTTACATATCATACTCCTCCTCATGACACTCTGAATGTCAGATCTTGCCCATGATTGCCAAGGGCCTCCTGGGGGAATGGATCGATGCTGTGCTCTGCAAGGAAGGGGGAATTCTTGCATGGTGCTGAGCTTATGAAACAGCCCTTGAGTGGTGCGAAGAGCGGGTGGGAGCAAGCTGTTCTTATGCCAGACTGGGTGAGGCCAAACCACGTGCTGTGAGGGACCTGCCACATCCCAGGCAAGATTTGCTTGTAGAGAATGTTGCTATTGCTCTGTGATTGGGGGGTGAGGATTCTGCCTCCCAAGTGTTCCACAGGCGTCTGCCTACCTCTCTGGTTAGCTACGGACAAAGATACTGCCAAGTGAAATTCAGAACTTCATAAGCGTTGGATGCTTTTCAACCCCAGGAGTAAAATGTTCAAAGTATCATGAATGCAGGTGCTGAGCATAAAAATAGCCATGCCGGTGCTACACAGTTGTTGTTTCTGCATAATTACTGAGGATCAGATTTTGAGAAACCTCAGTTACAATTTTTATAGACTTCAGGGCCCTCTGTAATCAATGAAAAGAAATGGACACTAGTAGAATGCCTATTTTGAGAATCTACTTCAGGATTAAAGGAATCATGACCTAGAAATAGCAGATAAATCCCATCTTTGTTCATTATTAATTTGAGAATGCTTTATTTACGTTTGATCCGTTCCTATTACTGCTAAGGCTTGCTTTTGTTTGGCTTTTTTTCTTTTTCTATGCAGGTATGCAGCAAACCCTGTTTATTTAAATCACCCATGACTGATCACACCTCAGATCCCTGCGAGGTGAGTGAGCTCTACTATAGTCATCTTATGGACATTGCTTGGCCCGTTGTCTCCCAACCAGAGAGGGACAAACCCGTCATTCTGCAGGTCTTATTTTAAGCTGTGCCTCTAACTGATCGATAGAGACTGTGACAACACTCAGAGTAGTCGAGCTTTGTCTTTCAGGCCTGGTTTTGGCCAAAAGTAAAACTGGCCCACCAAAACGTGAGCAATCTGCCGGTTGAACTGGGTAAATCTATGTACTAGAACTATATATCTTAAATAACCAGGACAAGCTCTTATTCTGCAAATAATTATGCATGTGGATAATTCTTCTCATCTGCTTGAAGTTTATTTCTGATGCTGGAACTAATTCTGTACGGTGCATGGGAAGTATATAAAAGTACATCCTGATTGCATTAAGTGGAATATTGGGCTCTGTTTAGAAGTGCTGTGGATCTGATAATCCAGGCATTTCATGGACTTGATTCTGTCCTCCGTTTTATAGGCACTATAGGAACACATTCAGAGTCACACCAAAAGAGTTCAAGAGTAAATCTCTAAGGCAAGTTTGGAGCACTTTACTGAATTCATTTTTTGAAGCCAGTCAATAGTTGCTCTTTATTCTGAAAAAAAAATCAGAATGAAGCAATATTCTGCCCCCCTTTTTCTTTGGTCTAAGATCTCCTATACTTAAGGTTGGCTCCCTCAATTTAGTAAAGGTATGTATATGATGCCCTGGTTATATACACTGTGCAAAAAAGAGAGAGGCCCAAACAGATCCTTAGATCCAAATCGCTCCCAAATTTGGAAAAAAAAAAATGTACTTCAACTGATCATTGCTTGCTGAAATATCCCGAAAAAAAGACAGGAAGTACCAAGATGAGCTTGACATTTGGAATAATACTAGTGCTTTTGGTTTCATGTTGAGCATACACTGGGCTGGACATGCCGATTTGATAGAGTAAGGATAGTTGCATTAGCTCAAAGTTCATTGAACCTTTTCTGCTTTTTACTGGTTTTCATTTTAATACACATCTTTACCCCCAGACCTGAAAAAGGATTAAAATGCCAGAAAGGAGACAGATCACTCAGCATTTTTAGTCACATACCAGAAATTTCAAGACACACAGTTCTCACAAGATTTTCTACTCTTTGTAGACCATAAAAGTCTCAGATAACCTTCTAAAGTCCACTCTGATCTCTTTGGTCATTAAAAAATAAGTTTTTACTGAGATTCGAAGCTAGATTCCTACTGCAGTGATCACATACAATCAATCCAATTTCACTCCAGTGCTTCGGAAGTTATTTATGCATTCATTCACTGACACAGAGTAACAGAAATCTTCATTCAAAACAAGATTCCAACATTCAAAGCAAGGCTGTAGCTATTGCAAAAAATGCCTCAAAGTACTGCAGGGAAACATTTCCATACACATTACTTCATTTCAGATAGGTATAGGCATTTGCCTTGTCTCTGTCTGTCATGTTCACTTTTCAGAAATGCTCCGGAGAAGCAGTGCTGTCGTGGGGAACAGAAGAGAATATTCACCTGTTAGGCCTCCATGAGAAGGCGGCAAATACTGTACCATCTAAACTACAGACTGGGAAGTTTAATTTTGCATTTTCCATTACCTTCACCACTGTGAAAGTGAATTGCTAATAAAGCAAGTGATTGACTTGCTTTCAATGAAATTTCTGGAAATTTCAGTCTTAATAAGTACTTCTAGTGCATGTTCTCCGGCAAGGTAAGGCAGTCTGGTAGAAACAGCCAATTAGTTGAACTGCCAAATTGCTTAGTGGCAAGAGTGTAACTACTTCATACACTACTTATCTGGCTGTGATAAAATCTTTTAGTCTTGGTCTTGCTGAAGAAGTCGATGCTTTCAAAAATTCCAGCCTTTGTCTCTTTTCCCTGAGTTGTTGTGTATTTAAATCAGAGCTGATTGATAGTATTTATCTGCTCTTTATAGAGGGGTGCTACATCTCGGGCCCTGGGCACAGTCTGCCTTTTCAGTGCAGGTTTGTACAGCACCTAACACATAGTCTCCCAAGCTGCTAAAGATAATAAACGTTCCAAGATATTGTCATGCCATGAAGTTAGTTAAGGAAAGGAGTAAAAAACCAAGGGGGGAGAGGGAGGGATGCAGTATTTTCAGTCAAACAGCCATTGAGGGCTGTGATACCGTTTATACGCAGAAACAGTGGCATCTAGTGGGCAGCTTTTCATCTGAGAAAAGACAAAGTTAGCAGATATTGAATATAAAACTCAGCGATTAAAGCTAATGATATGTTTATCTCATTCATGGATGAAAGATTTTCCCAAGTCTGTTGTAATACTTTTCTGTAAAAGCATTTGGAAATCAACTATTTTACCGATTTTTCCATCTTCAGTATACAAATTTCAGAACATTTGTTCTTCCTATTGTCATTATAATAGACCCTCTCATGGCTTTCATATGTAAATTCTAATTACTTAATGTCATATAGATTATCATAAATCTTCACCCAGTAGGAAAGCTAATGGTTTGCATGCATGTATAAAAGTCTGGCATTTTTCCTCAAGGTTTTAGATGTGAATAGAAATAAGCCTCCAACTAGTCCTTGAACACGCTTGATCTAGTTCAACTTCAGACGATTTCAATCACAGAATGGCTTGGAGGGGAAGATCTGTGTAAAGGAAGAGAATAAAAACCCAGTAGAGCAGGCACACTGAAGAACTCTGGAAAAAGCTTGGTTCCATGATTTCTGTAGCTATAACTAAGTATAAAGTTTATTCAGGGTTAACCTTTTATGCTAAGTATGTATGAGTTTTTTCACTGCTGAGTCATAATAAATACTTGAGTTTATTTATTTATACCTGACCCTGAGATCCTGTTCTTTTATTAGTCCACTGGATTACATGTAAAACACTGTCTATATTTTAGGGACCTACAGAAATGTACAATAAGCAGGATGAGGGGCTGCTACATCCATGGCAATAGTCTAAAGCAGTCACACTCCTGCCTTCCCTCTCTCTTTAGACTGCAGGGTTTGCCAGTGCTCAGCAAACTTCTGAGAGTCTGCTGTGCCGTGCTGGCCTCCTCTTCTCTGGCGGTCTCTCGAGTAGGTTGAAGGGTATTTCTCTGTTTACTTGCAGGGCCCAAATTAGTTTGTATGAATGGAGGACTTGGCTTCTTAAATCTGGCAGAAGAGCTGGATGTCTTAAAAAGAAATATCTTGGCTATGTTCTTCATGATCACAGGATTACAGAGGCACTGATAGGCTTCAGTATAAGTTTTTCTTCTTTACCCTTGTAATTTTCTGTTCTCTCTCTTTTTCTATACATTTTTTCTCCCTTTATGTTTCAAACTTTCCTATATGGTGTCTGCTGTTTTTCTTGTCTTGATGGACCAGGAGGTACTTCATGTCAGTTCTACCACAGAAGAGAAGCGTAGATACTTTTAAGAGAGAGTTTACTTTTATAAAGAAGATTAAATACTGGAATTCTAGAAACACTGGTAATGGTTTCAATTTGAATCTGAGTGACAACATGGGTTGTCTTTTTTGCCCGTTGGCTACATAAATCGGCCTCACACAAATGTGGGCTAAAGACTATTAACACTGTACGAAAATTTTTCCCTTATGAACTGGGAGAGAGCATGGAACAGGCTTCTAGTTTTCTCTTTGTACATTAGACATTATAATACTTAACTTTTATTTGGAAATACTTGTATGAGATCCTTTAACCCTAATGTGGAAAAGCAAACTTAGAAACAATAAACAATCTCTATTCCACATGTTTGCTTTAGGATTAGCTCAGTGTTACTGAGGTAGACCTAGAAGCTACTATTTAACCTTACTAGTCATCTAACTCATGACTCAATATAACTAGGTGGGAGTTCTTTTATTTCTGAGAAGTACTTAAATCAACTTTCACTAGGTGAAAGTTGGCATAATTGGGATCGGCATGAATTTTTCACTGAACTGCACTGCATAGCCAGGATTTCACCTAACGACTTTAACTTCAGGAGATATGCAAATTGAGATCAATGTGTTGAGAGTATTATGAATGAAGCACACAATAGCAGGCTGATGATACTTTTTTACACTCCCAGATTTAATCTATGATTTCATCTTGACAGCAGGGGAAAGGAAGCCTTTGATGCTTTGAGATTTAAATTATTTCCTTGGAATCATCTAGGAAAGCTCTCTTACTGGAAGGAAAGTATACTAGAAGGACTGCTGATCTATTTCAGCCAAGCAAATGCTCTCTTGCAGCAGTAATTTCCTTATGTATCTTCATAAAATTGTTCTTCATTTTGCTACCAGTCCTCAGGCTCTTAGTGTGACTGCAGTGAGGAACTCTGAAAGGTAACTTTGGTCCATTCATAACTAATTCTATTGCCATTACAGATCATAACAGACATGTAAGAGCCATCAAGACATTTTTCATGTTGTTTTGCCGATATCATATGTTTACCATCTCACTGTATGAAGTATTCTATACCAAGGCATAAGTTACAAAGGCACGCAGGCAGAAAAGGGGTGCCTGGATACGTGTGCCTAACCTGGCAGAATTATAAAGGAAAGGGAAAAGTTGTGCAGAGAAACTACAAAATTATCGGATTGCAACATAGTGCTTCCCAGCTGCTGATCCTAGAAAGTCCTGTGATGTTTCCTTAGCACTTTGCAATACTGAGCCTCACTTTCAGTGATTTTTGTGAGCATATAGTATGGGAAACAAAGGTAACAAAATAATCTGAAAATGGATTTGAATCAAGCTTTTATTATGAAACAATACATGAAATACTTATCAGGCAGTTACACATAGATTAGTGTTGCATAAATGTTATGTATTCATACAATATTGTTATTTAACATACAAAACTGTGACTAAGGATTCCACCAAAGTCCAGAAAGCTGGCCTTCTCTTCATGTTTATATTCTCCAATTTTCTATGGACCTGTCGCTCTAAGTTCCTTTTGCTTCAGACAGTCTAAAGCTGTACCCTTAAAAAGCATACTCTAGGACTAATCAGTCATTCGTTCTTGCCCGTACCTCAGAAACTGGGGGAAACCCTTGATTTACTTATTCATGCACGCAATCATTACTGATAGAAAATATATGGTGGTCTGTAACATATCTAGCCATTTATAGTCGAAAGTTTTGCTGTATCACCAGGATTGCCCTGTATTGCAAAGAGGTTCAGCTCTACAATGAGCACATAGCCAATGCAGGAATAATCTTGTCCTCCTTAACACAATCATAGTATATATCCTCTTCAGTGCCCATGAAGAGATCTGCAGAAAAAAAAAAGAAAATATAATTAAAAAACATGCTGATATTGGCCATACTAACAACATATAAAGGGCTTCAAATCATTTAAGCACTTTTCTAACATTAATTCTTCACGATCGCCCGTGAGCAGCTATTGTGAAGAATTACAATAGCAAAGCGAGCCAGCTTTCGACTGGGTCTCAGCTGAAAGATTTTTTGAAAACTGCCAACTTACCTCCTAGGGCTAAGGTTTGGGAATTTTATGTTTTTGTTTTTAAATAAGTTTCAGACCTTTGGCTTTTTGAGGATTAACATAGCTCCATTGAAGTCTACCCCAAAATCCAGATTTTCAAAGGTATTTAGATATGTACAGGTACAAATAGATAGCAGAATTTTAAGCAGACAAACTTTCTGTCTTTTGAAACAGATCAGCCCTGACGGACACCACCTCTGTATTCTAGTGCTTAAATGCTTTTGAAAGAATGGAGCTAAATCTGCAACTTTTGTGTTAAGAAGTTAGCTGTGAGTGATATAGCATCACTATTATGGTGATGACTCAAATTTATCCCAGTTGACAAATTTCATGTCTGTTTAAAGCATGTGAGCAGGAAGGCTTATCCTGTTCTAACAGCATACAGATGTGGGTATATCTTCTTTTTTTGGGCATCATAAACAGCTATTGGGTCATTGGAAGAGTTTATGACAAATACTTATGTTTTACAATCCTATATGTTCCTTACCTCTAAACATCACACTTTTTTAATGTAGTGATAAGTTGATATAACTGCATGTAAAACACACAAGGAAAAAAAAGGATGACCATATCACAGACCTAATGTGCACGGAGTACTATGGGGATGGGTCATTTTGCCACTGATGGGCTTGTGCGTAGTGCCTGGTTTCTGAGCTGTGCTTTGGAGTATATTTTCCCATTGAACTCTATGATGCATATGATAAACAGAGGCAACAAAGCAAATGATGCTGTCTGTTGCACTAATATTGAAAATCATAAACAGAACTAATAATCCATGCAAGCTCTGTGAAAATGTTACAGAGTCACAGAGTCACAGAATCATAGGGTTGGAAGGGACCTCTGGAGATCATCTAGTCCAACCCCCCTGCCAGAGCAGGGTCACCTTAGAGCAGGTTGCACAGGAACGCGTCCAGGCGGGTTTGGAATGTCTCCAGAGACGGAGACTCCACCACCTCTCTGGGCAGCCTCTGCCAGGGCTCTGCCACCCTCAAAGTAAAGAAGTTCCTCCTCGTGTTTAGGTGGAACTTGCTATACTCAAGTTTGTGCCCATTACCTCTTCTTACCTCTGTTCTATGTTAATGTTTACCAGCATGTGTACTAAATAGTGAATTCCTTTTAAAAATCAGCAGCCAGCAAATTACGACAGCTGAGATACCGCAGGACAGGCTCAACTGCTCGCAGGTCAGACTGCATCTTACATATCTCAAGGATGACAACTGTGAGTATAAACCTGCACAGTCCTACTGAGAGCTACATGAACAAGTAAAAGACTTATAAATAGACGAGTTGGAAAAGGAGCACAAGGAGAGAGGAAAGAAACAGGAGGAATCTGAAGCAACATTAATAAGAATGTTGTGCAGTCACCAGCTTCTGTCCATATAGCAGAGAAATGCATTATTAAGACAAACAGAACTACGGTGCCACAGCTGATGCTTCGGACACTTATGTTCCCTGCCACTGCTCTGTTGCCAGACACCTTTCAGCAGAAGGTACTTCCTCCAGCCATTGGTTATTCTCTTCTCTTCCAGTTTGTGGCTCTGCCTTTTATTGTGAAGAAAGAAAAACACACTATGAAAGCCATGTATCTACCGATTGTGGGGTAGGCAAAGCCATTAGATTGGATGCACTAAATCCCTGTTGCAGTGTGGCAAGCAATGTGGATTCAGCCAGTGTTCAAGGAATTGTTCTTCTGCTCTCTGCTCCAACTGCTGGAGGTAAAGCATATACTCCTATTTAAAGAAAAGAAAAAGTAATTTAATTTTGTAATCACTGAAGTCTAATGTCAGGCCAATGAACCAGGAGAATTTTACAGCTTATATAAGAGCAATTAATTTACCCCTTAAAATTATCAAATACAGTGAAAAGGTGTTGCTAGTCAGCTTGCCCCAACCTAGCAATATATAATGAGTGACATCATCATCCAGATCAGTAAAGGTGTTGAGCAAGAATTTTACAACAATATTCATAAATCAGGAATTCTGCATACACATTTCTTATTTGCATATTGGTACAGAAGCCTCTGTTGGTCCTGAGGTGCAGAAGGAGTCTCACAGATAGGTCTGTTGTAGCCTCTTTTGAAAATTGATTCCCGCTGATTATAGCATTGTGTGGCAGTACTCTGAAGGCTTCTAGTAAGTAGTAGCATGCATCAGTGCTGACTGGTCTTTCTGTGATACATAAAATAATGTGAATTTCCCATACTAATTTTTAGGGTTTTGGTGTAAGCAACAAGTTACCAAACTCAAGCGGGCTGTGTACCAAAACTTGACCTCCGTCAGGAACAAAATTTACTTTTAAAAAATGACAGTCCCAGGGCATGTGGGCTCATAAGCTTTGTGAGCACTAGATACATTTTTTGAAATTGTACCCCCATTGCTTTGCACAGTGGGCACTGTAGGAATGGAAGCTGTAGCGTAAACCCTTTGCACTGGCCAAGTCTTCCTGCTGTCATCCAGTTCCCTGCTCTTTGTGCTGACCAGAGGGTTGGTACGCTGGGTGCCAGCAGGAAGCATTCGTGTCCTGCCTTTTACTGTGCTTTCTCTCCTCGCAGCACAGGAGACTTGGCTCAAATCCCTCCATGAGACTGCATTATGAACTTGCGGAGAATAGAACTATATGGCTGAGAAGATGTCACATGATAAAAAGCAGGGTCTCAGTCAAAGTAAGATTAAAACATGCTGATAACATAAATGACATATTTTAAATAATCAAAGATGGCAGATCTTGCTGCCTGTAACTGAACAGGCTTTTTGACTGAAACAGCACTGGGGAAGTCAAACAGTGTCACAAAGAATTGCAAATTAAATTCCCCAGCTCCGCATGATCTGGCCTAGGACAAACAGCTTTTGCTTAAAATAGATGAACAGAGGTGGGTTCATCCCAGCATTCATTTCATTCTGCTACAAAGAATCCATAAAAAATCAGTTTTTCTCCTTGCGCCAGTGGTAGAACTGTGCACAGGGACACAGCAGCTATGCACCTTCCTTCACGAGGGAAAACCTCCATGTTCCACATGGCAGGGAGGACGGGTTTTCTATCAGAAGATTTTTCCTTTTCTACTGAAATCCTTGACATTTAGTGAGAAAAAGAAATTCTCTTATGTTTGGATTTTCTTACAGAAAGCCAGCATTGCTGTATAGAAAAAAAAAAAAAAAAGAAATAAAAAGAAGGTTGGAATTTCTCAACAAGTGTTTGCTACTAATCGAGGTAGGATGGAAAGTGGCAAGGAGAGAGCAGCAGAGGTCAGTAACCAAACACTTCTACTCCCCACCTAGAACCATAGAATAGCTCGAGTTGGAAAGGACCCATAAGGATCATCGAGTCCAACTCCCAGCTCCTCACGGGACTACCTAAAACTAAACCATATGACTAAGAGTGTCATATGTATGCGTGTAACTTCTTGCAGTACGGGATTTAATGCAATCCAACTTCTCTATGGTTTTATTTATTTTATATTTAATATAGGTTATATTTACTATATAACATGCCATATAATTGTGGTGGTATATTATAAGCATAAGCATAGATGGGAGCTGTATTCTTGCTGATTTGCAAAAACAACAAGGCTCATTTAACAACAGCTTAGAAACCAACCCAATCCTGAATGTCGCGGGCAGCAGTGACGCCCATGTCTTCTGGTTTTCATCTCTGCTGTACAGCCTTCATTGTACAAGATTGTTAACGAGCATGGTGCCATGTCCTTGTGACAGCTTTGATTTGTTGTGGCCGTCACGCTTGACAAAGAAGTGTGTGCATCGGGAGTGGTGGACAGCCAGGTGGACTCGTTTTGGCCAGTACACAATAACCATCGGAAAGGGAAAAGCCCGCGCTGTCGCCACGAACTTGGCACACACCGAGCTCAATCCTGTGAGGTACGTAGTGCTCCTCATGTCCTACGGATCCAGAAGTGTTCAGCACCTTGCTGAACTCAGCCCCTTGTACAATCTGTTGTGTGCTTTCTAGCTTCTGTGGGTTTTGTCTCTTCAGAACTATGTAATTTTAGCACAGTTTATTTACTTTGGAAAGAAATAGGCAGTAATTTTAAACTACCTTAAGTACCTCTTGAGAAGCGCAGAATTATATGTTCCATCTTGTCAAAGCAAGTAAAACAGAAGGCTCCTTAATTATTTTACTTTTTCTTTTGTTGTAATATGGTTTAGAAATAAATACATGTAAATATTGCATGCAAAAGCAATGCTGTTGCATTAAGCTAGCAACTAAAAACTTCTACAATACCATAACAAACCATCCTATCCGTAGCATTCATAAGTAAGTGCACAAAAGTAAGTGATTTTAAAAGCTTGTTCAGAACTACCTCAATCTCCACACTGACCACTGACACCTACATCTCCTTTCTGCCTTTAGTGCAGAATGTACTAGAAGCAGAAGACATTTCCTGTTATTTAGTTTTTCAGGAACAACCTGATGAAATCCACATTTCTATAAATGAAAAGCCACTTTCTTCTCAATAATTTAATCGGCATTTTTGAACCGTGATAAATAATTTCCACATTCTGCAAGCGGACATTTCCTGAGCAATATTCAGCACTTACAGAATGCTACTTAGTAGTAATTGAAAGAACGTAAAGGGTTTTTTTAATATTTCATGGAATAACTCAGCTGCATAAAAGGGTAATATTCATAACACATTGCTTGGAATTAAATCTATAGAAATTTAATACTAAGCACAAATGTTTTGGGGGATTTAGTGTTGGGGTTTTTTTTAGTTAATGTAATTGAAAAATAAATATCATAAATCACCCTCATTGGCTCATCAGGAAAACCAGCTTTTCTCGGTCTGTCTTCACGACGAGTTCTCAGAATCTGTTTGGCATCTTTTTCAGGCAAAATCGGTGAAGTGTCTAAAGACAGAAAAGAAGAAATTACTTCTGAAATTACCAAAAAGTTAATATTTTACCTGTCAGTTGTAAAATGAAATGTCTCCAAACCTGATATTTGTCTATATACAAAGTGTTCTTTCATTACAGCCCCTTCCCAGGGGATATTGCATTCCAGGAGATATGAGTGGAATTTTAAACCATTTTTATACTTGTGCTTTCTATAGTTCTACCAGTATGAAGCAAACCCCACATATTCTTGTTACTCTCTAAAATGAGAAGATATAACAGCACCATCTAACCACTGACGTTAGTAACTCTTCTGATTCTTTGTTCTTTTATGTGTTGCTTTACTTTTTAGGATTATTTTTCAAAGTAATGAGTTAGACTTTTGTTGCAAAGGAGAGATTGCATTGGACATTTAGCTTGCAGGACCTCGGTAAGATAATATTAAAATAGTAAGCTAGTAAAATTAAACTTTTTGGGTTTACAATAAATGACTACAGTGTGGTAATGCAGAGAGTAAAATATCAAATACAATAGCATGATTGTTAAAAATCAAATCAAGAAAAGGCTACAATATAAAAATAGTTAAGTATTAAAAATTAAATACAAAGATACTAAAATACAAGGTTGATGTACTAGTACGATTATAATACGCTCTGCAGCTCTACGCGCATACGGAGGTTTGTTTTATATAAACTCCTACCTGTAAAAGTGGTCATCAGGACCAAAAAGGAGACAAACACAAGTAACTGCTTCATTTTGATTCTGCTTTCTCTCAGTCTGTTCCAAAATGAGTAACGCCGACCGAGGCATTAGCCTATTTGAAGTCGCTACGTCAGTCACAAATGTTTGTTTATGCTTTAACTAATGTGAGTGATAGCATGATTTTGAAGACATCTGGCCCAAAATTTTGAATTAGGCTATTATCTGCTCACGCATTCTCAGCATAACTCTGTTCCTGAGGGAAAGAAAATAGAAGACCTTTTTTCCACCTCAGGCTTCAGAGTTACACTGGATATTTTAAATTTGTGAAAATAAAACACATCACCTTACCTTTAGCATCGCAAGCAATGGTTTCGGGTGCCTAAGGTGAATGATTGTTTTTTAAAAGCAACAGTTGCCAAGTATTGAACGTTAATCTCAAAGGCAGCCACAAAGGGGCCCCTTTTTCAAAAATTGTCTCTAACTTTACTGCAGCACAGAAGTACTTATTAATGTGGTTTAACTCTAGCAAAGCCAAATTATCACTGCTGGAAAACACAGCAGAGAGATTTTTATCAAACTGAGAGAACCATACAAATGAAGCTCACATAGTTCTTCTCTTTTCAGGACTAGTAGAAAACATGACTTCAAATGTCCTTACTAGTAAACAGTGTGAAATAAGAATGTGGGTTAACAAATGTCATTGCAAACTGCGAGTTTCTGCCTTGAGAAATGTGGCCGCCCGCCCCTCTCCTGAGCAGCACTGGACATACGGCACCAGCATCACCTGTCGCAGGAAAAGAAGTTAAGTGTCCCTTGGAATATCCCGTATGAAATAGGGAGTCAGAATTCATCAGCGGCTCTCGCACGAGGGCCGTGAGTAATTAGCGTTTCCCCTTGGAGGAAAAGGTGCAGCACATCCCCTGGCCTCCGGGCAGCCCTTCTGACATCTGCCTTCGCATTTCCTAAAGAAGGGCTGTTTATTCTGCATGTGCCACCATGCACACACAAGTCAGCCGGTTTCAGTGAATCCTGGCAAAGAGCTGTGGGTCCCAAACACTTCAAGGGTTGAAGAAACCAAACAGCAGGTCAGAGAGAGGGGCTCAGTGAATGTCCCCTGCGGACGGACGCCTTCGGGGTGTCCTCAGCTTCGGCACACGCCAGCGAGGCATGTCTCCTCGGCTGGAGCAGCTCAGCTGCTCGCACAACTATTTATGAGTTTATAAAAATCGGACAGAATTGTGCTCTAAAACATTAAGTGCTGTGGGTGCAAGGGCTCGACCGGAGCCAATGCAGGGGATGGAAAAGAAGCTGTTCAGGGGCAGTTCTGGGGTCTGACCTCCCATTATGGGGCTTCTCTTGGAAACCTGAGTTTTGGCAAACTGTGGAGCACTTGCATTTTCCAGCATGTGTTTTAAGACACCAACACCCTAAAATCCAAGAAATGTTATGTATGCTGCATGGATTTATGTAATTGTTCGAGAAGTGCAAAAACCTGCAGCAACTATTTGTTTTTAGAACTGCTACAGGGGAAACAGTGTAACATGTAAGGTCAAATTATGGGGGGAAAAGCACTCGTGGCTGGGTTAATAAAGGAACAAACAGTGCGATAATCCAGCCCAAAGCCCGTTCAGCCGCCGCCTCCACCGAGGCCCTTCGCCTCGGGTTTCCCGCCCGCGGCCCCGTGCCCCGCCGAGCGGAGCTGCTGCCGGGAGCCGCTGGCGACAGACCCCGAATCGCGACAAGCGGTGACCGACCGACCTGCCCGACCCGTCCGTC
>VYZM01004702.1:1765971-1784965 GCA_013398915.1 Dromas ardeola | reverse complement strand
GGTCCCGCCTGGCGCCTGCGGGGAGCGGGCGAGAGAAGGGCCGGGCCGGGAGGAGGCCGGGCGGCGCCGGCCTTGCGCTAGGCCCGGGCAGGCAGCGGAGGAGCCCCTCGCACCCAGCGCTGAAACCCTTCTGCTGGTGGGTAGGTCGGGTGTGGGGAGAAATAGGTGCTTAGCCCTAATAAGGGATTAAAAGATGCTTCATGAAGCTGCGCGTTGGCTCCTTGAACTGAGGGGCCGTTCCCGGTCCGGCCCTGCTGCCTGCCCAGCTGGTGCGAGGGGTTAGGCTGGTGGGGCTGAGCTGCTGAGGAATGGAAGGGACAGAGAGCAACGGCGGCCCGGCCTCCTCGGTCGTGGCAGACTGGAGCTTGGTGTTTTGGACTCTGTGCGCCGTGATCCTGCCGGTGCTGATCACCTTGTGGTGCAGCTTCCAGCGGTCCCGGCGGCAGGTGCTAATACGAGACATCTTTCGCAAGAGCAAGCATGACTGGCACTACACAGACCTCTTCGGCCAGCCCTCTTACTGCTGCGTCTGTGCTCAGCACATCCTTCAGGGTGCTTTCTGCAACTGCTGCGGGCTGCGTGTCAGCGAAGGATGCCTCAAGAAGGCCGACCAGCTTTTTCTCTGCAAGGAAATTATGATGAGGAGCAATGGTGGAGCCCACAGCTCTATGCCACACCACTGGATCAGGGGCAACGTCCCCCTCTGCAGCTGCTGTATGATATGCAAACAACAGTGCGGCACACAGCCCAAGCTCTGCGACTACAGGTACTGCAAGGGACTTCGGCTTTGTATGAGGAAGCACAATGCTATATCAGTATTGGATTTTCCGCAGGGTTACTGGAACACATTACCCCGCAGGAGATCCTGCAGTAGTCAAATATGAAACTCCGTTAAAAAAACAGCTTCAAAGAACCTAAAATTAAATTGGATGCTTGTGGGTAATTTGAGTCATAGATTAGGAGTATGGCATCACATCTCATGTTCACTTGTTATCTTAATTGCATTAGTCCAGCATGATGTGCTAGCTACTGTATAATTACATATACAAGGCTCTCCATTTCCAAGAGAGTTTATATTTCAGGGGATGACCTTATGAAGGTTCTAACGCACTTGTCGTTTGTACAGTGGATAGCCTGAGCAACTTGGGTGGCACAGCTCACAATTCAGAGCAGCAAAATGTGTATGTATCTCTTCAAAATTGGCATCTGCTCAGTGTAACTAGGACAAACAACTGTCCTATAGCTGATTCAAGTTCGTTTTTGAGGGTACTTAAAAACATCTGATGCAAAGTTTTAAAAGCTACTGTAATCTGTTGTTAAAGTTTGTGGTAAGAGTGTTAAAAATTTTCAAGGAACGGTTGAATCAGCTTGCACTGTTACCAGTAAGGCTGCTTGCAAAGTTGTCACTGTGACACATAGTGGCATGTCATGCGGAAATGTAGTGCTAGTGGCCCAGGTACTGGGCACAGTGTAGTGCTACTTCAGCCCTCTCGAAGGATGTCATCTTTCCAGCATACGTTCTGCTAGATTTTGCTTTGCATCTGTGTGATATGGTGAAATTGCTTGGTAAGTAAGCAGAATTACAGTGTAAATGACCATACTGTTAGAAACAAAACCTTGACAGAGAGAGTGCGTAGGAGAGGATTTTGGAGGCAAAGATGGAAGGAAGGAAGGAAGGAGAGGAGGAGAGGAAAACAAAGTCACAGTACAGGGCAAGTATCATTGTTACTCTAGTTGTGTGCTGGATTAGTCAGAAGGACTCCAAAAATAGCTTTGACAGCTGCTTAAACCAAGGCTTTGGATGTAGCAAACGAGGATTAACATTCTGCAGAGGCTGGCAGTGGATATTGCAGTATTTCCTCTTGTTCTAGTCCATTTTCCAGGACAGCTTTTAGAATAGGTCAAAAAGCTGAGCAGTTTTGCATAACAAAATCCCATCAGCCTTGTACAGTATTGTGTAACCTTTTAGGTTTCAGACTTAAAGGGGTATTATCAACCTTAAGAAATTTATTAATTAATGTTACTAGTAACGCTTTATTGAACTCTAGTGTTTTATGTGTGCTCTTTAAGGATGGATGGGAGTTCAGTTTCTCATGCAAGCTTTCGTTGTAACTGTTAATATTGCAGACAATGCAAGAGGATATTTATAGCAGCTGGTTTTTTAATAAAAAGAAATAGAATTAATTTAAAACTGTTGGGGTTTTTTCCACAGAATTCAAATGTTTTTCTAGACTTGCAAGCACATGACTAAGTTATGTAATTTTCTGTAGCCAATACATAGTCATGTAAACTTCCAGGGAATGCGTGGTTTTCTCTGTAAGGTCCTTAAATTATTACTTATAATGTTGCATGTAAGCATAAGTACTTTTCAGAAAGTTAGCCTATCTAAAATAAATGAGCGCAATTGATGTGCCTGTTCGTTTTTTCATGTTTTTTGGTCTCTCTTCCAGATGTGTGTGGTGTCAGTACACTGTACATGATGAATGCATGATGGATTGTTTAAAGACTGAGGAGTGTACGTTTGGAGAATTCAGAGACTTAATTATTCCACCATACTATTTGTCTACAATCAACCAGATGCGTAAAGATAAAAGAACCAATTATGAAAAGGTAATTGCCTACTACTTTGTTTTATAATATATTTAATAAAAAAAAAATCCCCCACATATTAAAACTTGAATTCGGTACACTGTCAGGTTAATAACTATCAGGTAAATGTTTCAATATCTATGAAGTACTTGCAGTGTTAATTTGGAGGTGTTTGTCATGTTATTAACATGGTAGTTGAAGCATGAATGTACATTTGGATTTTGTTATTCTAAAACAACACTGAGATTTGGGTACCTTACTTCCGTGAATATTTTGTGATTTTTCTAGTACTGTGTTCATAACTTTGTAATGTTTGCTGTCCTAGGCACTGTAGAACAGAAGTCATCAACCTTGGTGTGTCAGAAGTATTTGTTTTGACTGCTTCAGACTAATTGGTAACTCCCTCATTTCAGCACTTACAGGGGACAGATTTTGGAGCAAGGCTTTAAACACTTTCAAATGGGCAGCATTTGTGTGACTGACTGACTTTTACCTTTTTGCAGGTAGTACCTTACTGCAGAAAACACTGGATGCCAGTAATCATACTGGCTAATACTCGTAGTGGAAACAACATGGGTGAAACTTTACTAGGAGAATTTAAAATTCTGCTGAACCCCGTTCAGGTATTTACAGCGAAAAGCCACTATAATCAAATAAGAGTTTAAATTAGAATAAACATCACTTTGCTTACACAATGGCAGTAGGATCTTGTGGAAGATCAGTAAAGGAAACGAATTCATGCGGTTTGTTCTTTTAGAAAGAATAGCTTTATGGAGAGAGACCAAAAGTGCAGAGCCTCCTCCCCTCGCCCCCCAGTTTGTTATGGTTCTAATACTGGTTCAGGTTTTGTTTATAGTAATACATGCAGTAATTCTGTTAATTATAAGTATCTGTCTCTTGAAACAGTGTACAATTTTTAGGAAATGAAATATTTAGGTCTTCTCAGTTTGAAACCTGTATTAGTTTAAATCCTCACTTTACTTGTGAAAACGTCAGAAACTGAAAACAGTTGCTGCTTTCTGTTGTCGCTTTCCCCTTAAAATCCACTGGGATGGCACGGGATGTTGACGTAAGGCAGTTAGCTGTTCCTTGGATTTCCTGGCTGCACCTTAATACTCTTCCTTTGAAGTTCAAAACCCAGCCTTAGAATACAGCCTAATAGAAATCACTGTGTGTGTGTTTTAAATGCATCCCAATAAGAATAAAACTCTTTGTATGCTGAGTATTTAAAAATAACTTTTCTCTGAAGTCTTTCATCTTTGCAGAATTCATCGTAATGCCTCTAGATGCAGACTTTTCTTAGGTTTCTCAGTTTATCAATGGCATTTATTCCTAGTGAAGCAGCTGGAGCTCTGTTGTGAATTTGGGAAACCAAATCCTGCTCATAAAAGTCAAGACAGCTCATTTGCTGATGTAATATTGTAAATGGAGAATCTTTGTTTTGCATTAGAATGAACTCTTGAAGTTGTGTATCTGTGAGACAAATCCTGAGCCTTGTTCTGTGAACTTACGGAACTCCTGATTTTCCTTTCTTCTAGGTTTTTGATCTAAGCAAAACTGCACCTGCTAAAGCACTCCATCTTTGTACCTTGCTGCCTTGCAACGCTGTCAGAGTTCTTGTCTGTGGTGGGGACGGCACAGTAGGCTGGGTGCTGGATGCAATTGATGAAATGAAGATAAAGGTATTGTATTTTGTATTAAAAGATGTCTTATAGTGAAATGAGTTTTGGAGCGGCTGAAGTGCCACGCCTAATCTCTTATCTGCATTTAATGTTTTAATCTTCATGAATAAGCCTACAGAGCAATATTTGCAGAATTGCTTATTCATATTGGGGAAGGTGCTGGGGGCTGAACTTGTTATGAGTCTCTGTAGTTCAGGAAAAATATGAAAGCTTTAGATTTTAAGTGACATTTGAAGTCATTCCTTTCTGTAAAACAAGAAAATAACAAGCTGCAGAATATATTATGCATTGTTCTTTCCTCTTTGTCTAAGCAGATTTATTTTGTCATAAATGGCATTGCTAATAATGGCATATGTGTTCTGACTGTTTATTTCTCCCAGCACGCTCTAGCTTTTATAATAGCCTCATAATTTTGCTGGCTATACTGGTTGTATTACCAGTGCATGAATGAGTGCAGTAGTTTGGTTCTGCTCCTTCTCATATATTCTAAATCATCTATCAGCCTGCAGCCTCACCTATTAACAGCAAGTAGAGAAGGAAAAAATAAGCTGATACTCCAATTTACGGGGTACTACTAAGAACTCCTGAGAAAGTTACGAATGAAGAATAATTACTAGGGCTTTAGTGCTTTACCTAATAAAATTTTCTCTAGTGATAAAGGAAGAAAGTTACTCTTCTTATTTCAGTGTCTTTTTTTTTTTTTCCCTGTTGCTTCCTTGTTAATACAAGGGATGTTGTAGTTGAAGGCCATTATTACAACTTCATGCATAGTCAAACTGAGCTGCTTTGAGAATTTTATGTACTGATAAAGTAGAAATGCAACAAAGTGTAACTATGAAGGTTCATGAATATAAGTATATGGTTATTTGGTCTTGGACATTTGATATATTGTCCCTCAGAGCCAATATAGCTGATGAAATCTGGGTTTTTCTTTGTTTCCAAGTATTTAAATAGAGCAATTGCAGTTACATAAATACTGTTGAGATTATCAGCAAAACTTTTTTATTATCAGCAGTAGGTTATTTGCTCCCTTTGTTTATCGTGACTCTCAAATACAGGTTATCTGGCTGATAACTCTTCTTGAAAAAATAACTGTAACGCCACTTACTGCGAGTACATTTCACAGCCGAGTTTCAAAGGCCGTAGTACATCTGAAATAACTGTTCACCCTTTTGTAGTAAAGAGACCGAAGACCTTTGCTAAGGTGGCCATTTTGAATGTCTACTTCTGTCACTCTGTGATCTGCAGAGGTCATTATCATCTGCTCCATCTGTTGAAGACAGTTGCATCCGTGTGTGTACGTGGCATCTCTGGAACTTAGATACTGACTTTCCTTCTTTGAGTATGTGAATTTCTATCCGTGGTTGAATACTCTAGTTTTATGTGCATCTGTTGTTTTAGGCCTAACCTTATTTCAGTCTTACAAGAGCATTTTTATGTATGGTTATGGTTCACAGCCTTGTGTGTTAGGTCTCTTTTAGTGTTGATATCACTTCCCAGAGGTCTGTGCAGTAACAGTAATTTACCAGCAGCATATAATCAGGAAATCAGATGAGAAGTTCAGGCTTCCACTTTGAGATCCAAAGCATCGTTCTTTTGAAGGAATACTCTGTTCAGTATTATTAACGCATTGTTTCCATATTGTCTTTGTATTCTCTTTTCTTCTCACAATGGTTTGACGTTTCCTTCCTTTGCATTATCCCTATGGTAAATACTCAAATGTGCCATCTGCTAGACTGATGCTGCCAACCCTATTGCTCTGCACTATGTAACAAGCTGCCATGAAGATCAATGGTATTTATTTAACCTGAATGTTTGAGGATAAAAGAGAGAAAATGAGTGCTGAAGAACAAGCTAATATACAGTGGTTTTGTGTCCTAGGGGCAAGAACGTTATATTCCACAAGTTGCAATTTTACCTCTGGGAACGGGTAATGACCTGTCTAATACACTGGGCTGGGGTGCAGGTTATGCTGGAGAAGTCCCTGTAGAACAAATCTTGCGAAACGTCATGGAGGCAGATGGAATCAAACTAGACAGGTAGGTAACAGTGAAAAGACAAATTCTGTAGGACCAAACACTACTATAGCTCTACTGATATCCAGTTGTAGCAGTATATGTAAAAAACCACAAGGGTTGCTGGAGGGAACTGCAAAATATCTAAGGTCCAAGATTAGTCTTTTATTTCATTGTTCTGCAAGGCTAAGTCTTTCATAATTTAACTAAATTTGAATCTTTGGACTTGATCCCAGTATAGATATGAGATTCCTAACTACAGCTTTGATACTAAGTGAGAACAGTCTTTCATGACGCTAAGTAATGGCTGTTGTTTTTCAGATGGAAAGTTCAAGTAACAAACAAAGGATACTACAACTTAAGAAAACCAAAGGTATGGTTTGCAAGTATAAATATGGATTCCGTGGAACACCTGTCTGCTTATACTTATTTTTCTGGTTACCTACTTCCCATTAAATACCGTGACTTTTAAATTGTAATAATAGTATTTAATAAGACCATAACTAGAAGTTCTGTCTTACAGGTATTCACAATGAACAACTACTTTTCTATAGGACCCGATGCTCTCATGGCTTTAAATTTTCATGCTCATCGTGAGAAGACTCCCTCTCTGTTTTCCAGCAGAATTATTAATAAGGTGCGTTTGGTAAAGTGACATTTTCTCCTTGTAGTTGTTGACTTAAGACTATTTTTTGCTTTACTCCCCTACTTCATTTCATGCCATTTTAAGAGTTTGAACTCATTTTTCTTGGGGAGAGGATTCCATGGGTAAAACACGTTTCCCGCCCACTCACAAGTGTTCTGCCTGGCCTCTGCCTACTTGCTTACAGAATATACTGTTTGTTCAGTTTTTGTTTAGAATATCTCATTTGCTTTGAAACTTAATGGGTTAAGGACGTTTCCTATTTCTTTTTAAAATGGAAAGGAAGTTTCCTAGGCAAGTTGTAGCCTATCTACAACTGGAGGAAAGCTTAGTTGAAGGATGCACGTATATGTTACGTATGAATTTTAGATAAGGTTTGCAGAACAATAACTTTACATTAATGTTTCAAATAGTCTTCATATGTATTGTCTTTTTCTAACAGTATTTTCTGTTCTTCTGTTTTGTTTTGGGTTTTTTTATAGGCTGTTTATTTTTTTTACGGAACCAAAGACTGCTTAGTACAAGAATGTAAAGATCTTAACAAAAAGGTTGAGGTAAGTTGTTTTTTTTTTTTAACTTGCTTATTCTCTGGACAATCAGTGGAGTGTAAAAACTTAATTTGTAAAAGAAGAGGGGAAAAGGTTTGCAGTTTACATCTGTATGATACTTGTATAAGAATGGCTCTGGACTTAGAGTATTTTTGATGTTCCTTTTGCTATCTGCAGCTTACTTGATGGAATTCATGTCTTTTGAGCTTACTGAAAATTCCTAAATTTTTTTCTGGCCTTGACTTAGTTCTGTGAGTTCAAGTACTGACATTCAAATAAAATTTGCCTTGGCACCAAAGAATTACTTAAGGGAGAGTTCCTTTTTCTTTTCTCTATTAACAGAAATTTATTACAGCTTAGGATATCATGTGAAATCAGAAGTAATTTTTTTAAAGTATGAAAAGAAAACATGTTCTTTTTATACAGGACCAGTTTTTCTTCAAGTGGAAGCCTATTAAATGCATAAAGAGAATAACTAGCATATATTGAGCTACTGAATTTGATCCACATTAGTTAACTTCTGTGTGTCTTTTAAAGCTAGAGTTGGATGGTGAGAGAATCGAGTTGCCCAATTTAGAGGGCATCATTGTCCTGAATATTGGATACTGGGGAGGTGGCTGCAGGCTCTGGGAAGGAATGGGTGATGAACCTTACCCCTTGGCAAGGTACGCAGTGCATCTTTTTCCTTTTTTCCCTTTAACAGTTCTTGTAGTGTAAGCAGTTCTCTCCAGTACGCTGTGCTTATGTAGTCAGACTTGTCTGAAAGTCAGAAGGTTTCCTTGTGACAGTATGCTATCTCAGATTTTTTTATTTTCCTCGTGTTAGAGACTTGGACTAAGTGCATCCCACACATCAAGTTTGGTTTTTTTCAGACCTTCTCAAAATGTCTGGTGTGATTAAGCAGTAGCGTTGAAGAGGCTATTAAAAATAAAGGTAACCTTCAAAAAGTATAAGTTGCATCCATTTCAGAATATAGAAGAACACGTCTTAATAGAGGTTAAAATATAAAGTAAAAACAAAGCAAGCCAAAAATTTGACTCCCATGCTTGAGTGCGTTGGCTGGAGCAATACTAAGAGGAGAATAGGTGGGTACATCAGTTATTCCTTTTTGTGACTTTCTTCTTCAGAAGCCATATATCTAAATATACTTCATAGTTCTGTTGCAAGGCTTACGATCCTGGATTTCTAAAAAATATTTGGGCAAGGTCCTTTACCAAAATCTAAAAAAAATTAAGCCGTTAAAAGATGTTCTGTAGATTAATAACCGAGTGAAAAGACAAAAATTTGTACAAATTTATGGAAGAGAAATCTACTGGTGGGCCTTAACTATGCACGGTGATGCACTTGGAAGGTCATATATCCATAATTTCCAGAAGCTAGCTAGGGTGTGCCAGGTGGTGTATTGATCCATACTTGCATTTTTGTATGGCTTCCTTTGCTGTTCAGTGTGACTTGTCCGGCACAAGTAGATAGCTTAAACACATTTGTAGAATAACATATGTCTTGTCTCCAGGAGTAGCCATAAAAGGACTGCGTATTATTTGGACAGGTATTCTAGAGCTCTTGAGCATCACTAAAAAGAGTCTCCTTTTTTAATTCATAGACATGATGATGGACTTCTGGAAGTTGTTGGCGTTCATGGTTCTTTCCACTGTGCCCAGATTCAGGTGAAACTCGCAAATCCTGTTCGCCTAGGGCAGGCACATACAGTGAGGGTAAGTGGTGCTTATGAACCTGTTTCCCCTAAATTTTTTTGAATACACAGCATAGAATCTCAAGCACTCAACTGTCTGATCTGAAGTTGCAGTTTGCAGTTGAGCTAGACGTTTCTCTTGCTTAGTAAAAATGAATTATGTCAGAATTCACAGTCCTCTGTTGCTGTGCTTGGTGGCCTATGAGTGCAACTAATTACATACTAAGTTTCTCCCTGGCCAGGCTGAAAAAGTGCAGCATCAGTATATCGTAGTTGTAAAAGGTATCTTAAGAGCTACTTTGAACTGCTGTGATTGTGTGTTCTTCTATTTAATGCCAGCTGATCTTGAAGAGTTCAAAGATGCCAATGCAGGTGGATGGAGAGCCGTGGGCTCAGGGGCCCTGCACTGTTACCATAACTCACAAGACACATGCACTGATGTTGTATCACTCGGGTGAACAAACAGATGACGACGCTTCCAGCATGTCTGAGCAAGACCACGTGAGAGAACAGACAGATGAAGATGTATAGATTTTGCAGAATTTAATATAACACAGTGGTGAACTTCAGCTCTTGAGAAACACTGAGAATGCCTAATCTAGACGTAAGGTTCATACTTGTGAATGAACTAGAGCTGAGGAAAAAGCCATGCTTTTACGTTCATTAAAACGTTCACAGCTGAATTACCACAACTGTTTTGCCTTTTAGATTGGTGGTGATGCCCAGCCTTTCTAGCTGGAGTTAGTTACTTTAGTGGCAGGAAAGAGACAGGTATGGCAGCCCTTCCTTGCTGTGGAATCAGGTCTTCTGCACATACACAGTATAGCATGCAAAATGTTTGATGCCCTTGGAAAGGGGAACAGCTGGGAGTTTGGCCTGCTTCCATCTGCCCTCTTCCCCAGAACAGTTTCCAGAGCAGAAAACCAGACCAAGTAGGATGTGGGCTGATTTTCTGACAATGGCCTGCTCCTGGCTGCCATCTATTTTTGGTGGAAGCAAGACAAACGCTTTTCTGTGCACCTGCTGGTGCAGTGCGGATTTAATAGGTTTGGCTGGGAGAGTGCAGGATCTGGGAGCTCTTGGGAAGATGGGTAGCAAGAAAAGATGCTTTTGGACCAAAGGTTTCTGGAAATGTTCTGTTAGTGAATGACCTTTTCCAGTGGCTTTGTAAGCCATAGATAGAGTACTCCTGAGGTCCCGAGACCTAAGCTACAACTTCAAAGTAATTGTACCATGACTTGCACTGAACTATCCTGTGACTGACTCTGCTTCAGTTCAGTGAGAGGCTAACTCTAGTTTTTCTAAATAGCAACATCGTAGTTCTTGAGGAGGCTTTTTGGAGGAAAACTTGGACAAACAGCTGTCTTTTTTTAGCTGTTTAGAGGAGGGTTTTAAAGAAATAATGATGTTTGGCAAAAGTGGGTTGTTGTTTTTTTTTAAAGTCTTGTTAAAGATCTTGCTTCGTAATTACCTGAAAATGATCAATACTAAGTCAGTCTGTTAACTGTTTCAATTTTAACTGTGGAGGTTGAGAGCTAAGTTTGCAAAGGTTACCAAGTTCTGGCCTTCATGTGTATTATTTGATCGTGGCAAAAAGCATGTAAGCATTTGTTTTCTGACTGGCTCTTAGGGGGTCAGAGGTACCTTGTTTGTCCTGAAACTTCATCTCGCATCTGAATATAGGGCGAGAAAAATATTGGTGGTCTATACGGATAGTAAAAGTTAGGAACATACACAACAGTACACAGAAACTGTCAGTTTGGTATATCTGAAGCTTCTCAGGTTAAAAGCTTCTCAGGTGAAAACATCTCCATGGTTAACTGAAGTAAAAATCTGCTTCCTTTTTTTTTCCTGTTGTAGGTATTTTAAGCTTGCAGCAGGCGAGAGCTATGAGTTGAGGTTTAAAATTTGTCACTAATTCGGTTAAGTCCAGTTGAGTCACTGAAGGTGGTCTTCCAAGTGGGAAGAGAATTTATGCTGACTGCATACTGTGTAAGCCAAGATCATAAGAGAAGTTGAGAGCTTTGGTCTGAACTTTGAGTGTTGCTGCTTTTGTCAGAACTCCCCTACTCTTTATTTTTTTTCCTCCTTTTTTCTTTATGTTAACTGAAAGTGAGAGGTAAAGTAGGGTATGTTTCTAGGTTTTGTAAAATTAAACTGTTTTTCAACAATCTATAAAATGAAGTTTGCATTAACGGTGATAAGAACTATTTATATTTTAAAATAATTTATTGAAACCTTGTCAAAGTCAGTATTTTTAAATCTTTTAATTGTAATCCTCTTTGGAGAGCGTTTTTAACTTGATGGTATTCGTTGTAGAAAATGTATGTACTAGATCTTCGATACTACTGATTATCAGTTAATTTATAACTTCTGAAAATGTGCTTAGAGTCTAATGAACTGTAAAGCAGAAGCCATTTGTAAATTCCATATTCATTAGCCTTATACTCCATGGCAGGGGGCCTGGAACTAGATGATCTGTAAGGTCCCTTCCATCCCAAGCCATTCTATGATTATACGCCTCATCTTAATTATTCTATTGTATGTAAATATAGAGAACAAATTGATAATTAAATCTATGTAAAAAGTGTTTAAAATACACAAAAGTATACTGTTAGATAAATCCACTACCCTTTTTTTTTCAGTTCTGAGGTTCAATTTGTATTAGCTTCAAAAATCTCACTTGTTAAGTTACTGTAACCATCAGCATCCTAAAAATAGTTAAGTTCCATGCTATGGTTCTTAAGTAACTATTGTTTACAAACAATGACAAGTCTCTGGAAAAGCAGGGTATGTGCTATGAAAGGCGGTATTTTCTCAAGAGAAATGACACCACTGGCTACTTAATCTAAACTATTCATAATACAGTTTAAAGAGTTACCTGAAGTTGATCAGATGATTATTCAAATTCTTTTATAGCCTAAGAAACTTTCTGTTCAAAACTTCACTCTTTGAACTCCTGACACCTAGGAAAAAAATAATCAATGCTGAGACTTTGAAAGTCTCCCTTTTTCACAGTAGGTGAGCTGGTTTCTCCACCCGGGCTTTGCCTGGCTGGGTACCAGTGATGATGTACTATGTTTGTGCAGGCAAGATCCTCCCACTTACTGCGTCTTGCTGGGAGTCCAGTCCTAAATGTGTGAAGACCTCTTTGGGAAATGTAAATCCATCATTCCTTTTGCAGAAACAAAGGAGTGTTAGAAGTGAAAGTAGCATCTACTTGGGCACTTGTTTTGGAAAACCCCTGGTAAATGGTCTTGTTTGTAGCATCCCCTTCTTGTATGTGGAAGTGAAGAGGTTTGTGTTTCACAAATTGACTGTTAGTGATTGTAGCAAATGTAGCCATTGTAAGCATGGGGAAGCCTCTTGTAGAGTTGTATTTATGGTATAGAGAACACTCTGTGTTATTTATGGTATGGAGAACATTCTGTAAGGTTGAAGTGTCCAGTTCCCAATCAGACGTCGGGTCATCCTTCTATTGTAACAGTATGTAGCTGTCATCTGCATGACAAAAAAAAGTTCTTTTTAAACATACAGTGTTAGCACTAGAATTTGTTCGGAAGTCTTGCTCTTTCCAACGTGCTGTCCTTTGATTTCAATGTATCCTCCTTTCCAGTGTGTTGCAAATTGGGTTAAAGAGTGTTCTGAGTTACTTTTATGAAACTGTTTTAAGTTTTAGTCTAACTGCAGACAGTAAATGTCAGCAACAGGCTCCCAAATTCTAATGCTAGCATAAATGAACTTTTCTCATTTGTAATGTAGCTGTAGCTGCTGAATGTTGTCATGTGTGTGTTGTGACTGTAAAACTGTTACATGCTTTTTTTAATGTTTTGGGTGCATAAAGCACCACTACAAACACCTACTCTGTAGCTCTTGTGAAAAGATTGGGAACTTGAAAATACTGCAGTCCACTCTCTGTCCAGAAGAGGGCACTCTGCAGCTGGCTCTCATGTCCTGCACTGCAGAATTTTCCCTAATCCTGTTAATGATTAACGTTGGAAAAATAGTGAAAGCGATGTTTCAAAAAGACAAATAATGAATAGTTTCTTCTGGCAGTCTTTATGCAGTATACCTTTGTGTAAAATGTACAGGGTGAATAATGACATCAATTGTCAAGCACTCAGAAGTGAATTCACAAAGTTTAATTTTGTTGCAGAATGCACTAGCTTCACAGCAGTTGTCAGACTCCAGTAACTTTCTTTGCTGTAGGTTCTCAATCCTGTGACATGCAATACAAAAAACTTAAACTTGTCTGGAGAGCCTTTCTGTGAATCGGCTTCCTGCCGTACTCAACCCGCACTTGTTTACACGCATGTTGGGAGGATGGGAATGCATATTTTCATGTGCATAGAACTTGTTGTCGTAGGCTTTGTTTTACTTTGTGTTTTCACTTCAGTAATTCATAGCAGAGTTAAATTGTTTCAAATGCCATCTGCATTTTGGATCTTTCTCCATGTCTGGACTTTTAAAAAAGGCGTCTGAAGTTCAAACTTGCATTCTTCATCTTCAAAAACAGCTGAGGTGAATGGCATGCACTTACATATTTTTTCCTAAGTAGGTCTATTGTTCCTAGTGTTAGGGTAGTATTTAGAGCATGCTTTTAACAGCACTTTGGAATTTGAATTATTGCAGTTATTGAAGAACTTAGTCTTGTGTTTTCTTTCTACTGCGATGGCAATTTTTTTTTTTATTTCAAATTAATTTGGAATTATGTAAAAATTTGAACATTTTCCTCTAGCACTGTTATGAATTGCATTTCATATTTGTAATGTAAAGACTGTATAGCATAATTTATGCATTTGATACTCTTTTTATTTGTTCGTTTTCGATGTTGTCCCTTTGTAGGGTTTTTTGTCCAGGTCTTGCTTTTCTTAGGCACTAAGTAACTTGAAACATCATTTACTTTAGAAGCTTTAAGTACTTGCTCATGGAAGACAGACTTGAGTTTCTCCTAGTTGCAAAAGAAAACGCTACCATGTTTGAATACACTGGGAGAAAATCGTTTTGTTGAGGCAATGCTTATAGCAAGAGTAAGTTAAAAGTTTCTCCTGTGTAACTTCAGCTGATTCAGGTTGAGAATTTGTTCCCCCGTACATTTTGTCTTGCTGATGTTTACAACTACTCAGTAAGTACTTCTTTCCTTCAGTCATTTAATTACTCATTTTATGCTGGCTCACTTTCAGCTAAAAATGTCATTTGGGACAGTATCAAAAGCCCTGCTGAAATCGGGGCAGTGAGCTTCTCTTCTGTCTACTTGATCCTTCATGCCAGCGAGCTTCTCAGAAAAGAAAATTGGAATGGCTTCACACAGCTTATTCTCAGCCCCGTAACCCACCTCTTTGGCTTTTGCAGACACCATCACCCCACCTGGAAGGTATTAGAAAGGACTCCAAAGGCTCCCTGTCCCCTTGACCTATTTTGAAAGTACAATTTTTGCTCTTTGCTGCTGGGGAGGAACTTCCCCGTTCTCCACAGGTTCTGAGAACTCACAGTTAAAGGTTCTGGTTTCAGTTTGGCCAGTTCCTTCTGGTTCTGCACCATGTTGCACTGAAGCTCACAGCTTTTATAGTGTGTGCTATTGTATCTCACTGGTTAAAAAAAACCACCTTAAAGCACTGTACCTTAGCTGTGAACAGCGTCATGGTATCATTGTTATAGCAGTAACTGTTTTTTAACTTGGCAACAAATGCTTTTTGGTAGAGCGCCACTGTAACCTAGTTAGTGAATCTATGGGTAAGAGTAGGACACTTCAGAATCTTTGCATGTGTTCTAACTGAAAATCCTTTTTTTGTTCTGTATTTCATACTGACTACTAGCATTTATCTTCCTTTTAGAAAATAAAAGAGATTTGACCCTTCAGTTAGGAGTAAACTAGAATATCTTGAGATTTAAAAATACTAGTACATAACTGATCCTGTTGAATGTGAACCACTTATTTAAAAATGCTCTGACTTATTTCTGAGAAATTATAGCTGCTTCTTGAACACAGGAATGAGACAACAGAGAGCACTTGTTCATTTAGTAATTAAGTCTACTGAGAGAATTTACACGTTTTCTATTTTGACCTCATTTAGGCCACAGTTCTAAAAGCATGGCATGATCAGAATTTCCTTATCTCATTACGAATTCTGAATACCCGGTTCAGGTTTTGGGCATCTCAGGGAGAGACTTCTAGCTGGAGTAAAGCCACATGCCTTGACTAAACCTAGTGATGTTACGCGGACTTACATCAGCTGAGGATCCGGCCCTTAACTGTTCAAAAGTATGAATGTATTCAAAATTTTACTTTGTTTCTCATTGATACTGCCTCTATACCCTTACTGCTGTATGTAATTCATTTTTTGCATTGTTTCATTTGCAACTTGTTTGTGGATTTCAGCATAAAAATAATTTTCTAAGAGTAAGTTGAACTTAGACTGTGAGTTTATTGCGTTCTGTATCTTCAAAGTTTACATCCCTCAAAAGCCATTTTGTCTGCTGCCAACTGTTGTAATCCTTAGAGTACCTCCAACCATCTTCTTTCTAGGATTTTTATAGTTAAACAGAATGGATTTTTATTTTTGTAGCTTGTAACTTACATATGTATAGTAGTTAGTTCTATTTAGTAATTAGTGATCAGAATACTGTAAAAATGTTACTCTTAAGAGCTGTAACTTTAAATTAGTAATAACTACTTACAAGAAAATACCAGCATGTTAACAGTTTTAAAAAAAAAAAAGTTCTTCTTTAGCTTGGAAATACTGTGATGCTGTGACTTGGGATTTGTATTGAATGTGTTTATGCGTATATTCTGAAGTTGCACTAAATAGGGAAAAAATGAGCTTAAAATGCAAGTAATAGATCAAAAAGTAGAATTTGTAACATCTTAAGATTTTTTTCAGTGGAGAAAGGTGATGTTTGGGATTCAATATTTTTTTTTGGTTTTCTCACAGAACAGTAAGGAAGGAGTGATCAGTGTACTCTTGAAACAGTTGTTTCCTTATAGGGCAGTTTGAGATACGTAGTATTTAGTGCCCAAACATAAGCAAACACCATCTGCACCATTCCTGCCTCTCAGAGAGCAAAACCTCGGCGCAAACCTGACCGCTCCCGGCTGTAAGTACATGAGATCTTACTTGCAAAGAAATAACCAGCCAACATAATATCGAACCTCCAGTAGAAATGTTTAAAATCAAAATTTGCTAATTATTTTTTCCTGACATCAAGGGATGCTTTCAAATCCCAAATTGTTTTTGCTTTGGTTTTTAAAAGGCAGCAGGCTGAAATGAGAGGATAAGGAGGTATTACTGTAAAACTCAGTCACAAGATCTGGGAAGTGTGTTCTTTATTTGCTGCGTAGGCACAGGAAGTGTGATTGTGGGACGTCTCATGGAAGCCTCTGCTTTGTTTGCACCCTCACTGTTTTCATCCAATATATCTGAAGCAGGTGATAATACCATTGCCCCTGTAATTGTGACGTTTGCTCAAATCAGTACGTGTGGGTGATGTGTATTATCTGAGTACTCGGGCCAGGTTCTGTGTAAGAAGCTGCAACTTCAGGGAAGTCGCACAACTCCACCAGTTCTGTGGTGGTACTCCACGTTAACACCAGTGAAACTGAAGAAAACTTTTGTCCTCAGAGAGTTGTATCATGGCCTAGCTCTTGTGACTTAAGCTCCCAGAAAGTTCTTTTGAAAATCATCTGCACCACCTTCTTCATAGAAGTTTGTAAATACAGATTTTTCACAGCACTGACTCTGTTACTGAATTTCCTAACGCATCTTTTTGTTGTCTTGTTATTTTTACTGTATTTCTCTGTAGATGAAAGTGTGTGGATTAAAGTATTTAAACTCAGTTTTTTGCTGTTCCTCAGTATGCATAAAAGCAAATGTGAGTTTTGAACTCTGTAACGGGCTGGTGAGGATGACAACTGCCTGGCTTTTAGAGGGCTGCAGTGTGAGAAGCGTGGTCATTTTGAGAACAGAGTTGTACTTTGTTGAACACTGCAGCCGTGCTTCTGCCCGAGACCCCTGCCGCAAAGTCCGAGTGTTTCAAACCCCAGATACATGGAAAAAATTCTAGACAACCTGGTAATGTCATTCAGAGGTAAAACTAACGCTGATTGGTAAACTACAGAGATGTCTCAGCTGCTGCTTACCCACTTCGCTTCCTCCTCCCCCCTGGGGAAAAGCTGAGTTTGTATGGCTTTGTAATAGATGTCTTTAAAATTGTTTAAAAACCCCAGGCTTCGATAGTAAGATGAAATGTCTAGCTTGTTCCTTCCCACCAATGTCAGTGATTTGGGACCTTAAAACAGTTTGTGATGCACACCCTTTAGTCTAAGGAGGGAAACAGGCCTACAAATTTCTTATCTGTAAAGTGCAATTTCTAGATAAGAGCTTTAAGGGGAGATGTTCTGGTGTTAATATAAACGGGAGGCAGGAAGGCTGCTGCGCACAAGTCAGCAAAAAGCACCCGGGGCTTCCCACAGAAAGCGGAAACGCTGCTGCTGGAAGACATTTGGAGATAAGTGGCTCAATGCTTTCTCCTGATGGCAGCAGATGGGCGAGTTGGGGCTTTTGGAAGTGAATAAATCCTCCTATGGGGCCACTTTATCATAGTGTCAGTTCCCTCCCCGAGTCCTCCCCTCTGTTCCCTGATCTCATTTGCACAAAAGAGAGAACGGGCTCTGGCCTCTGAGCTCCTATATTATGCCACAATCAAACCTTTTAAAGACTATTTGTGTGTTGTTTTCCATTCAAGAGGGGGTCAGAGCACAGATATTCAGCAGGTTTTTTTTCTTAGATGGGTAAGATAATAGTTTCACAGAGCTTTGCTGATCACTGGCACTAATGTTAATATAAGATCTTAGTTTAATGCATTTTTAAATGTTTTTAGAACTGTTGGAGTGAACCATGCACAGCACCAGCTTGAGACAGACTTTAGCCTAAAGTTGTGTAAGAAGTCACACCACAGGTACGTGCGGGGAAGAACACGGGATCTTAGAAAAGTGGAAGTCAGGACTGCAATTCTATTTCTGTCTTTTGATAATAGAAGTAAAGATGTAAAATATTTGGTGAATGAAAAGTATAGTGGTTGGGTGAGGGTCCAAATAAGATTCAAGGATTCTGGTGTTAGACACTTCAGGGCTAAAACTCCGATTTCAGGGTATCTCCTCTAGCAAGTGTATCTTCCTCTTAAGGAAAAGCCCTAATTGCAGAAATGCAACAAGCAAACTCGGTGTCTCTTTCCTTGGGCATCTGTAGGCAACGTGAGACCACGCTGCTCACCGCACGGTAACAGATGGCCGGAGAGTCCTGGTGACCGCGGGCGCTGCCGTGCTGAGGGGGGAACAATGTCCTGCGCATCCCACCATGTGCCACCCAGCAGCGCCGAGGGCCATTGTCCCCGGCCCGCTGCGAAATCCTGATTCCACGCTTAAGAGCTGCAGAAAAGAGCCTCGCTCTCTCAGACCCGCAAAAGAGCGGCTCCCCATGTTGTTCATTGAAAATATGGAAAGGGCAATGCATATAGAAATCTAATTATTGGCAGGCACAGCCTGGCTTTTAGCATGATAATTGCGAGCCGTGCTGCTTTCTGGTGCGCGGACCCCTGAAAGGTAGTCATGAAAGCAACAGTTAAAACTATTGAATTCCCATCCATCATTCAATGTTTGCTTTGATTACATTGGCGCGATGAGAAGCTGTTATTAACCACTTTTAAATATTTTAAAGACCAAGGGGGGGGCTGCCTGGCCCGGGTGATGCAGGAAGCGGTAAGAAAACAGCGATGCCATGGCGAAGCACCGTCCCCGCGGTACCACCGCCTCTGCGGGGTCCGCGCCT
>VYZM01004702.1:1744291-1765505 GCA_013398915.1 Dromas ardeola | reverse complement strand
GGGAAAATACGCGACAAAGCGGTTTCGAAAATCTTATCTCTTTCCGCTGCATTTTGTTGTCTTTTCCTTTTAACTAATTCTGCTGTTACAGATGTGATTTTCATAAGTGACATAAGCAAAAGTAACTTTTCTGAAAGCAAGGAATTTGCAGCAGCTTGAGCCAGAGCTCAGGAGCAGGGCCAGTGCAGCCTGCTCTGATTAGGAACGTTTTTTGATGAAATCTTATAAGAAGCGTTAGAAATAATTTTAGAAATTTAGGCTTCTAACCCGTTGTTCAGATATAACATCAGTACTCGTTGTGCACCTTCTGCTGCGAGTCAGCGGCTCTCGCCCCTACCCACCTGCGGGTGGGATTTTCCAGGGGACTGAGTGTTGGCCAGTGCTATCGCACAGAAAGTTCTTGTTGCTATTCAGCAGGGAGAAGTTGCCATCTGCCATTTTCCTGGATGCTGCGGGCATCCAAGCAGGGATCTGCAGGTGGGGGAAAGGGGCTGAGGCTCCTTTCCCTGTGCCCCAGTGCAGCTGCAGGTGTGAGCAATCCCCCTCCTTTCCCCTGGCACCGCAGCTGTGATGGGAGGGAAAGTCTCCAGCTGGGAGAAGTTAAGAGTCATTAGGAGAGGGCCAGAGTTGGGTGCAGGACCTGTCTCTGGGCACCCAGCATGGCAGTGACTGCTGGGCTCTTCTGCCCGTGCCGTGGCTATCACCAGTGACGGATTGATGGTATTGTCTTGGCAGTGGTTTGAGCTGGGAGCCCCGTTCCCGTGCGGTGGAGCAGGTCCATCTGCGCTGCACCGAGGGCTCCCTGGAATGGATGTACCCAGCACGAGCTCTGCGTGTCGTTTTGGAGCCCAACCTCTCCAGTGCCCAGCACACCACTGTCTGCATCAAGCCTGCCAGTGACTTCCAGGGTGCCAGCATCTACGTGGAGCGTGCTGGGCAGCTGCACCTGGTGGTAAGCGAGGCAGAAGGGGCTCGACCCCACCACGTGTCTTGCTTCAGTGCGCACACACGGCAACGAGTGGCCCTTTTCCTGCAGGCCAGCCCACAGAGGGACATCAGCCGCCGGACGGCCAGCTTCCAGTATGAGCTGCTGAGCAACCAGAGCGCTGCTGGCCCCGACTTCAAAAAGATGGCCCTGGTGGAAGGTAAGAGCAGGGCCACCCTCGGGGCTCTGCTGTTGGGGCAGGTCTAAGGTGATATCCAATATGTGACCTTGCGTCTCTAGTGATGGAGCTCTTTTGGGTTGAGGGGTTTGTCATGGTAAGGGAGGTCTTTCTGCCAGCTCACTGACTGTTTGATGAGTGCAGGATATTTTCAGATTTCCACCTTGAGGAACATCCTGTATTCATGGGAGAGAACACTGCAGTATAATGATAAACTCTGTCTCTCCATCATCTCCAATGATAAACTCTGCCTGCTCCTTCCTGGACGTATGCACTGTGTCCCATTTCCTCTCATAATTCACCAGTTCTTTAGCAATGATACATAGTGTAATATTGCAAGTAACAAACTGTTCTTTTTTTCTAGCTATGTGCCGTCCTTGTGACAACGTGGAACTTCTTTTGGCCATTTGCAGCAGTGATTTTGGTAAGCTGACTAAAGGGAAGTCATTCAGCCTTTAATTATGCATCGATTATTTGGATTTATTTATTTATTTTCTTAAAATAGTGGCATGACTGTGCTCTCTGATCTGAGAAAGAAACTAGCTGTGTGAAAAAGAATTAGAATGGGGAAAACAAATGAAACCTAGAAGGGAGAAGCTTTCATTTCACCGTTCTCATTTCCCCTGGGCAGAAAGGTTATGATCTAACACTGAACTGGAAGTAATTCTCACAGGTGTGCTGCTGGCTCTCACATGCAGCAAAGTCACGTGTGTGTAGACGCACATACACGCATGGGTTATACGGGATCGCTATGTTCCTTTTTATTACCTTCATCTGTGGTTCGGTTTGGTGGTTTTTTTCCCTGTGATGAATATGCCCTCTCTCTTCCCTCACAACTTACACACTTCCTAGTTCTTTTTTTATAAAAGTAGCGAGTTGTTTGTAACTGAGCTAAGGACTTTAGGTGGTTTAAACTTCCTCCAGTGATATACTGGTTCTGTTTCATGCCTTATGAGAAAACAAAGTTCATATTCCATAAGATAAGAAATAAGAAGTAGTACTGGTTTGGTGGTACCTTAAAATCTGTTCCCATTTTCTCTACTTAATAATGCAATATAAACTTTCTTTTTCTCTTGATCATGAATTTTTCTTTTTATTCCCATAGTCTTGCACGTGAAAACTTGTACCTCTTTGTACAGCTAAAGCTGTTGAGCTGCCTCTCCATGTGGCCACAATTACATTGCTGTAAATGTACCCATGTAAAGAGATAAACCCGTGAACTGTATTTACCCTATTCAATATTTAAAACAAATCCCCAAAATACTGCTTTCCTACCAGGTTTGCCACACTTCAAGGCTACTGATAAAATCACACGCCAACATCGTTGTTCTAATACAAGAACAGAGTCTAGAGCATGCTTCCCTTAGAGTGCTCCTGAGCTGGTAATTTTTCTTCTTCTTCTAAATTAACTGATGGAATCCAGCCCATTGTTTCTCCTTGATGAAGTTATCAGTTCCCATGCCAGGCGTGCTCCCGCCGCACTGCCTGAAAGACCAGAGACTGACAGATGCGGGGCCCAGGCACACAATGGGGCACTTACACTCGCAGCAGCAACCGACCAGAAGAAATAGCCCTTTGAACTGACTCTATTTATGGCCTGACTTCCTTGTCCTAAGCTCACAAATCGCTATCATCAACTTTTTTGATTAGAGAAAATAGCTGCTAATGAAAGTGTAAATGACACTGGGAGTGAATAGGGGCTTTATAGTTATTCTTAAGATGGAAATCTGCAGTCACTGGGCCCCGAGCAGCACAGGAGCAACTTGGAGCGCCAGGAACAAGTGCATTATAGCTTGTCAATAGACTTGTCTGCATCTGATTAAAAATAATCACACACAGAGGGAAACGGAGACCAGAGACATCTGTTAGGCAAAATTCTGGATTCCCTTGGAAATTGAATTAGATGAGGAAGTTCTCAGAAACTTCAGAAATAAACTTTTTCTGCCTCTTGGGTTGTTGAGTTCTCCAAACGGGAATGAAAGAGTTTTGTGGCTGAAGCGTGGTGATGTTCCTGTTGCATTGGTAACCTCTCCTTTGCTCAGGAGCTCTTGGCTCAAATGGTGGTATGTTTCTTTCTGAGCCTTCTCTGGGCATGGGATTGAAATTCGTTTAGTTAATAGAAGAATAATTGATTGCTGTGAAAAAAGGGGGCGGTGAGAATGAGAAACATGGCTTCAGGACAGCAAACACAGTCGGATGGGATGTTTCATTCTCTGTACAGTTGATGTCAGGAAGACTATGGCTAATTGTACTTTCATTCCCAGGAAACGGCTAGGATCATTTTGGGAAAGGAGATATGTGTATGCTATGTGATTTTAAATAAGGCTTCAGATAAAGCCACTTTAAAAGTTCTGCATGTTGTTCATCAACTCCCAAAGTGTCTTTTGATGGATGGATGAATGCCCTTTTCTTTTGAGGGAGAAAATCACAAACCTTTAACCGAAAAGTGTTTAACAAGCTCTTATTTTTTTGAAACAAATCATATTCTGATTCTTCTTGGATCAAACTCTGTTACTGCTGTCAAATCAAAAACTTCAGAGTCCCCTGGAGACAGGAAGGAGGTAGTCTGTGACAGTCGTCCTCTTGGAACAGAGACTGAAAAAACTGAATCCCTGAGCTGACCTCTTTCACATGCTTTTTTATCCTTTACTGCTGCTTTGTATTATCGAACAAGTTTTATGCTTTTTCCTCAGATTTGAATCGTCATAAAGCATGCTTCCAAGCACACAGCACTGTTAGTGTAGGGATCCTCTGTGTAAAGGACGCAATGTGCTCATCTGTAGATGGTAGGCGTGTAAACTGCACAACAAATCTGTTTCTCCAGTTATCTCATTCTCCAGTTATTCATCCTAGTACCTGACCTACTTACCTGCTGCTCCATAACCACCTCCTGTCTTCTTCACATCTAGTGGTGAAAGGATCTATCCGAAATGTTTCCCACGATTCAGAGAACCACATGTCACAGGTTGAAGTCAGCGTCCAGAAAGTCTACAGACAGAAAAACAGAATTTTCCAGCAGGATGAAGCGAGTGGTGAATGGCGAGGCCCTATCCGAACCCTGCTACAGTGCAAGGTGAAGAAGGGAGGTGGAGTTTTCCTTTTCACTGGAAATGAACACTTTGGCGAAGCTTGGTTGGGCTGTGCTCCTCGGTTTAAAGATTTCCTGTTCATTTACTGGGCTGCCAGAGAAAGAGGAGCGAACCCATGTGAGTTTCAGCTCGACTGACAGGACCGACACTGGAGTTGAGAGCTGAAAAATTTCAGCCCAGCTTTTGGATACTGAGTCTGAAGGAGAGTTAAAACCAAGGACTAAAGCTAACAATTTCACCAAAACTGGGGCCTGGGGAATTTCCTGAAGATAATGGCTCTGCGAATCCGGTGAATCCACATTTGCATTAATATCTTCTTTGCCTCACAAAATAACTCTGAATTTTGAAATGTGTCTTTTTTGTGGATAGAAAGCAGCTTGTGCTCGGTATTACAAAATTCTCTCTAACATTTTCTCTTCTGTGTGCATACTGTGTGCTTTTTCTCTAGACTTTTTTTCTCTCCTCCCCCATCTCTACTTGATTTCCCTTCCAAATGGCTGCTTTTATGTTTTGGGGTTTTTTTAACAAGATAATTTCTGACCATCTCGCCACTTCATCACTTCCAATTTCTAAGATGAATGCTAACTATAGTCTTAGCCATAGTTACTAAACCTTCAGGCAGTTGGCAGCTTTGCCGGGTTTTTTGTCTTCTGCTTGTTAGCAGGGAGACTGACAAACCCTCCGGGGCAAAATCACAGCTGATATAATTCTGCAGCGCTCTGTTGACTGCGTCTGATTTTGCTCCCCATGCAAACAGGTCAACAAGGGATACTGCCCTTTAGCTAATGTGAACACTAACACTGTCCTGCCAGAAGAGAGAAGGTGTTCAGGAAAGGCATTGAAATAATCAGAAGTTTTGGTTGTAGCATTGCCTGCGTGAGAATGTAGTATTTGGTATTCATAGCACTGGGCCCATAATTATCTCTCGTTAGTGTTCAGTGCACAAGAGAACAGACCCAAGCGAACTGGCTTGGATGTATTGGAGGATGTACAGGGATGTCCGAGTACTTGGGTTTTGAGAACTGGAGATCAGTGCTACCTGTGAGATTTTAAATGGAGTACTCTTCTTTGGGTGATATTTGCACTGTAAATAGGAGATAAAGTATGTTATTTTAGTATAGATTGGAGGTACTGCCTTTCTTCTTGTTTTGTATATTTGTATATGTCAAACCTGTGTGGGTTTTTTGCCTTTTAAAGGGGCCTTAGCCATTTCTTGTAGCATTAATGTTGTAATTAATATTTGCTTTCACAGACCACCATCCCTTTGAAATAATGTGTTCTTTTTAAAGCAAATAAGTAGTTTGGTGAATGAGCGGTTCAAACGCTGAAATAACCCAGCGTGAAGTGAAACAACATACTTAAAAATGCATGTGATCTGGTGACTTAATCCACAGCTCTGTGGACTTGTCAGCCTTGCAATGAGCAACTTGAAATCCTTGCAATTGGTGAGAATAATGAAGAGCTTATTAGATTGTGCACGTTGTATATATTAATTCTATTTGACTGTAATCTGCCTAGATTGCATAAAGTTAACTGCCTTGATTCCAGTAATTGGTAGAGGTACCTGCATGTTTCCAAGTGGTGGGGTAAAAACGTTTTTTGGAGAAAATCTTTTTGTTTTCATTTGTTTCAGATTTTAAACTAGTATTCTGACTTTTCTGGGGAAAAACATGTAATGTATAGAGTGCCCACACTCAAAAAAAGTTCTGCCGTGCTAAAGTCAGTCGTGCTACTGCTGTTTACATCAGGTTCAAATTTCTTCCAGCATCAGGACTGAGGATGTTTAGATACAGACATGAGTAACAGTGCGGCAAAGCAGGTAGTGTTTCTGTTGGGATAAGATGGAAAATTTGAATCAATAGAAGAGCAGTAAAGTAGTTGAAGAGTAACATAAGATAAGGTCATACGTTCTTTAATTTCAGTGACTTTATTAATGTGACAAGGTGGACAGCCATTATCACAGCAAGGAGCTGTGGTTAGGTCAGGGCATTTTAATTTTGTCTCCCAGTGCCTTAAGCTCTGTCAGCCTGGAGTGAGATTGTGGTTTTCCAAGTACTTAGGTTCGAGGGAAGCAAGCAATGTTTCTTTCCCTGGCGCCTTACCTCACATAGTTTCTAACTGAACAATAGAATCCTTTCTTTAGCCACAGTAGAATAAAAACTGCAGGGGAATACTCTTCCTTGCGCTGGCTGGGTTAGCTTGCTTATGTATAATAGCAGCCAACAGTTGCATTTATGCGCTCATTTTGGTCTTCTCAGGCAACAAGAGGTTGAACAGAGACAAAACATTAATGCGAGCAGCTTGTAATGCCCACTGCTTCGTTATGTATGTCATTGAATGTATCCCAAGTTCACCCACACTGCTTTATTTGCCCCCCTTGCAAATGGGCAGAGACCAATTGAATCAAAGGCATGAAGCATTCAAACTAGCAAAAAAAGCAGCCAATGTATAAAGATAGAACGGTGGGCTGGCAGGTAGAGAGGTGAAGAACAGCAATAAAGTGTTTAAGCTACAGCTGACCATAATTCATGCTTAATGGTTACAGTCAGCATCTTCCATAAAGTGGCGATCTTCCATGTAAGATCTGTTCTGTTGCTTGGTCTCCACATAGATGACAAAACCTTTCAAAAGTCCTAGACATCCTAGAGGAGACATAATCAGTACAGTTCCAGAGATCTATTACAGGAAGCTCCACATCCCAGGAGTTTGTAATTTTGTGTTCAAGAACCACATATGGCACTAAACAAACCCTTCATTCACCTGTTTCTCAAAAACTCTGGGGATTTTCCACCCTCTAAGATAGATAAATAGGGCCAACAGGGAATAAATATAGGGGCTCCAGGTATGTCTATCCATGTTCAGCCTTTGGGGATCAATTTCTCCAACTCTGCATATGGGAGAATCGGGTCAGAAGGGGTTAAATACTATCACTGTTTCACATGTGAAGAGTTGAGACAATGCTTGATGGAATTTGGGTGCCAGCTCTCATTAGTGCCGACTTTAAGATTTGAGCTAGACCTAGTATGGCAAAGGGGGAACCTCCGTTACAGTCAAAACGCATTTGTGAACAACTGCAAGCAAACAAGTGATCTTCTTTCTTTACTGTGGTTAAATTTAACCCAATGAGTTATCTTTACGGAGGAAAGCACGTTGAACGTTTTCTTCTTCAGCAGCACAAGCTGAAGTCTTTCAGCCTCTTCCAGGGTGGAAGCGAAGCCTTTTCCATAATCCTTCTGATCTGTGACATTTCATAAAGCAGCAGGGCTCTTTATGCATTTAGTCATTTGTTCTTTGCTGGACTTGTGCCTGATGTGTAGATAGAGAATCAAAAGAGGAACGGGAAGTTTCCCTCGTTCATTGAAAGACAAAAGAACCACAAGAATCTCTAATGAGGCTTTGAATGACTGGACCAACACGGTGAAGTAACAGTTCATGAATGGGCACTGGGGGCTCAGTTGCCTTGACTGCTTTGACTGGGGGTTTGCCTGCTTACACCAGGGTGGATTTGGCCCTTTTTGAACACAGCCAGTCTTTTCCTCATCCCTACCTTGCCTTTTCTGTGCACTTCTGAATGCACTGAATTTTCAACACACCATTCTGTAGGAAATTAATTACATGAATACAGGCTTATTCCCTTTGTTAGAGGTTTGACTCATTCACTCCCTTTCTCCAATTCTATTATTATTTTTAAGGTAAACATTTCAGTATTTTTTGCTGAAGTGTAAGCTCAACTTTTGTCTCAAACAAAAGGTTAAGAGCCCTGTTTGTATAACAAAGTAGGACGACAAATCTCTCACAGTATGAAATGGCAAAGCCATGGCTTTTGGAGAGTTCTAAAGGGAAGCCACAGGAGCTGTGTGCCAAAGTCTCCAAATCGGGGGCTTATGCTGAGTTTTGCCACTGACTCAAATCTCGTACCTTCTGCTGTCAGTGAGAGAGACCATGTCTTAACACACCCTTCCACAAGCTCACTCTGCACTGTGATTTCTATGCTTAACTTCAACATGGGAAGAGGAATAATTTTTTTTTCCCTCTTTTTCTGTCCTTGACCAAGAGTCCACCTGTTCTTCCTTTTTAATGGTCTTCATCCCATTCTGTTGAAATCTAGCAAGGCTTCCAAAATAGTCATGGACAGTCAGAGTTAAAAATATTTGCAGTTTTTCTACATGCTTCCCCCCTGCCTTCATTTCAAAGTGATGAGTTTTGGTTTCAGCCTGCTGTAGTGATAATTTAGAGAGATGTAATTGACGCTCCTGTAATTACTATATTAATGCTTAGTATATTTATCCTTTTGTCTCGGGATGTAATCCTAGTAATGTTTGAGAAATTATTTCCCTAAAGATAGAGCAATGGCTATCTCACTAGTTAAAGGAGTACTCTTGCTGTTGCCCATAGGCAAGCACCTGAAATGAATCAGGGGGGCCAACAGGAAATGCAGGGGTTCCAGGTGTGCCATCAGACCCATTGTCACAGCACGCCACGGAGCAGCAGCAGCCCTGTCCACTGCCAGCTTGAGAAGTTACAGAAAAATTGTCGAGTCTTTACCTATTACAGTGCCAAGATTAAGGATAGCCAAACTGCTTGAGTATCAGTTTCACGCAAAATGAATGCTTGACTTGAATCCGAGGAGATTTACTTTTGCAAGAATTATATTCCTGACTCCAAAAGAGAAACTGTTACACTTCAGTGAAAAGTGTTGCTGATAATTTGATCTAAAACTTTTTTTTCGACTTTGTACGAAGGGAACCATACACAAATTACCTTGTCAGGAGAATAAAAGTAGGATTTGCAGGATCAGGCTTTTAAAGCACAACATTCCTTTACAGACAGATACTCCCTTCAAATTGGAGGAAAAAAACTAACCTAAAGCAAAAAAACCTTTCTTACTCCACCAAGAGCTACTTGATTTTTAAAATGTAACGTAGGTGCTCTAAAAGGTATGAATTCTCTTCTTACATTGAAAAACATTAAGAAGTTTAATACAAACAGACAAAATATAACTAACTCACCTCCTTAAAGATCTGTTGAACTAATTTAGAATCAAGAATTGCTCATAATGGTATTTTCACGTAAATTATCTGCCTCTTTTCAATTAGCTTTTATTATTTTAATGGTGGCTCCTCCCACCCTCCCTTAGTGCTTTGGCTCGACTCACATAATTGCCTATATTTTATGTAAATGGGATTGTTACACTGTAAAATGATATACAAATGTGTCTACCACACAAAGTCCAATAAATGGTGTGAATAAACCCATTATTTTCAATGTAACGGCATCTGATAGCAGCCTGGGAAACACAGGGCTGACAGATGCGAGCCCATGACAAGGCCTGGAAAAACACTGAATGAGGAGCACCCTGACAGACCACAATTAATTGACTTTTGAAATAACTTCTTTTTTTCAGGGTTCTACTTGGCTGAGCAAGGTTCACAAATTGCTGTCTTGAACTTTTTAATGGGGCAAAATAGCTGCCAATGAAAGTCTAAATGACATGGGCTCTGAATAGGAGTCATACGATGTCCACACCGTGACATGTTTTTAACTGACATATTGATTATTTGAGAAGTAGCAGCCACTCAGCTGGGAGGGAATCGGGAAGGGGAGAAGGGGTGGGAGCGACTCAAAACCGGGTATAGAAATACAGACTGTTAAACAGTAGCCAAATACAGTTTTATTTTAGGAAGAGAAACAAGTTTTAGGAAACAGCCTGATAAACGTTTTCACATATGTTCCCAGAGAATATGATTTGGCGTCCAAGTCTGTTGTTCCTTTTGCTATGAAAAAGTGATCACAAAGCTAAACCAAGAGGAAATTACATTAACAAGTAAGAAAACCGACCTCATGTGAGTCATGAGCGTGCTGACTTTTCGGGGCTTTCAGTACCTGCTGAAGACCCAGGCTGTACTCACGCTCATGTTTACACAGGCTCAAAATATCTGTTTGTCTGTCTTTGGAAACTGAGGCCAAACTCTGGCAGACCTAATTGACCTCTTAATCCCAGGGACATCATGGGACAAGTAGTTAGCGAAGATAAGGATTTTTAAACTATTTTCCAAGTTTTTGTACTACCTGCCAGGTTGATCAAGCAATGCTGTTGTCTGACTCTGTGTAACTCTTCAGTACGTTTATTCCCCAAAACCTTCATCAGCCTAACGCACTTGGAGAACTTTAAGTGGAAAAGTCAAATTTTTACTTGTTTTGGCTAATTTTTAAAAGTCTGTTGAGCTACCAGAGCAGCTTGCCACTGAGCTGCTTTCCACTGGCCACACGGGAGGCAGCAGCTTGCAAACTACAAGCCCTTTAGTCTGATTTCACTGAGTAATATTAGGAATCGTTACCCATTGCTGCTTCCAGATGTAACTTACGCCGGCAAATGCTGGACATCACCTAAGGCTTTTTTAAGCACTCCCATTGCACACACTGAGTCCTTTGTTGTTCACCTTCCTCCACCTGATGACCATGTTTTTGCTTACCTGAAAAGCTCTCCAGTTCCATTTACTGGATAGGATGTTCCCCTCGTCCTCGGCTGGGATGCAGCGTCACTGGTAAAGGGTGTGTAGCTCAAGCGGAGGCGGCAGTTCAGGAGGGGTTTGACAGGCCAGAGGACAGCACGGCCTATGCAGCTCTCCTTTTCTCCCTTCCCCCTGTTCTCGTCTAACTCGGTGAGTTATGCAGTAAAAGACCTGTTATTTGTACACTATAGCATCTTTGTTTCTGCCTTCCTTATTGCTTCCTTCAACTTCAAGCACAGAACAAAACATTTAGAGTTAGGGCTTTATTGAATTCATAATATTGAGATTAATTCACTTTACAGCTGAAAAGATCAACAATAGTCAGCTTCTAAAACAGTTACGGGCGCAGCCATAAAACAGATGGCATAAAAATCTATGTCTGTTGCCCTGACAAGGATGTCTAGCTGGTACAGCTACAGGAGATAACATGTAGCATTCATACTGAAGTACGGGCTGATCAGTCAACAGGTTTATAGTCACATAAGCATTTATTTTTCTAACTGCAGTATTTTACTGATGTGTTTCATTGAAGAAAAGATTTAAATTTAAACAGATTAGTATATTTTCAGTGGGTGTTTCTCCATTTACTCTCAGTTGTACATTAATATGCAAATCATTCCGTATCGTCATGGCTTTACTAACAGCAGAATTAGTTCTTTTTCTAGCCTGGGTAAGTTGGGTTACTTATAGTAGTAAAAAGAGAAGCATAATTAAAATACATGCTCATATCTACATTTTGTTTAGAACCAGTACAGCTTTGATAGTTACTGGACAAGTTAAAACACTTCAGCTGTGTTGAAGAGGCTTTTGAACCATTATTTATCATGCTCTAACTAGTATTTTTTTATAATGTTATATCACCCCAATGTTTTGATATATCCAGGATATCTGAAGCTAAACAAAGTAAGTCGTCAGAAGTGCAGCAATTCAGTTACACACTTCTCATTTCATTGCAAAGTAACAGAAACTCACTCTATGCTTTCTAGTCACTCACAGCACAAAAGAAAACAAATAAAAAAGAGAATCAGGACTACAGCGGCAGGCTTGTTTCACTGCCTGTGGTAATCCAGAACACCTTGTGTGTTACATACTGTTGGTCATACACCAGTGTCACACTTAAAGAATCCAACGGTGTCTAACGTGGAGGAATAAGAGCTCTTCTTCACTTTGCTCCGGGCTATCGCTAAAGCAGCCCGTAGACTTAGAGGTTAATATTAACCCCCCTTTAAAGTCAAGAAGCAAGCAATAGAAGATGTGGACTTCCTCCACTGCACAAACTGCCAGAGCCCCCATGACCAAGGGCCCAGAATATTCCCTCAGCGCCTGCTGAGTGGATCTGCAGCCCCGTGGCCCAGCCAAGCAGCAGGAGGGAGAGGATTTCTCAGAGGAAACTGCTCCTGTCCCTCACTGCTGAAAAACTGTAAGTGCAGAAAAAAAAAAAAGAGTTTTGCAGTCATTGTTGGCTCCTAGCAGGACGCATCCTCCTTCCACACCTTTCGAAGGGTTCTGCTTAGTTTGGTAGTTTTAGTGCTGACTGTGCTTTGGAAAGCTGAGACCCTTGAGACAGTACAAGTACTCCAGAGACAGCCATGGCACTTTTAGGTCCACCATCGATTCCAGATCCTACTCTGGCCAAAGACATGGAAGCATCTTATCAGACTTACGCTATCCTTGACAAAGTACTAAGAGTTTACAAACCAAGTAAAAATAGAGACACCAAGCCTGAATTTCTGCAAGTCTCTCTCTAAAGCACTTTCGCTAGTGTGAAATGATAGTCACAGAGGTTCTTCCGAGCCTTGTAACAATTCCCTTCCAAACTGCCAGTCGTAGCTTTGTGTTTTATTTCACCAAGTCCCATAAGGGGGAGTTTTACAAATCAAAGTCCAAGAAGTCTCTCTTGTGAGAGACTTCCCTGTTCCTCACGGGCTACTACAAGAAATAAAGGCCAGCATGTCCAGAGGCATCAACAAGATACAGGCCCAATAACCATGAGATCCAAATACCTTGATTGCCTACTGATTAAAACAATCAGTTGTAAGGGAAAAAGGTTGTAAGGGAAAAATGCAGAAGCGCAGATTCCTCTGTACATGGTGAGGACTTCTGAAGACATACCACAACCCAAAGCAAAGAACACCAGGAGAATTAAAAATACATTCCAGTGGGAATGGGAATATATTCTCCTTTGTGCTAATTCCCTGTATGTTTCAAATGACTCACCTGTCTGCCTGCAGGCTTCATGCAGAGACGAAACAGCATTTTCTAGGTACTGTGCACACTGTCTTGAGAGTCCTTATAACATGTAGGAAATCCAGTTTTTACTACCTGAACAACTGAAGATACACCAGCAGAGACTATCCCGCCTCACAAAGAGGAAAAGCTTTATGACAGGAGACCCTGCTTTCAGTGAACAGCACATTTATGCTCCCTACGCAAGGCAAAAATGCGTTCCCTGAGCTCCTCAACACACACACAAAAAAAACCACTGAAGAGCCTTCAGTGTGAAGATGTGAAGCATGTTCTGGGTCAGAATGAGACAGAATGCTTCATCCCGTAAACTATATTATTACAGGGTGCACACTACTGCCCTGCAGGATGTCTTCCTGAAGACTCTATGGTGTATTCCCAGTCTCTGAGTTGATGTCATTTATTTCCTGACGATTCTAACACCATTTCTTATCCATCAACTCTAGCAGTCTCTGCATTTCCATTCTGATCAGTTTTGTCATGTTGGCTTTTATAACTTGGTGTTATAAGACCTGAACTTACTGATTTTAATAGAGTCTGTGCTACCTCCTGGAGTCATACACTGAGAACACGTGTATTGTAAATCCTGACTATGGACAACAGTCTGTGTACAGAGAAAAAGGCAACACTGAGACCTACCTCAAAGCCTGGAACATGAATTTGTCAAGGAATTCTTCCTGTTTCTTTCTCAAAGGGTTTATTGCTGCCTGTGAAACACATTTAGATCTGAAAATTAACTCTGGGGATCCTTTACAGCAAAGCACAGAAGCCACAGTGGCTACTGAAGACATTTAATGACTGATTGTCTCATAGCTTTGCTTTTAGAAGGACCATCAATGCCTGTTGCAAAACCTTTCATTGTAGTTTTTACTATCATCAATATTTTACTAAATCACTATCTAAAGGCTTTAGCAATTCAGACCAAAGAATCAGCAGATATCCCAAACTGCTTAAAAGAGCTAATATATTTTGTCTCAAACAAACCATCTTTGAGACTTCTTAGACTAAGAGATACAAAGATGACTTGCTGCAGGACTGATTGATTATTTGCGTGTAACTACCTAGGCAAACTAAATTAAGATTGAGACCTTACTGTTTCACTTAGCAGAGAGTGAGAACGGTGCCACTGGAAAATAACCAGAAGGCAGGGTGCAAGGCTTCAGTAAACTGGGCTTTGAATTTATAGATCAAGTTATGCTTCTCGCCAACAGCCATGAAAATCACAAACCCTCCGTCGCAGTGGAGCAGCACGCCAATCTTAGTAGCCTTCACATTGGGTAAGCACTTTTCAACATCATTATGCCAGGATGATATTTTGGAATTAAACCACTCAATACACCAAGAACTGCTGTTCCTCCCCAGGCGGCTCTCGGGCCCCTGCCGCTCCATGCTGCCGTAGCAGATGCCAATGCCACAGAAGTTGTTCTGTTGCAGTTCCACCTCCCAGTAGTGGATGCCTCTCTTGAAGCACTGGAACCCCAGCACTTGGGAACAATCGGTGAAGCGCTGAGGGTGGTGGTTATAATTCAGGGGGGTGTCTGAGACAGACATCCTGGTGTATCTCTCAGACAGCATCACTTTATTATGAGCTGTGTTGCAATCCAGCGTGATGTTAGCAGCATCTACAAGGACATGAATTGTTTGAAGGTACTGAAGAGCAAAGCACTTTCACTTTACTGTCCTGCCTCGGCACTTGTTCCTATGCGTATTTATAGGGAGATAACGCGCTCTGCTCTCCTCCACAGTGCAGGCAGTTCCTAGGGCCGCAGTAATAGCTCCTGGGTTCAACTGCAGCTCTGTGTTACACGGCAGGCAAACAGAGGGCAAGTTTCCTTCCTTTCTGCATCCCCATGGGATTCCTTCACCAGCCAAATACATGGTGGCAGAAGAAGGGGATTACTGATCTGACAGCAAAAAGTATACCATATTGTGTACCCTCTGCTATAGCATCTTAAGCAGGCCATTGTGGGCTCACTTAAAAGCCTGCATTTCATTTCAAAGAAAATTCCAGTTCGTTACATTGTATTTCTAGGCTACCCTAAAGAAGCCATTTGGGGGGAAACCAAAGCCATTACCAAGCAAACTTTACCTTTGTAAAGCTACAAGAATACCAAAGATTAATTAAATTTATCTGGCAAAAGGACCACTTAGAAACCTCCTGTCCCCTTTTCCTCCAAAGATTTCCTTCATTTGTAACAATTAGTTGATAACCTCCTAAGCTAACTAAATCCCCTCAAAGGTATTTTTGTCAGATAACTACAGAGGGCTCATAACACCAGCACAGCAAGTGCAGAAAGGTCATCTTTAAGTAGTGTAATGTTGAGTATCTTACACTGCAAAAGCTCCTCTCTGGATTTCTTCAGAAAACTGTCAAGAAGTTCTTTAGTTGAAGCAGCAGCTGCAGCATTTACTGTTCCCAAGGCTGGTGCTGTGTCAACAGAAAAAAAAGAGAGTTTGGCCAGTTGGGAAGAAACCTGCATGCTTAACACACAGCCACCCTCAGGTTGGAGTGGGCCTCTGGAGGTCACCTGGTTTGGCCTCCTGCTCCGGGCAGGGTTAACTTCAGGATTAGCTCAGGTTGCTCACAGTCTTGCCAAGTTTTGAAAATCCCCTGTTGTCTCTGAGCAGCCTCTTTCCGTGCTTGATCGCTCTCACAGCGACTAGTAAGAGCCTTCTCAGAGCAACAACTGAACAACTGAATACACCAACGCAGGCAACCATCTACTTACCATTTTAAGAGCAGTCAATGAAAATTAGAATAAGTATGCTGAAAGGTTGGACTTACCAACTTTAGCAGGTTTCTTTTTCTCCTCTGTGGGGAAAAAAAAAAAACAACCCAAAAACAAACAAAGAACTGTGAGTTCTACTGAGACTGAAGAGCCACTGATAGACTATGCCACCTGTAAAGCTATCATCGTGGCTCTCCCAAAGCTGCAGCAGTAAGGCTGACAGCCCAGCGTGTTGAAGCCAGGTACAAATACACCCACACTGGAAAGCTACACATGAAGCACAATGAGCTATTTGCTTCCTATTTCACAGGGTCGTAAGCCTGGAAAGAGCTTCATCTCTACTCCAGGATGCAGCGTGTTAGTGCAAGTAGTAATAAGCCTGTTCCCATGACTATTTTCTTTTTACAACAGAACTTTTGGTGCAGCAACAGGAGCTACAAGTCCTTTCAACTCCAGAACCCCCAACAGACCCTGCCAAGTACTCCGCACCTAGGACTTGTGAATGGAAAGGACCATGTGTCAAGAGCTCAGTGGAAGTAACAGAAATAGTTTCTTAACACTTGGATTTATTTCAAAAGGAGACTACGGAAGATATTCCGGACAGGCTAGAGTGCCACATCTGGAACCAGTATCTGGACAAACAATATTGAAAGCCCCCAGTATCACCTGCCACAATGACTGTCTCCATCACCCCAGCCTTAGACTGTAGGCAAGACGTGGCCAGCAAAATGTGTGAGTATTGAGTAAGGTCGCTATTAATCACCACTTACTGGTATCTGCCTCCACCGGTGGCATGGCTGGAGTCTGGGGAAGGATTTTCTCTTTCTGGGTATGCACTTGTGAGGGAGGGAAAGAAAAAAAAAAAAACCAGAACGTGGACAGCTCATAATCAGGATTCAATATATACAAATCCATCAAACAAACAGATGTTTAGTACCAGTGAAAACAACCCTGCAGGAGCCAGAGAGTGGGGAGGCTCTGCTTTGCTGCACAGCCTGCACCGACACCACTCCGGCTGCGCACTGAGGCTGACGCACCGCCGGATCTGGGCAGTTTGCTGCTTTACAGCTGACGAGGCATCCGTCACCAAAGAGCCCAACAACCCTCCCTCTCCCACGCCAAAGTGCTCGCCACGGGTAATCACTGCATCACCCTGCAAACAGCTCTTGGGTAACTGCTTGAATTCTTATTTAATGGTAAAACCACAGTTAGAAGAGGATGTTCTCTAGTACTTACGTGGTCCTGGAGGCTTTTTTCCAGCAATGATTCTGTTTGGAGAAGGCGCTGGAGGGGCCTTAGTTTTCCCAGGTGTTAGTTTTGCTGCAATGGTGATATTTTACACTAAAGTTTGTATTGCCAGAAACAGGAATGCATTAGCAAGAACATTTTTCAATCTTATTTTTCAGTTATGTGAACAGAACTTCAGTGATACTCAGCAGAGATGGAAACTGCATAGAAGATACACACACCCCAGTCCAAAAGACACTTTTGCTTAACCCGGTAAGTAAGGCTTTGTTCTACAACACTTACACCATCAGCACCTTTACAGCTGGGTAACCATAGTCCTATCACTCTAAAGCATTTTATGTCTCGCCTCAAATCCACATCCTAACTGCATCCAACCCTGCTTCATAATAAAAACATAAATTACTGTAACGAACAAAGGCTGAGCGGTGCCAGAAAGGCATAGTATCATGATACTCATCAGCTTATCCAAGTATAGATAAAAGTGAAGAGACAATGGCACATTTTTTCTCCTAGTTTAGCCCAGACTGTACCATTTTTGTGTGGAAATGGAGGACTGCAGAAGTTGGAAGACTCAATTTGTATTAACCAACTGTATTTGCTGCACTATCTTTTTAAAATGATATTTGGATTGGAGGGGGAAGATCCCTCATTTGAGCTCAAAGCCAAGGCAGAAAATTCCAATTCTCCCAGTGATACAGTACCTTCTGCTTTCTTCTCCTTAAACTGAGTCACTGAAAGTTTCACAATGTCTTTAAGGTTAATGGCAGACTGGTAAGTGGAATGTATCAAGTTTTGGTCCATTTCAATTACAGGGACGAAAGCGTCTTTTGTTGTTGTTCGTTGCAGTGCTGCTGCTCTCTGAAATGACAAATGGAAGCTCTCATGCAGCTCACTTTGTGTAGCAGACAGAAAAATACAACCAAGTTACTTTAAATGGGGAGGGGGTTTGTGCATTCCTCTCAAATTCAAAGGAGCAAAGCCTACAGTCAGACACGACCCATGGCAAAATTTCAGTAGCAACCCACATGCATGAGTTCTCAACTGGTATCTGAAGCATGAGAAAGATCTAGTAGACGGCGTCACAGCACGGAGCTGCAACACCTCATGGAGATGAGTTCTCACTCTCTGGCCCCTCTGCGTGTGGCAGAGGCTGAACTGGGGGCAGGTACAAGACACCATGTCAGCACGCTCTCACTGGTATTTGTGTACTTATCAGTACATCCTTTTATAGCAGGTTCTTGCACACAACTGCATTATCATTCGACTGAAAGTGTCTGGCGAGCAGAACTACCACAGCAGGTTTTTGTGATTCTGCATTCTAGAAACACAAAGAATTGGGTGTGCGTTTCAAGGACGTATTACCTTCAAAAACAGAATGTCATCGCTTTCCATCAGTGCCATCTCAACCTGATCTCTGAGAGACTGAATTTCATTCTTCTTGCTTGCCAGAATACCGTAAATATAATCAAACTTATTGCAAACTCTTTTTTCTTCATCTGCAATTAGTTTTAAGGCCTGATTTTCTCTTTCTTCAATTAAAGCTTTGATTTCCAAAAACTCACTTCTGATCAAATCTTTCTTTCTGGAAACTGTCTCCTGGAGCAGAGAAGAACAGACACTGGTTTCAAAAGAACAGTTTGTGGACAAAGTACGGCTTACTGCTACTACAAGAAAGCCTTTGAGGAACACGCAGGCTTCAATTCCTTGAAAGAGGCAATAGAAAAGCTATGTATTTCTAGGTAGCTTGGGACGAAAACTCATTTACTGTCGGTCTCCAGGGTCCTGCTGCGGGGCTGGCGGGCAGAGGCCAGGCCAGCCGTGCCATCTAGCGGTCACCAGCCCTGGGACGGGGCTGGGACACCGCACAGCCACTTGCACGGCTGTAGCGGTTTCTGCCTCCGAGATGCGGCATCTCTGGTTAATACAAAGTTATTCCTGATCCTCCGAGAGGTGTTCCAGAGGAGCACAGAAGTGCTGCCCCGGCGGCTTTTCAGTTTCTTGGTCCGCACCACTCGCCTCAGAAAGGATGGTACAAGTGAGACGTACCCGATCCAGCACAAACTGCAGCCCCTGTCATCAGCTAAGAACAAGGATTAGTTGTGGTAATTTATGGAAAGAGACGTCCCAGCTTTCTGCATTGGTGCAGCCATTACAGCTCACTAATCCTTTGGCTTGGGCTGCACAGATCGGCACTTTCTGGTGCAAGAGGAAAGGAGGGGTTTGGGCCCCAGTACGGGTCGGGTGTGCCAGCACATGCGGGTACAAAGCCCTTGCACGGTGGGTGGGTTATCCCATCTCCCACGGAGCTGCCTGGCCCTGCCAAAATGCCTCTTTTCTGTTCCTTCCCAATAACGTCTTCTCCTGCCAATACAATCTCAATACTACAGCCACTGTCGCAAGAGTACGAGCATCAATCACACACAGTGGGCAGCGCATGCCAAGCAACCTGACCGCATTTTGAACAGTTACCCACTTACAGCAGCCTGGCTTTGGTTCGTTTTCACAGTGTTCATTGCTCGAACAGCTCTTTCACTCTGATTATGCAGCTCCATCAGTTTCTTCTTCAGCGCCGACTGCAACAGAAGAGATCAGAAAGCCTTTCAGGGAAGCAGTTGCCATGTCTGCTTTCAGTCGGGTCATGCTTACTGGAGTTAGAATCATGTTTACAGAGAGTTTTAAGTAACTCCTGTAAGCATTTAGTACTAATGATTTAAATCTACTGCTTCTTAAACCTTTAAGGATGTAAAAGTACCCTTGTGCACGCGTGGCTTGTGCAGCCGGCACCTCCCTGCGGCTCCACCTCTCCCAACAGCAAGATGAATGCTGCCAGCTCTCTCTTTTGATAGGGAGCGAGTACTTTCATCAGCACTGCAGTTCCCAGTGCTAAGAATAAACCTTACGTTAGCTCTCAGGTTAGACTTTGGGCACTAGGTTAATGCTACTGTTCACCCCTTTCATTTTAACTGATGATTTTATTGCTTAGATGTGAATTACCTATTCCCTTAGTTCAAGGTGCCGCTAAGCTAAATCAGGGAGGACTTCGTAGGGTAAACAGCACACACCCTCACCAAACAGGTGAGAGTTTGGCCACCTAAACTTCCAAGTGTGCTCTGATTTTCAGCTGTGCTCACTGTAAGATATGAAGGCCAGGTTCCCCTCCCTTTCGCTCCATGGAGAACCTGCTCCTGGCTTTTATCTACGTGCTGGAGCTCTCCCTAGACTACTTTTATAATCCTTTGCTTCACAAGAACACAGACAGAGCAACATCTGTCTACAGTCCCTCGGACAGCCTTAGGTATGGCCAGGCAGTGACCCCGGTGCTGGGAGCAGCAGAGGAGGCTCGGAGTCAGTGACGACACCCGCAGAGGCGGTGGCCTCGCTGGTCACCCAGCCCACGACAGGGGCTGACAATCAACCCTGCCACAGCACCTCAGAGCACCATCTTGGAGAGATAGGGAAATGCTAGGAACGACTCCGAAGACGTGCTCGAGCGCATGTTGGAGGGCAGATAATGGTTTGCCAAGGCCAGGTCTCGGTCCAGCCTCCCCCTGGCACTTCACAGCCCATGGCCCCAGCAGCCAGGGACCCACCAGGCCCGGGGGGAGCGAAGGGGAGCTCCGGGGTGCCCCGGGCAGAGCCGGCAGCCCCCGCCTGCCCCGGCCACTCACCTCGGCGTTGGCTTTGGCTATCTGCAGGGGGCTGGCGTGACACATCTTGTGCCCGAGGAGGCAGAGGGAGCAGATGCAGCTGCCATGCTGGCTGCAGAAGAACTCGAAGATCTTGTTGTGCTGGGGACACTTGCGCTGCTGCAGGTCGCGCAGGGGCGGGCAGAGCTGGTGGTCGCGGAAGGCCGGGCTGTCCTGGTGCGGCCGCAGGTGCTCGGGGCAGAAGGAGGCGGTGCAGGTCAGGCAGGTCTGCACGGCCGGGGCCAGCCGGCAGCTGTCGCAGTAGACGGGGGTCGCCTCCCCCCCGCACCCCACCGCCGCCGCCTCCTCCTCCTCCTGCTCGGCCCCGTCGCAGCCCCGGAGCTGCTCCACCACCCGGCACAGCACCGTGTTCTTCTGCAGCTGCGGGCGGCCCGCGAAGGTGGCCCGGCACTGGGGGCAGCTGAAGTTCCCCGACAGCCCGGCCCAGGAGAGCTCCAGGCAGGAGGCGCAGAAGTTGTGCCCGCAGGGCACCGTCACGGGGCTGCTGAAGAGGCAGAGGCAGATGGAGCAGGTCAGCTCTTC
>VYZM01004702.1:1713630-1734382 GCA_013398915.1 Dromas ardeola | reverse complement strand
GACGGGAGGGTGTGTGCGCCTGCGCCCCGTGGCCCAGGCAGTCCCGGAGCCACGGCACGTCCCGCTGCCTGGAAGGGCCCGGGCTGAGGTTTGCGAGCCTCGCCGCGTCGTTACCGCCGCCCCGGGGGCGGCAGCCGGGCGGGACGCGGCGAAGGGCGGTGGGAAAAGCGCTGACGCTGCGGGGGTGCGATGGGAGCCCCCGGCCGGGCGCGGTGCGGGCCCGTGCGCCGTTCCAGGCGGCCCCGGCCAGGGCTGTCGCCGTGTCTCTACCGGAGGCTACCGTGACCTTGTGAGCCGTCGCCTCACGCCCCGGCTGGCCGGGGTCTGCGCTCCCAGGGAGCCCTTTTGGAGCAGGAACGTGGGAATTCAGGTCCCGGTTGATTCACCTGGGTGAGCCGGGTGGGAGAGGCCCGCCACAAGCCAGGGCAGCGCTTCCCGTGGCTGTTTCAGCCGGAGCTGTCGCCCGTCCTTCCTGAAAAACGCCCCGTCCCACTTTGGGCGCGCCCCAGACCCTCTGCCGGCCCGTGGCAGCTGCGAAGGCCGGTGAAGCAGCCATGTGGCCAGCGTGCCTGGAAGCATGAGGTGATTTGCTTTGAGCAACCTGGTCTAGTGGGAGATGTCCCTGCCCAGGGCAAGGGGGTTGGAACTGGATGGTCTTGAAGGTCCCTTCCCACCCAAACCATCCCACGATAGCGGTGCTGTCTGGCACCGGCTGACAGGAGCGCAGGGCCTGCCCACAGTGTTCTACCTGCGAGACCCCTCGGGTGGGGGCTGCAAGGAGCAAACCAGCCGTGTCGGGGTGTCCCCGCTGTCGCCGTGAGGGCTGGTCAAGGAAGCGTGCTGTTGTCCACACTGATGGAACCTGTTCAGCGCTGTGTCCTGTGGATCGGCACAGACTGTTCACTGGGGCTTGAAAAAGCTTTATCGCTGCTTCTCCAGTGGAGTGCCGCCTCTTTCGTGATCGGGAAGATTAAGGGATGTAGTTTGAAAGGTCAATTTCTGGGAAAGCATCTGCGTCCTAGATGCAGAATAGACCGACTGCTTAAATTGACAAGACTCTACTGACTTAATTGAGTTTAGGATTAGATCTCAGGTTCGTTTAGAAGTGTACCTTCTGTCTATCCTGCATTTACTCTTCTTGGGGACTGTAAAATGATTTGATCTTCCCAGAGACTGAGATCAAAGTCGGATCCCTGAGGGAGCCCCGGTGCCCCTGAAGCTGGTACGTGTTATTCCATCGTGTCTAGTGGTTCAGCCCCGGCCTTGAAAAGAATTCAAATGTTTCCCTGATAGAAAAAATTATCCTGGCTATTTTGGCAGCCACTGTAAGGTCAGGGCCTGATAAGTAAGCACTTAATTACACACTTAACTTCATTCATTGATGATAACTCAGCTATGTGTGTGGGTATAAGTATAGGCAAGTTTCTTATCATAATTTTTTTTAATGGAAGCACTTCTAATTATCACACCCGAGATTGAAATGTAATGTTTTGGAACAAACGTGGTGGAAAGCTCAAAGCTGAGGCTGTTTACCTAGCTGATTTTTATTTTTATTTCCCCCCCAAGGTGCAGTTCTGAGGCAATCCCAAGAGCCCAAAGAGCTGTGGGGATATGTGCAAGTTCGAAGTAAGGCACACATGTTCTGGTGGCTCTACTATGCAAATAACCCAACCAGAGACTTCACAGAATTACCTCTCATCTTGTGGCTTCAGGTGAGGTTTGGTGAGAGACACTTAAACAATAGTTCTTTCCATCTGTGCCTGGATCAGTCTGATGGGTATCTTACAGCTCTACAGAAATAGGATTCAAAATTGTCCGATTCTAAATGATTCACCTTGTGAGTCAGGTATTCAGGTTAGGAAGAAATAATGAAAATATCACTCTGCAATTGTGGGGTGCCCTCAACTGCTCACCTTCCATCAAGTTAAATTGCAGAAATAGAGGTTGTTCTATCTTCTATACAACAGTAGTGCTTTTTGTGCCAGACACTACAAGTACATTTTACCGTCACTGCTCCTTTCCTGAAGAGCTTACAGACTAAACAATGTCCAGAGAGTAGATAAAATGATCAGAGATTTAGAAGGACTTCTAAATGGAAACAACTAAGAGGGACTGATTGCTTAGAGATTGGTCCCATTTAATCACAGTCTGATAAAAGGCAGTGCTGTGTGCGCCACGTCCATCTCCAGCGGTGCATTGCAGAAGTTAATGTTGAATATAATCCCTTGATGACTTGTTTTTTTCCCTTCTGGGTTATTTCTTCAGAGCGAAATGCACGTGCTGTATATGCTGATAAAAGTAATGACTTGCAAACCTCTGTAGATAGCTAACTTTTGCATTTGTATTAAGGGAATAAGGGGAAGGGTTTTCAAACTGCACCTGTATAGCATACAACTCCTTAAATGCTTTCACAAGTGGGTAATTGCTTCTCTGTGTAAATTCTTGCTTTCAGGAATAGCATGTATACGCATAATGAAAGGCGATGAGGAAGAAAGCCTTTTTGCAAATTAACATGTAGTGCAAAAGCCATTTTTTTTTTTTAAATTTACAATCTGTCATTCTACTTACTGGCTTTTATTTTTTACCTATCTATCATATCTATACCATGCTGCCTTTTAACCTGTTTGACATTTGGTATTCTGCCACAGGGAGGTCCAGGATCTTCAGGCTGCGGATTTGGGAACTTTGAAGAGATTGGCCCATTAGACAAAGAAATGAAACCAAGAAATACAACCTGGGTATAGTAGGGTTTCAGCTTCTAATTATTGATTGAAAAATGTTTTTTCCTTGTGTAAGCAGATGATTGCTATCATCACAGAATGGTTTTCTTTTAAAATTCTATAGAACTATGATATTTCATCTTAAAGTAGTGTGGTTAATGAAGTGGCTTAATGAATATCCTTTTGAAGAACTGAAGAATAGACTTCTTAATTTGATTTGATGGAATATGTCTGGTCTTCCATGAATTTGTGAATTGCAGGTGTCTGGGAAACTGAGAGCAGGGAATTCTAGAAAGATTTTATTTCAGATCATAATGTCATTACGTATGGTCATAGAGGTTTTTCTGGATGGCTGGCAACGTATAAACAATGGCTTGTAATTATAAGCCCACTGTGGCCTTCAAGGGAAAACAAATTAGAGCTTCCTGTGAAGGTAGAAGTTTATTCAGTGAAAATGTATTTTGAGCTACCAATAGTCTAACTACTCCAGAGTTCCCTAGATCGTATGGTGATCTGCCCTTGGATCACTGGGATTTTTTGGTCGCCGTTCTTGTTGCAGATTGGGCAGATTGAAAGGCTTTATGTTGTACCTCTTTATTTGTGAGCCTTACTGCTTTGAGCCATGCTAGCTGCCTGTGTTTTTATTTGTACACTTGTAACTGTACAACTATGGCATTTGCTGTAGCAATTTCACAAAAGCCCAGCAATCCGAAAGAAAATCCCTCTTATTTTACATTCTGAGACACAAGTCTCACCTAAACCATTCTCTGTTCTGGACTTGCACCTTATTTTTCTGCAGTCTTTTTCAGGGCCAGAAATTTAGTGGCTCAGTGAAACGGCAGTTGCTGCTGCCGAACTGAGGTTTCATACAAATCTTCTTTCTGCTTGTACAGGTGCAGGCAGCCAGTGTCTTGTTTGTGGATAATCCTGTGGGCACTGGATTCAGTTACGTGGATGATTGTAGCTTGTTTGCCAAAAACCTTACCACAGTAGTTTCTGATATGATGGTTTTCCTTGGAGAATTCTTCACGTGTAGAACAGAATTCCAGGTAAGTGAATTGAATTCTTGGTTAGAATCATATTTTTCTTTGCTTTTAAACAGATCTCAAAAGGAATTAACGAACAGCCTTCCAGATGAGCAGTGTTTGCTAGTAGGCAGCATGCATTTGGTGGGAGTCAGTGCAGGTATAACCATTGCCTCTTATTTCCCACAATTCAGAATTGGTATCTTGAATTTAGTGCTAGTTAGATAAGCAGTGGGGTGGATTATAGTCTATTGTGCGATCCGAGAAGCATGTAGGATCACGTCTGTTTCTAGTTCCAAAATACTGAAGTGCCTGCTTCAAAATTTCCCCCAGTAATTACACCAGGATGTTAAGGAAATCTTATCTGCAGCTTGGAATCAGAAAAATATCCAGTGTTTGATAGCGAGAGGTGAAGAGCCAGTGCCTGGGTTCCGCAGGATGTGGGAGACCGTTGGTGGTATCTTGTGCCCACTGTCCAATAGGTTCATTGTGTGGCTTCTCTCTCTTCAGAACATCCCATTCTACATATTTTCTGAGTCTTACGGAGGTAAAATGGCTGCTGGCATTGCTTTAGAGCTGCATGAGGTAAGTAGTTGGAGGATGTAGTTCACTTTTCACTTTAAAACATGCTGTTCTACAAGTATTTGTATCTTCTGGCGTACACTGTCCCTGTTGCCTAATTCAGACTGCTAGTTATGTTTTTCACGTGAAGAAAACTGGTTCTAGAGTCATGAATAGCTAACTAAAAGGGTTTTTTTGTTTGTTTTGTTTTGGTGTGGTTTGTTTGTGTTTGTTTTTTTTTTTCTGTTATTCACCAAGGCTGTTCAAAAAGGGACCATAAAGTGCAATTTTATGGGGACTGCTCTTGGAGACTCATGGATTTCTCCTTTGGGTATGTTTAAAAATCCTCAGACTGTGGGTGGTTTGTTGTTGTTGTTGGTTTGTTCTGTTGTTTTTTTATCATTCCAAGGGTACCTGGAGTCAAAAATGCCAGCCCTGCCTTAAGTGAATTAAATCTCTATTGAGTCTGGTAAATAAAAAAGAAATACTTCAACATCGCAAGTGGTGATTGAAGAATCTATCTTTAGAGTGTATCTAGATGATGAAAGGTCAGAGAGCAAAGTCAGCGAGGAGCACACTTGCATTTGAAGTGGGGTGGTGCTGAAATGTCCGTACAAACCTCTACAGCCTCTGAGCTGTTTTGGAAAGAGTACTGCACTTAAAATGTGGCCACCAAATGATTCACAAGGTTGCAACTGAGGTTTTATCTCTTTTTTTTTTTCACTCGAAGACCTTGTGCTGAGGAACTAAGGTGCTCACAGACCTGGAAGAGATAGGTTGCGTGTCTGGTGGAGGACAAAAAACAGATTAAAGGACTCTTGGTCCTTCAATGAGATTTGCAAGAGCAGGCTTCACAGATTCTCTGCAGCATGGGACAATATCAAGCAAACTCCTATCTGTCTTAGGATCAGCTGATCCTTGAGACCTTATAAACAAACTTGTTATAAAACAGATTTGTTTTATAACTAGATTTTTTTCCCCTGTAACTGTTGCAAACAGCTCAGTTTAGACAATGCCCATTCACTTGTCAGATTTCCCCCCATGTTCTAGCAATGTGCTGCAGTGTTGGGGTGAGAACATTTTGTGAAGAACATGTCTATTGCTTTAAATAAATTTCACTGATTAACATTTAGGGGGTTAATGATGTTGCAGTGCTTTTATTGCTTCTCAGGATTTGTAAAGAACCTGCTCTGTGGTAGATAACCTCTGGGCTAAACTGAACTTACAGTACCTTTCTACTGATTAATTTATCTCCATATATTTTCATCACAATCATTCTTGCTACAATAAAAGAAAAGTAAAGGGAATCGTATGTAAAAAAAACTTAGATGTTTGAAATCTGTTCTGTTTCTTTAGACTCTGTGCTGTCTTGGGGGCCCTATCTTTACAGCACTGTAAGTACCTTCTTAAGTTCTTGGTCCTCACCTGGTTGCTTGTACTACCATACAGTATAAATAGATGTTGATTTTTAAGGTTAGCTCTTAGCCGGAATAAGACCTCGAATGCATGGAGAGTGTTAGAAATAAATGAATGTGAAATTATAATTAAAGCTCTCCTCCTTTGTGTTTGTCTTCCAGTCTCTCCTTGATGATAACGGTCTAGCAGAGGTGACTGCTGTTGCTAAAGAAATAATGGATGCAATAAATAAAAATCAATATGGGCTGGCCACTGAGCTCTGGGGCAAGGCTGAAGGTGTCATTGAAGAGGTGAGATCTTCTTTGACCAGCGTTAATAACTAACTGGTGCCTGGGGAGTTACACAATTTCAGATTATCCTTTCTATGAGCACTGGATTGGCATGAATCCTCCACCCCCCTGCCCAGTCATTTTTGCCAGTATATGTTTTATCCAAGTGCTGATGTAAAAGAGCAGTTTGTTTGCTGTGCGCCACTGTGTGATTGTAAGAGATGCTGGGTAGAGTGACCCACATGGGCTTACAGTATTGCGTCAAGGTTTCAACTTGGCACATCACTTAAATAGGCGCTTAATTTTTAGCATGAAACTAATACCATTGATTTCTATAGAACCCAGTTTCAATTTAAATGAGCTATGTCTCCTTGAAAGCTTTTTTTTTGAATATTGAAAAACGCATCCAGCAAGACACAAATTGCAAGTTAAGCATAGATCTCTATGTAAAGAACTACAATAGGTGCACAGGATGGAAAGGAACCTCAAGTTATGTCCTATTACTGTGGGTTACTACATCTTGTTATTTAGCAAGTTCCAGCTTAAAAGATAGGTAAAAATTTGCTCGTTTGTCCTGTTGAAGGGTTGCTCCAAAATCTCATTCTTCCTTGTTTTAGTACAAGTAAAGCTCTGGCTTCCTCAAACTGAAAAACTAATCTGGAGCTGCTTCCTTTGCTTGCTTTTTGTGGGTTGTTTTTTTTTTTTTGGTTTAGTTTCATAACTGACAGTGCCTTGCACATAGTTGGTTTCACTTCTTACTGTTTGGAAGGAACTTGTGGTTCCCATTCTGCCTTTCTCTTCACGTCTGCTTGTCTTCTCCCAGTTGTGATATTGCTGTCAGGGTGCAGTTACTTCAGTTCTTCAGGGGTTGCTGTTGTGAGCTGATTTCTGACCTATGCATCAGAACCTTAAAGATGCAGAAACTGAATACAGCAGGGCTTCAAGAATCTCAAGTAATTTCTCTAATGGCAACACTGATCACAGTTGTCCTTTGGATGCAGGCAGTCCGCTGTCTGCGTCAGAGCTGCCACTCTACAATTCTTGGACTTGTCCAGATGTCAGCAGTTCCAAAAGAGGGGTGGCTGATACCTACCACCACATTCTTGAGGAAGCGTTTGAGATTTTGAAGGGTTGTGGGTTGGAAGGTTGCGGAGCAAGAGGCAGCATCAGGCTAGACTAGATCTAGCAGAAGAGACCATCTGAAAGCATCATCTGGCATTGCAACTCTCTACAATGAGTAATGAGAATCTGCAGTCATTTGCAGGGTGTAAGGCTTCCTGTAGCTTCACATCCGTTTCAGAGACGTAAATAGTATCTCTGGCACAACCCATGCGTGACCAATACAGACTTGAGAAAACTCTTCCCCACTTCTCAAAGCAAATGCAGAACAGAAGTTTTTCCATAAGTATCTTCCTGACGTGTAGGTAAAGTGGTAGGTCACGGGGTCTTTTATTTAGGACTTACCTGTTTTTTTCAGAAGAAAGTCTGTTTCACATACCTGAGAAATGATTTTGTTACAGTGTTACTGAAATGATCTTGTGTTTTCAGAACACAGACAATGTGAACTTTTATAACATCATGACTAAGGAGGTTCCAGAGATGAAATCAAATGAACAAGAAAATCTCCATCTCAGTAAGTTGTATTTAAGTACTTGAGCTTCTGAGGCCCTATGTCTGCATTCACGTACCTTCAACTCTGATAATGGGAACAGCCTCAATTAGCACACCCTTAAAATAGGGCCTTCAGATCCAAAGGATATTGGTATTCTCCAGAGCAGAACTTGTTTGCTCTTGCATAAATAGGGATAAATAGGAATGTGGAACAACCCTTCTATAGATTACACCTCCACCTATACATCCTGTACAAATTATTGCAAGGAAGTAGTCAGTATAATTGTGACATAGTTTTATGACCTTTAAGTTACTTCCTCTTAATGTCTCTCATTTCTGTCTTCAAGCTAGGACACAAAAATGTCTCATCAATGTAATAGTTTGATTAGACTCTTTTGCTCCATGACGTTATGCATCAATGTGAAAAACTCATGTATAGTTCCTTTTGGGATCTTTATCTCTTTCCGTTGGCTTCAGCGGGGCAGGTGAATGGCACAGTTAACTCCCAAAAGTAAAATGTTGCAGCTCAGAAATAACCGGTCTGTTGAGGAGAAGAAATCGTGTCTGTACCAAGTGACTAAAGCAGAACCTGGTCCACTGAAAAAATTCTGCGTTAGCCAAAAGTAGAAATGGGTGGTTGGGTTCTTCCCCTGCTCTACATAAGGGTTTACTTCAGTGGTTTCTGGTAAAAGTAAGCAAATCTCTCTCTGTGGTGTTGCATTTTCATTAGAAACGAGTTTGTTGGACATGATGGTAACACTGAAAATTGTTATCTATGCAGCATGACTGTCTTAAATGTACCACCACTCAAAGTGTGTTCTCTTCTTCAGTAGGACTTTACCAGCGCCATGTCAAATATATGCATAAGGAGAGCCTAAATGAATTGATGAACGGACCCATCAGAAAGAAGCTAAAAATTATTCCTGACTGTGTGAAATGGGGAGGTACTTTCCTGTCTGCTAGTCTGGATCTTATGAGTGCATTATTGCCCTTTTACAGTATTGCAGTCTGTAGGAAGATACTTTACTGTAGTAAGCAGTCACATTAAATTGTCATTATCCTTGGGCCTAAGAAGAGAACTTACTCTCAGAAATGAATGTGTAATAGGGCAGGCCTGTGGGAGCAGATGTGGTTCTGATTCTGCTGCTTGTATCTCTTCAGTCAAGCAGCTAAAAACACAGGGGGAGGAAGAACATCCTCCGTGTCTCAGCAGCTGGTTTCTGTCTTTTGTGCAGTCTTGCTGCAATTCCTGTCAGTTTTTCTTTGCCAGAAATCTGGTATCATGTAATACTGTGTGGTGTGGAGGGGAGGGTGTCAGAAAGAAAGCCTTAAAGGATTGATGCCAGCACCCTGTATGTGTATAATAGGAGCCAGAAGCTACAATGCTATGTGTGAGCTCCAGTGGGAGCATGGTTGCTTTCTGGTTCTCTTTAGTTCCTCAGACTGATAAGTCACAGGCTGCTGCTTTGGGCTAGGACTGGTTTTTATGCAGCCGTGAACTGCATTTTAGGACCCTTAGCCAGTTGCTTCTCTCACAGTTTGAGGCTGACGCTATTCATCAGTTAAAATTTGTCTTTTTTCTGGTTCCAACCAGGTCAGTCCAGAGATGTCTTTGAGAACATGGCTGAGGACTTCATGAAACCTGTCATTGATATTGTTGATCAGCTTTTGGCAGCCAATGTCAATGTTACGGTCTACAATGGGCAGCTGGATCTCATTGTTGACACCATGGGTAAGGGAATTCCTGACTGGGCTTGGGAACAGAACATGTGACGAGTAGAACGTGAAGCTGCCAGTAATATTGGTACCTGGATCTCTCCAGTCTTCTGTGCAAATCTCCTATCTAACTGGCAGTGCGTAAATACTACAATCATAAATGAGCAGCTCTTAGTATGTTTTGTTTACATCCCTCTGAGAGAGGGAATTCCTTTACCTACCATTATATTGTTGGGAAATAGATCTGCAACATCAATAATTGCTTGTTTCAGTGAAACCCATAAGTAGATAGGTAGCTAATAATTCACTTAATTCTTCTGGATAGACATGTATGTATATATGCTCATTCATCAATGAAGAATGAGGATAGATGAATAAATATATGGAGATTATCCTCTCTTCTGCTGTGTCTGGAAGATCCTGTTCTCTGGGGCAAAGGTCATATCTTGCTACAGATTTGTCAGCCTTCACTGAGTAGCCTGCAGCAGAAAGCATGGTGCCAGATGAGATGGAACAAGGGTGTTGGTAATCAATCAGGGAGAGTGCAGTTGAAGAGTGATCCCACCTGCTGCTCAGTAACATCTATGCACCTGCACATCTTGTCCACTCAAGGGCTTTGTTTGTCCCTTGCCGATTGCAAGATGCAGGCTTGATCCAAGTGGCAGTTTGGGAGCCAGCCCAAGTGTTGCCGAAATGCCTCGTGCTGCAAGACTGCCATGCTCTCTTCCATTCACCTTTTCTTATTGATTTAAATAATCTGCAGTCACAGACTGTGCAGACATCTTCCTGTGTTGTGAAAGGTTTTATCCTTTGTCTGTGTCTGCCCACGTAGATATTCAGATGTCCTTCAGTGAACAACGTAGCAATCAATAAATCAGGAAACAGAGTATTTAGGCTGTCAAAACAGATTAGCAGTTAGTGGTCCTCCAGTTTATCACATTTTGAGCTAAAATTGAGCTGCAGTTAACATGTAAATTCTTCCAGTAGTTCAGAGGTAGGCTAAACCTTTGTCCCCCTTGGTGTCCTGGAATTAGTCTTTTTGCTGTCTTGACCACCTTCTCTAGCAGACACCTGAAAATAGAAAACCTTTCCTGGTTCTTGTTGATGAGTGACTGTAACAAACAGAGAAGCAGTGTCTCTTCTGATTTCCAAGAGGGGGACTTGGTGTGGCTGATCTTCTCCATGTCAGAACATTCAAGGCGTTTCAGGAGTAAAGCAAAATATGTCAGAATTGCTAGAGCTGCAGAGCCTCTAGAGGCACGTGTTCAGCCTGTGCAATCATAAGTCCATTTCACATCCATCTTCACTGTTTGCTTTTTGCCTTCTCTCTCCATTTGTTTGTTTCAGCTTGTCTTGAACACAGCCTTGGTCATTTTCCCAGGCATAGAAAAACTGTTTTTAGAATCTGAGCACACAGAGATTTCCTGCTAACTCTGCTACATTGGTATCTATTATGGTGGGCACCCAGCTGAACTGGAACTCCCAAGTTGCTATGTCAGTATCGGTAATCAAGCGTATCTCTTATCTTTAACAGGCCAGGAGGCATGGATCCGGAAACTGAAATGGCCTAATTTGGACCAGTTCAACCAGCAAAGGTGGAAGGCACTCTATGTGTCTCCAGAATCCACTGAGACAGCTGCTTTCCACAAGGCCTATGAGAACTTTGCTTTCTTCTGGATTCTTAAGGCTGGGCACATGGTAAATAATACACTTCTTGGGGTGGGATGCACCACCATCAGGAAGAAAACTGAGGATGTGTATATGCTTGCTGTCTACTTCCTTATAGCAGCTGCTTACCATGTGCTCTCATCTTTGTGCTAGGTACCGTCTGATCAAGGAGAGATGGCACTGAAAATGGTCAGGATGGTGACCCAACAGCAGCACTAGGGAAGGGGAGGCCAGCTGGCATGGCTTCCTATCAAATGTCAGTGCTCTTGCAGAATGTGAGTCCAGAATAATAAGCCACAGGAGGAACAATGGCAATTTGGACACAAAGCCACTCTAATATTGCCGATAATGTGCGCAAGCACTTAGGAAAGGCATGTTTTTCCTTGAATGAGTTGTTGCTTTTGAATTTGTAAGCTGTGATTTGCTGCCTTAACAGTGTTTATAATGATTCTTCCAGAGGGAAGTCGACTGTCATGAACAGCTAGCTCTGAGCCATTGCCTTTGACTTGGAAAGATTTTGTGCTCTTGTAAAAAGCTGCACTCCCCTGAATTCTCTCTTCTCTGTTCACACACCAAGACTAAAACTGATTTGAGTCCTGATAGATTTGCTGTTTGTTCCTCTCAAAGAGCTAACCTGTTTCATGAAGTTGTGGAATGTCCCTTCCCTTGTCCTCAGGCCTCTGCTTGAGTCACTTGGCTGGATTACAAGCTGAAGACACGGAGATGCCAGGATAGAAGACCTGCCCTAGAGGATTTACAGTCCATCTCATCTTGCTGAGGTGCCTGAGTTAGGATCCAAGAGTCTTCAGGCTTCCTGTGCTGTGGAGAGACAAAAACACCCTCCCAGGGGAGGATTTGACCTATTTCATCTGACCATTTGTTTCTTGTTTTCATTCTCTTTGATGACCGTTACCCAAACTTTGCCTTTAGCCATAACACCTAAAGCACATCTAGCAGGTATGCTGAAGCAGGAGCCCTGTTAATACCCTCTTGTACAGAAGAGAGTCCTAATGGCCCAGAAGCCTCTTACAACCTTCTGAGCTTAGCCTGGAGAGTGGAAAGGAGAGTATTATTTGAGTAATAATAGCGTAATTCTGAAAGATAATAACAGCATTTAAAAGACAGATATACAAGCTAAAACCAGTATCTTGATACATATTTTTCTAGGGCTTTTTTTAAGTCCTTCAGAGACCTATTATTTTGAAACAACTTTTTTTTTTTATATAGTACACAGTCAGCAGAGGTGGTTAGACATCATTTGACTTCGGCTTTGGAGCACAAAGTGACCGTTGTTTATTGGTGCCTGATAGGAGGCACAACAGCTTGTTCCAGCTGCCAGAATCCTAAATAAATAGCAGTCCCTCCATTACTCCAGCAACAGAAACTGTCATGAAATATCTGATAGTGTTGGCTTAGAAAGGACTGAGGCATAATGCTATGTAAACACATATGCAATCACCCAGCAGCTGGACTATTGGCACCTAATAATTGCTTTCCTTCTTCATGTTCTCTGCTTGAACTGTGTTCTTGAGAACTTCAGCAATGCAAATCCAAATTTTTTTAAACACATTTTTCAATAAATGCAATAGGTCTAATCTATTCCTCTCTCTTGGGCACCACATTGATTTTGCTGCTTGAAAATCACATGTTTTCTGATTTGCTTTTCGGTGTAAGGCCCCCGCCAATGGGAGCAGATACAGTCAGGCTTGAGAGGGAAGGGTGCAGGACTGTGCCTTCCCCCATGACTGCATCGCATGAGGAGGCGCACATGCATTGGGGACTGCAGCCCCTCCCGTCCTCTCCACAAAATGCACTCCTTCAGAGCATGTCGGGCAACCCAGAATGGCTAGGCAGGATCAAACCAGCAAATGTTTCTGTTCTCTTTCTCTTTGAACATTAGACTAACAAGAGGTTATTAGACTAACAAGAGGTTATATATCTTGGAATATTTTAATATAACTTGCCAAGCAACTAAATATGCCTGAGCCTGGGCAGTTTGAGTTGGCTTGTAGTCCTGCTTCCTGTTGTATACAATACTTTGCATTGTGCCTAAACAATTAATACTGTAGGGGTTGATAGAGAGAAAGAATTGAGAAGATGGTATCTCCAGAAAGCAGCATTTACTGCTGTTCTTATGCTGCTTTATCAAATGGGACATTTATTCTTGTTGCCTAGAGCTTGTGCTCAGTGATAGGCCTGAGACATCTGTTCCTTGTCCTGCTTTGTTTTAGCTTCTGCAGGTTTTTCTGTTGGCAAAGAGATGGCTTACGAGGAAACGAGATGGTTTCAAGAAGCCTGTTGATAATCATTTGTTGGTTTTAGGGGCTATGCCAAATCTAAACTTGTTAGAATAAAAATACTTGCCCATGGAGACAGGCTCTTAAATAGCATCCATTGAAATGCAAACAACAAAAAAAGCAGCAATTCTTTAATATCAGGGAAGATTCCTTTTATTTCACCGAAAGCTTTGTAACTGGTGTGTCACAGCTTTAGATCATCACAAAGGTAGGTCACCTGTCCAGCAGATGCTGTAAGAAATTGGTTGCTTTGAAAGGAGTTCAAGTCCTGCTGTGTATCTGATTAGCAATTACATACTTTGTCCATTTTAATTTCATGCAGTATGTTATTTCCAGATAAGGGCTGTCACTTGCCAAATCCATTAGGATGAATCATTCTAAATATTAATAAGATTTTTTTACAGATGCTGGACCAGTCAAAAGAAAACAGCCCAGTGTTTGCATTTCATCTTCTGCAGCTGCAGGCTTTGATTGCATAGGTAGCCTGAGAGCCACAGACTTATTTTGCTCACCATCAATTGAGGATAATTTTCACAGATACAAATCCAACTGTGTTAAAAATCAGTAATTCGGCACTGCCTCTTCAGCATGAACAATTCTGACTTTCTGTAACTCTTACCTTTTCTAAGCCAGAGAAAGAAACCTATAAATTATCCACTATGTAATAAACAGGTGTCTCTGTCTCTTTCCTTTCTATTTTGCTGGATCTGGGAGGATATAATGGGGAAGGGTCACTTGATACATCCACTGTGCCTTAAACCAGTGTGTACCAGTGCTTTGTCGTCACTGGTACACAGAGGATATGGGACAGATGGACCTTTGGTCCATCTTTTACAGCTGTTCCTATGCAGGAGAGGTTGATACTGTTGTGGACAGATGCACGGAGGAAGCAAGAGATCTGCCCCATTTGCCACCACAGGGGTATCTGTGCAGGCACAATATTTGTGTCTAATGCAACTAATCTGGCACGGACTATTTTTGCTGTAGAAAGAGTGAATCACATAAGCTATTTCTAAAGGGAATTTGGCATATAATGCTCATCAGTTTTATGTCTTTAAAATTTGAGGCTTAACAGCGGGCCTGTAGCTGTGTGTTGAGTTACCTTTTTTCAGAAGACGAACATTTTGAAATGTTGCGACGTCTGCTTATCTCAGAATTCAAAGCCACAACAAGAGAAGAACATCTGTGTGCTGAGGCGAGACGAAAATCTTGGAGCACTTCTTCATCGTCATGTTATGTCTATTACCCTGTAAGCATTCTGCTGTATGGCAGCACAATTTGTGTGTGTCACTTGTGGACTCTGGGGTATGTTCCTGTGTTCCCAGAAGTGATTCAGGAAAGGAGTAGTAATTTATCTGACCCACAGACAGTGATGAAGGAATAGTAAGAATCTGAGTAGAGCACAGTTCACCCTCGTAAGGTTTCTCTGAAAACTGGTTTTGGTATTTGCTATAGAATAGATTTGGTCTTGTGGAGGAACAAATGTACTGTTATAGTCACTCTCTGGGGGGGATTTTTTTTTTTTGTTTCTAACTGTGGCTGGTGATTGAGGTAGTAGGGAACTATGTTGGCTCTATCTGCAGGAATAGAGGTGTGTTAGTATGCATAGTTTTTAACTTCTCTGAGTTTAGAACCCCTCACCTAAAATATCTCCAAGGAAAGCAAAGAACCATTACAAATTTCATATATTGACCATCACTCTTCACTTGTCTCGATCAGTAATACAATTCAGTGTCTGGCATTAGCAGAGCATTTGCAGAATTGATGCATTAACTATACCAGTGGTTTAAACCAGATGGGAATATTGGCAGGCCATGTCCCATAGAGGACATCGGAATTTCCAGGCTTGATCTGAAATAGTCCTAAATGGTTAGTCTTCAGGGCATACTCTAAAGCATACTTCGATGCTTTCCCCCCCCCAACCTACTAGAAGTTGAAAAACAAAGAACTAAATAAAAGGGCATGTCACTGTGCTAATTTATTATAGCTAGCTATCAGTGTTGGCTGCTCACACAAACTGGAAAGCGAGAGATGGACTATGAAAGATTTCTCTTATTACAGGGACCTCTGGAACAGAGACAGCTGGAATAGTTCCATCTGCATGCTGTAGTTAGTAGATTTGGTAATACCTACTGCAATCATTTTTGAATGCAATTATAAAGGCTGATAGAACTAGACTAGTTAAGCTGCTTTTCTAATTGCTTCTCTGTTCCTAAAATATCCTTTTCAGGACTGTCTCTCTACAAGCAACCTGGTTGCAGTCTGTCTTTGAGACAGTCAGACTGTGCTCATCACCATTAGCCCCACAGCTAATGTGGTCCATTGATGGTCACAGCAGCAATGATGCCACACCTACATTCTCTTGCATAAATAGTTTTGTTCTGTCCTGTATCTCCCATGAGTCAGCCAACTTGGACTCAGCTCATGCAATCTGTTTTGAGACACAACAAGTAATCACTGTTTGGCTTTAGCATCAGTATGGTATATCATGTTCTAATTTTATTATTCTGTCCCAGATCTCATTGCTAAGTTCAGCAATATCTGGGAATTACATTTCTGTAGTCAGCTGTACTAAAACTGCAGATGGAACACATGTATTCAGATGTTGTGGAGTCCATCTTGGATAGGACAGAAAAAGCAAAATTTTGGAAACTTTATGTGAAGCAGTAAGGGATAACTTACTGAACAGTTCATATACTGTGTTATGGGTGAGTTAGCTGAAAAAATACACTGGCTGGTGCATGCTCAGTCTTTAACAGCTGCTAGATAAATTGCTTTTTTTTTTTTTTTTTAATAAATTGTGGGAGAGAAAAGGGGGAAAAAAAAAGTCTTCAAGAATCTGGGGCTTAGGTCTGTTAATGTTGTTTGCTTGTTAGAGCCAGAGAGGAATGATTGTGTATCTCTTGACAGCTCTTTTGGCGGTAGAGGTTGAAAATAACTTGACTGTAGCTACTACACTAGGTCTCCTTACATGGTTGTCTTGGAGTCTTAAACTTTTCCTTGTACCCAGATTCTCCCGTGAAGGAGTGAAGCTGTCTTCCTGAAGCACTAAGGGACAGAAATGACCTAGAGGCCTGGCAGCTGTCAGATGCTTTTTAGCGCCGTTGATGCTTTCAGGAGTTTGCCAGATGCCATTGCATGTTATAATCTGAGGCAAATGTAAATCTACCCAACTGCTTAGAGCTCATCAGACAAAAGCTGACAGGTACTGTCCTTTTCTTAAGAGAAGGCAGCAGGGAGGCTTCTAGAATGTACCAAAATGAAAGCTTAGGTCCCATGGCATTTGGAGGACTGTGGGACTTACTGGAACAGGAAGAAACCTTGTTTTATCCCATACTATTCATTCACCTTTGTTTTACGTATGATTTTTCTTAGCAACCACAGGAGCTTCACCTTGCTGCCCTACGCAAGGTGGCCATTCTCTTGGCTGGTGACAAAAGTGCAGTGAAATGGCTGTCCACTTGGTGGAGTAAGGAGACTTCAAATACCATGGGAACATGCTGGCGTTGACAGCTACGGTCCTGGTGCTCTCCCTGGAAATAACCTGCTTAGCACTTGGAAACATGAGTTTGACCCTATGAATTCACAGTGGAAATGGGTTTATGTGCACAGGTACAGCGGATCATTTAATTTCGGCAATAACTTTATGCAAACAGATATTTTGGTCTTTGTGAGCACAACCCCAATTACAACAAGGCTTTATAGTTGCAAAGAACAGCTACATTCTCCTGCTTTAACCAGTACATACCATTCGATATTGTGATTTGTACTTAAGCACGCTCTTTTTCAAATGTTGTATTCCCAGCCCATCCTTAAAACTTTTTGATCAACGTCTGTGAGGGTAGTAAGTATGTTATAAGAAGAAACAAGTAAGGCATTGATGTATTTGCTGAGGTAACTGCAGTTAGCTGTCTAGCTAGGCTCATCTAGCAGAGTTATGCACAAACCTAATTCATAATCTGGTAAGAGTGCTGTTGAAATCCAGCATTCATACTATGTAAAATTAAACCACTAAAGGTGAGGTCCTTTAGCAACTAGAAAATTTCAAAGGAAGATCCTTGCTTGTTGAAACACTTACACAAAATTTGTAAGGTTTTTTTTGCTGTTGTTTAACTTTTTATAATAGAAAAAAGATTAGAGAAAATGGCAGTAAAAACATCAAGTATCTTGCTTCTACGCCATACCTAATTAAGCTAGCCTGAGAAAACTCCATTACCTCTTAAGTAATATTTTGAAGCTTTCAGGCCGGGCAAGAGTATTAATAAGCTAGTTCTTGCTGCCTATTACCTGTTCTTTATGACACTTAAAAAGAATAACCAACTGATGAAGCATATCTGTTATGTTGCTAATCAGAGCTACAGTAGTCAATGGAAAATGGGATTTAATTCAAAATACAGTAAGACTATTAGAAGCCAAATATTCAATGAGGGTTACATTATCTATACTATAAAGAGAAATTGTGCTACGAAGCTATTTTGAGGGGATGGGTCCCAAGATGTTACTATATGCTGGAACACAACCAGAATTGTAGAAGAGGTCATCAGCCTTGGGGAATGTAGTCTTTAGATGCTGTTTCTGACACCAGATTACAATTTGATATGTAAGTGGAAGTGACATTGATGGAAAAGCAGCTGATTGTAAAGAAATCCTGCAAATGACAGCCATGGCCTGTGGTATTCAGTGAAATGTTTCCTCTTGAACTGTTTATTCTTAACAGGCAAATACGGTAGCACCACTACTAGTCATATTCATGTTCAGAAAACTAGATTTGCAGCATGTGAAATATTTATTACACATAGTGCATGAGTCAAATGAAGAAGTTGCCACACATCTCTGATTAAACAAGTATTTTGACGTACCAGGAAGGAAAAATAGACCACTGGTACTAGCAGACATGTTCTACCTAGAACTGGGGAAGCAGAGATCAGCAAGGAGTAATGCCAGCTACATCCACTGGCAATAAAAATTGGCCTCCTCTTTGATTTAGCCTTACAAACTGTACCTTGCCAGTGCAGTTGCCCAGCAAGTGTGTGGCACATGTTCAGCTCGGTGTCCTGGCTTTAGTACACTTGGGGCACACCCAGCTTTCAGATCCTGGACCTTTACTGACAGCATCTCATATCCCAATTCTCCTGTGTTCAGTGCTGTCAAACAATCTCCCAGCTGACAGATTTTTGCTCAAAATATTCAGCTGTCTACAATGACAGCTTCTACAGCCTCTTCAGCCCTCCTGTCGGCTTGATTCCAGCGCTCTCTTGCACTCAAGCTGTCTGTGGCAGTTCTCAGACTTCGGTACTAACTCCCCAAACTGTAGTGTCTATACCTGGAGGTTTTTTTGCTCTTCTCCCCACCCCACCCTTACAAATTAATGCAAGAATGGCAAAGATTTTAATGCTGACAGTTTTGGTCTAGATTTACATTGCCACTTACTTGCGTATCTAGACCAAGTTCCTTCTTTGTCCAGCAGAAGATAAAGGAAAGCCAGTGGAAATTACCTGGATTCCATGACACAGAGCGTGATGCTTCTGAGGTGTGGGAATTCTTCCTCTGGTCATGGCAAACAGGAATAAGTCTATTCCTTTTTTTTTATTTTTCCACAATACTTAGTGTGACTCCACTTTCCTGTCTGGGACTGTACAACTGCCCACCTGCACACAGAGATGTGAGTCAGATAGTGCAAGGATGCGCTCTGAGGCAATCTCAGCAAGCAAAATGGGACAATGAAATAGATGTGCTCTGAGTCTTTAAAGGGACTGAACTCCACTTCAAAGCAGACTAACAGTAGCTGACTCCACACAGGTGTGCTTTCCACAGCTCTGAGGGGTACCAGCTCACAGATTTTTGAATACTTTGAATAGGTGCTCCTGAGAAGTGTGTAAAGCTCAATCCTTGTGTAACCTGAAGGTGAGTTGAAGGGTCCCGAGATAAAAGCTAAACATCCCCACATCTTAAGAATCCTGCTCCAACTAGACAACTTCAGAGAAGTTTGCTGATCAAATATTTTGCTTCCCTTTTCTCTTTCAGATCTCCTCATATCTCTTCAGAAATTCTTTGCTTCCCAAGGGTCGTACCCAATCTCTGCACTTTGATTTTTTTTTTTTCCAGTCTGGAAAGACCCTTTTGTACATCAGTAAGGGAACAGGAGAAGTCTTCTGTATTTGTTGTAAAACTAAAGGAAGGTCAAGGTGGCAGGGGCTCTGGAACCAGCTCCTTATCTGTGTCAGAGGGTGGATATGTGGGGAGCTGTATTGCTAGTGTCACTGGGTCATTGATTGACAGCTGATTTACAGCCTAGAGGGCTGTCAAGTCAGCCTCTTCCCAAACCCTGAATTTGCACATAAAAGGGATAAGAGACTTGTGCTTAAAGAAACAAAACTTCCTGAGGAGAACACTGATATGGGTTCCTAGAAAAGAGATGAATTTGACTAGCTTCATGGGATTTTCAGGGTTCTAAGGGCTGTATGGACCTCTGGTACGGCAAGAAGCAAATTAATGGATACTGTCTCAATTCAAAACCTGATGCACTTTCATGGTCATTTTAGACGGACAGCTTTATCAATCACCTACAGAACATCACTCAGTGATGGATGGCCACCTGTGCTCAGCAGCCACAGTGGGAAAGAAGTGCTGTCAGAGGCAGTAAGTACCTGAGCCTGACTCAGCCAGTGCTTCTTCCTCCCCAGGATGCCTGTCATTCCTGGTCTGAGGCACAATGCAGGAACCAGAACCATTCCTGGTCTTCCCTCTGTCTGCTCACGGCTGGGGGCTTAAAAAACAGACAAAAAAAAAAACTCAGAAAAGGGACAGAGCAGAGAGATCAAATTAAAACCCAGCCATGGAACACACCCCTTGGGGAAGGCTTTAATGAGGAACCCTGCAAAGGCAGGGACATCCCTTCATTACCAGATATGTCTCATTACAGCTTGGGTGAACAGTGTCTGTTGTAAGCCAAGCACAGCCACGAGAAGTGCCTCTGCATGGCTCGGCCTGGTCACTTGAACAAAATGGAGCAGGGGAAGCTCTGCGTGTCCTCCTTTTCCTTAATTGCCCCTTAACTCTCTGCACTCTGCTTTCCTCTCCCTAGCCTGGACCTCTTCAGACCAGGATCAATGGCTTTTTCTCAGGAGAAATTGCAGTGTGACTAGTGTTTTACCTGGAGAGGTGTGGAGCAGCGACGGGACTGGGAGTGCGTCCATGACAGCGGGGAAAGGAACCCAGGAGATGCCCGGCCTGCTGTCTCCCAGCTGCTGGGGGGGAGCGCACTCTCCTCTTCTCCATCCTGCCTCCCTCGGTATCCCTGCCCCATTCCCTCCTCCATGTGGCGATTTTCTTTCCCAGGGAAACTCCCCTTCGCTGCTGCCCCCAAACCGTCCCCGTCCCCCATCGCGTTTCCCTTCGCCCTCACGCCTCTCCCCGCCCTCGGGCCGCCCCGCTCCCCTCACGCCCCGCTTCCCGCCCGGCCCCGGCGC